>CM072526.1:13573033-13653033 GCA_036898135.1 Oncomelania hupensis | reverse complement strand
CATTAATAGTCAATGTTCTTATACATCATGCACAAACAATCAATACATTTTCGCACACATTCATACAGCATGGTAGTAATAAAATTACTTGATGAACAAAGATTCCATTAAAATTATCATAACTAGTACACAAATATGACTAGTAAATACATAGACCTAATGCGCAATTGATATCATCACCAATAATACGTTACATGACTAGTGAGTATACATTATACGCACATAATCGATAATTTTCGCACACATTCATACGGCATACAGTAAATAGAAAGAAACTGATGAAGGTTCAAAAATGGTACAGGACGCAGTCAATATAAAAATTTCAAAAATAAAAATTCGATTTTCTTTCCGTCTTCTAATAGCGATCTCCTTGCCTTTACAGCACCTGTTTGAGTGATGGATATGCGTTTGGTGTGTGTGAGGGTGGATGAGACAGGTGAGCGTGTATGTTGGTATAGATCGCCGCGCTTTGAGCCTGAATGATTTGGGGAAAGGCGCGTATAACATCCTGTATTATTATTATTATTATTGTTATTATTATTATTATTATTATTATTATTATTATTATTATTATTATTATTATTATTATTATTATTAAGGTAGCTCTTATTGAGACAAGTTACAGTTTGTCTTACCCCACTCCCACCCACCCCCACTTCTTTTACCCCGCCCAAATGCTATGGAGATTTATTTTAACTGCCCGTTGAGTAGCGTGATTGCAGAGGGGACAAACGTCTGCGGGAAACGGTTGGTCCTGCACTTGGCAACTCTATACCTGCGTATATTGTATTTCATAATATATATTTTGCACGCTTTTTATCTCTCCAAACGCCACACAATTGAATTCCTTTGATGGAAATAAAGATTTGCTGAATGGGACTGAACCTGTAAGGACCACGCTGCATTTTGTTTAAAGCAAAGGTAGTACTGTCTACAAAGGTTACAAGGAATCTTGAATAGGGACTTACTTTTCAACCATTGAAATTGTTTCCTCGGTTGGCTTGTACGGCTCCTGACCAAGTGTAGTAGTCAACTACATGCAAAGACAGTTTTTACATCTGCTGGGATTGATCTACGTAAACCTTGACTCCAGGCTTTCGTTTGTAATACCTAGGGCTGGAAACCCCCGCACGCAGGGTGTAAAATATGCCACTTCCGATATTTTGGGATTATTTAAATTAATGACTCCGTCTATAACAACATTTTAATTTTTTTCTGTAAAACATATCCACCCCACTTCCCTACCCCAGTCTTGCCTACCTACCATTTCTTTACGCCCAACTCCCCACGTCTTCTCTCTCTCTCTCTCTCTCTCTCTCTCTCTCTCTCTCTCTCTCTCTCTCTCTCTCTCTCTCTCTCTCTCTCTCTGTCTCTCTGTCTCTGTCTCTCTGTCTCTCTCTCTCTCCCTCTCTCTCTCTCTCTCTCTCTCTCTCTCTCCCTCTCTCTCTCTCTCTCTCTCTCTCTCTCTCTCTCTCTCTCTCTCTCTCTCTGAATCCCGGGTTGAACAAGATGAGCGTTTCAATTTTCCACTGTTCATATAAGCATGTATGATTGCTCTGGTGGTTCAGTGTGATGGTGGTTTTTTAATGAATTGTCGCTGCGCCAGTATAGGCTTAGTGTGTGTCTCCTGCATTCTCTCAATGTTGGTTTAGGTCTCTAACTCCCTCTCTCACCCCCCCCCCCTCTCCTCCCCCTTCCCTGGGAAGGTAATTATCCCTGTCTGCAGTATCGTCAATGGAGGGTGTTAGAGGATGAACTTCAATGTTTGTTTTTTTCGCTCTCATTTCCCCCCTCCCCCCCTCCCACCTCTCTCTCACTTTCTCTCTCTTCTCTACACCCTCTCCCTCTCCCTTCCCTCTCTACCCTTTCTCTCTCTCTCAACTCTCCCTCATCCATCCATTCCTCTCCTTCTTCTCACGCCAACGTATTCAAGGGCTAACACACACACACACACACACACACACACGTACACAAAACACCAAAACTGGGTTTTACTAAGAATGTAAGAATCGGAAAGTGATTTTTGACAGAAAAGGGTTAGCACACACACACACACACACACACACACACACACACACACCAACTTACAATAGACTCAACAAACTCCGGCGGTCTCGGGCGTCGCAATCAGACGCGGGTATTAAGCAAGCGATTCATCAAGATTAAAACAGAAACAGACAGGCAAGGAGCTCTGACCTACAGTGAACATACCCCAAGCACTAACGTTACCCAATGACTGACTGTATGCGCGGACCTACAGCAATACCGGAGCGTCAACTCAGAACGAGAAAGCGGGGAAGACTAGTCGTTTATTTATTTATGTATTTATTTATTTAACAATACAATACAATGCAATACAATAGCATACAATACAATACAACTTAATTGTCCGCTAAACCCCAGAAATTTGCCTTTGTGCATTTGCTGATTTTGTTGCTGTTCCAAGTACAATACATTACAATACAATACAATATAATGCAAAGCAATACAATACAATATATTACGCTACGATACAATACAACTTTTTAAATAATACAATATAATACATTGCAATCCGATACAATAATACATTATAATACATTGCAATCCGATACAAACTGCATTATACAGACTGATTTGTATCCCGCTGCCATTCTCTCCTCTTTTGTCTCTGTCTGATCCGTAAGTGTATACACGGCTGTAAATATTTATACTGTTTTTCCTCCTGGGCCTAACCGGGCATATAAATAGTTGTAAATAGGTTTTTGCTATTCTATTTGTCTTTTTTGTCATTTGTGTACATAGTTGTAAATAGTCTATTTCTTTCTTTTTTGTAATTTGTGTACATAGTTGTAAATAGTTTGTACCTTTACTGTTCCGTCTTTTGGTATATTGTAGCAAAAGCGATGTTTTATCGTGTGCATGTATTTATATGTAATGACTATGTAAAGCGTGGTGAGTCTGGTCATAGGCTGGAGTACCCGCTATATAAAAATCCGTTATTATTATTATTATTATTATTATTATTATTATTATTATTATTATTATTATTATTATTATTATTATTATTATTATTATTATTATTATGTTTATTATTATTATTATTAATGCATACATTAGAATACACTAGATAATAAAATTACATTAGAATACTCCTATCCTATCATATCCTATCCTATCCTGTCCCGTAACCCGGAGGTCGTAGGGGCACCACAGATGATCGTTTAACCAGCATACTCCATCTTTCTCTGTCCTCAGCAGCCCTGATGGCTTCGCTCAGTGTCAAACCAGTCCTTTCTCGAATGTTATCCTCCCACCTCTTTTTCGGTCTCCTTCTTCTTCTACCTCCTTGCACTGTGCCTTGCAGAATGGTCTTGGCAAGGCTTGATGATCTGGTGACGTGGCCATATTATTGGAGTTTCCGTTTCTTCACCACTGTGAGCAGGTCATCATGTTGTCCAATAGCGTGTGTGATGGTCTGTCGGACTTCGTCGTTGGTGATGTGTTGGGTGTAGGAAATGCCCAGAAGTCTTCTGTAGCACCTCATCTCCATGCTTTGTATTCTTCGTTGTAGATCTGCTGTGAGTGTCCATGCTTAGCAAGCATATAGGAAGATGGAGATGACAAGGGAGCGCAGCAGTCTTACTTTGGAATGTAGACTGATGGTCCTGTCTTTCCAAATGGGCTTCAACCTTGTCAGGGAAGCAGTTGTTTGTGCGATCCTGGAGAGGACTTCCTGTCGGGACCCATTGTCTGATACAATGGCTCCTAATTATTTGAAGCTATGCACAGTGTTGAGGGATTGGCCTTGAACTTTGATGTTTGTGTTGATGCCATTGGTGTTGTTGGTCATCATTTCGGTCTTCTCTGCACTTATTTCCATTCCATAAGCTCTGGAGGTGGTGTCAAGCCTCTGTACCAGCTGTTCAAGTTCTTGTTCCTCTCCAGCCAATCCATCAATGTCATCCGCAAAACGAAGATTGGAGATTGCTCTACCCCCTATGCTGACTGTGCCTTCGTGATCTGCAAGAGCATCTGACATGATGCGCTCTAGGAAGATGTTGGAGAATGTTGGAGAGAGTAGGCATCCTTGAAGCACACCGATTGTTGTTCTGAACCAGTTCCCGATGACGCTGTTATTATGGCGGACTGCACTGGTAGCCTTGTCATACAGGCTTTTGATGACGTATAATTTATCACTTATAAACTTAATTAGAATACTCTAGATTATGAAATTACATTAGAATACTCTAGATTATGAAATTACATTATAATACTCTAGATGATGAAATTACATTAGAATACTTTAGATAACAAAATTACATTAGAATACTCTAGATGATGAAATTACATTACAATACTCTAGATAATGAAATTACATTAGAATACTCTATATAATGAAATTACATTAAAATACTCTAGATTATGAAATTGCATTAGAATACTCTAGATAATGAAATTCCATCAAAGGATCACAATTCGAAAGTTTTGTTTACGTTTGGCCCAAACGGGTTTACCCTAAAATTCGCCTTGTTACATCACCAAACAATGATGAAAGCTGCGCTTTCGTTGCTCAACCCAACAGCTAAAGTTGGAATTTTCAATTTCGGTTCTGGCAATGATTGATTTCCCCTGTGTTAACGGTACACCAATACCCTAACCGTGTGAACTTCGACCCTATCTGTGAATAAACCACGCGGGTTCAAGAGCCCGCCTTTGGTGTCTGGGAGCGGGTAGGGTCTGGGGTAGGGTAAGGTAGGGTTTGTCGTATCAACCTAAAACCAAAACCCTTACCGAGAAACTGTGTTATGGGTTCTGCCCCTCACCGGCTTTGGAAGATTCTAGTTGTTAGTATAAGACCGGTGGCTAGCGGTTGTGGTTACTGCAGGCACCCAAACTACGTAATTCATTGATTTAAAAAAAAAACAACAACTAACAACTATACTTTCGAAAGAGGGTTTTGTTGTTGTTTTTGTTTTTTTGGTAAGCTTACTTTTTTCTTGGGGCAACACTGACTGTGAATGTTAAAAGGATCTGTGGAGTGGGGACGTGCTCAAACAATGAATGAATGAACATTGAAATTTAACGTCTACACCCACCATTGGCGACAGGGCAGACGGGGATAACCATCCCAGGGAAAGAGGGGTAGGGACCTGAATCAACACTGAACCACCAGAGCAATCATACTGTTAAAATGGACAGTGAAAATGGCCACATTTTATATCGCCCACCACGGCAATCGAACCTGTGGACCCCTTGGAAATACTCCAGATAATGAAATTTTACTTACTCGCAGTACCACTTTCCAAATTAAACCAAACCAAAATGACAACAGTTAAACTCTCCACGCTCTCTGTTGTAGTGGGTTAGACGTTTTGATGTATCAACCGTCTTCATTTCCTTCTGCGTCTTCTTCTTCTTCAAGGCGACAGGGATAGCTCAGTCGTCAGAGCGCACGACTTGTGTACGTGCGTCTTGGGCGACATGGGTTCGAATCCTGACTTCAGCAAACTATTTTGTGATTGCTGGATAGTAGTGGCCAGCGCTTTGAGAAGATCTCTGAGCTTGTAAGTGCCCTATATAAGAGTAATCTCTTTCTCTTTGTTGTTGTTGTTGTTGTTGTTGTTGTTGTTGTTGTTGTTGTTCTTCTTCTTCTTCTTCACCCGATACACGTTGGTCGAAGGCTACCAGAAGCATGCTGTAGTAGTCGCTTCAACAGGCCATACAGCATGCTCTCATGCTTCAAAGCACGGCTTCCTATACTGTTCAAGCCCTAGGAGCATTGACCAATCAACTCATGAAAATAGAAAATGTAAGTTTCGTCTCCTCTAGTGGACGAATTAGGTCAAACTGTATTATTTTGTTTCTAGGTCAACTGTCTTTTACGAACCCTTTGAGAATGTTTTTGAACCGTTTTTTGACGTCGGATAGTGTCCTCACTTGGTTTCATACAATTTAAGAATCAATTTGAGACGGAAAGAGCGGAAAGTTGTAGAGCCACATTCTGTATATATTGACAGTGAAATTGCGCAAATTGCGCTTTTTCCGTCACTATAGAGCTTGAAGAGTATAGGAAGCAGTGCTCTGAAGCATGAGAGCATGCTTTATCGCCTGTTGAGGTGACTACTTAAGCGTGCTTCTGGTAGCCTTGACCAATGTGTACCGGGTGTCTTCTCCTTCTTCTTCTTGAGAATACTGTGGATAGTCCACGGGGACAAAGCTATAACGTCACAACTCTTGACATGACGATACTGTCGTAACTTCAAACAGACCTATTTTGACCACGCCCACTCCACAAATCCTTTTATCATTCACAGTGAGTGTTGCCCCAACTGAAAAAACTAAGCTTACAACAAACAAACAAAATAACTCTTTCGAAAGTACGATTTTTTAAAATGATTAAATTCCAATAGATTTTGTGTCTATTAATAGCAACAGCCGTTGGATGGCCAGCCCACATTCTGGAGCAAAAAGTAGCAGCTATTAAAACCGGTAAAAAACAGAACCCGTAAAAAAAACTTTGCTAGTAAGCTTTTGGTTTTAAGTTGATAAAATGAACCTTAACCTACCCCAGATACCAAAGACGCATTGTTCAAACCGCGTGGTTGATCAAAAATAGGGTCACAGTCATACGGGCCGCGGCTATGATGTCGATGTAAAGTTAAAACCGGAGATATAACTCCTTGTCCGCACCGAAATGAACAGCTAATCAATTGTACCACTGTAAAGGATCCCATTTGGAAAGTGTACATCAGTGTACACTCCAAGGTAAGGCTGCTGCGCTCCCTTGCCATCTCCATCTTCCCAAATATGGACCCTCACAGTAGACTACAACGAAGAATACAAAGCATGGAGATGAGGTGCTACAGAAGACTTCTGGGTATGTCCAAAGAGCTTAATGATAGAAAGAGGGGGAACTTGGTACAGAACCGCAAGACGAAAGGTACGAGTTATGCTCCCTTGTCGACATGCTGAAAATGGCTCGTGGCAGAAAGTCAAAAGGCGACCGAGTGAAACAGGGCGGTGACTTTTGCACAGCCATCGATTGCCATAATGCCAGCCAGATACAAGAAAAGTTGTGTTGGCAAGTCCTTTTTCCAAGAGACAAAGAAAGGTAAATTGCAATTGTAAAACTTCATTTTTTTGTGTTTATGTAGGCCTAAACTAAGACTGCTGCAGTGTTGTCAGTGTTAAAATAATCGGAGAGCGGCTTGAATGATTCAAGTTATACCTATGTGCTAAATCCAAAACCGTTTGCTTGCTGACAGTTTACGTTCAACAGGTCGCTCACTGTTTACGTTATAGCTAGGTTGTTTGACTATATTTGTGCTTATATTTCAAAAGTATATGTCAGATTGGCAGTTTGACAACTGCTTATGTTAACAAGTTAAATTAGACTAAGTCTGTTTTCTCCTCATGGTCCTTGATCTGTTGTAATCCCTTTTCGTTTGAGTGTAAACGGGAAAAAAAATGTAATGTAGAAACTCAGTCCTTGTTCTGATCCTGTGAATTTCTGCGCATTAGATCTATATTGCGTGGAATGTTATAGTCTAGGTTCTGATTGTTCTGTCTGATTAATTAATTATTTTCCATGAAGTGACTGATGTTATTAAGCCAGTGATGTGGGAGCTGAGAGGGTTGGGGGTTAGAGGGACACCTGATATAAATTAAATTCACACTATTAGTGAAACATTTTGGTTTTGTGCTTTATTGTGATTAATTGATTGAATGACATAGCTCTTTTTTACCCCCCCCCCCTCTCTCTCTCTCTCTCTCTCTCTCTCTCTCTCTCTCTCACGATTACGGATTTACACAGTTTCGGATAAATGAAACAGTCTGTCATGCATATTTTAATTTTAAAATATCTGTCGTTGATTAAAAAATAATACATTCCAGGGTAGAAAACGAACCTATGAAATACACACATAAGCAGCATAAAAGCACCTAATAAATGTCAATAAGTAAAAAGACAGCAGTAGCGGAATGTTAATAATAATGATGGTTAAAAGTTTGGTTTTTGCAAACGTTGCCATAAAAATGTTCTTTTGCAATGGCATAGGCTCAATAAGTTACCACGCACAGATCATTCATATAGCAGATGATGAAATATAGCCAGCCCGAGCAAAGGGAAATAATCCGTGAGAGCGTCTCGCATTTTTGTGTATGACATAATGGAAGTTCCTCCTCTTTCCGTAATAGGCTCTTTGGTATGTCCTATACCCGGCACATCACGAACAGCGAAGTCCGACAGACGATCACACAAGCCATTGGACATAATGACATGCTCACAGTGGTGAAGAAACGGAAACTCCGATGGTATGGCCACGTCACCAGAGCATCAGGCCTTGCAAATACCAACTGCGAGGCACGGTGCAAGGAGGCAGAAGAAGAAAAAGCCTGGAAAGGAGGTGGGAGGACAACATTCCAGAATGGACTGGCTTGACACATAGCGAGGCCATGAGGGTTGCAGAGGACAGAGAAAGATGGAGTACGCTGGTTAAACAATCATCAGTCTGTGGTGCCCCAACGACTTTCGAGTTACAGGATAGGATAGGATATGATAGGAAAACAATCACAATAACTTTTGATTCACGCAAATGCAGTGCTGTTTACAACAGTTTTCAGCAATGTGGAATAAAAGTTACTTTTCCACCACCTGATGCTATTCTGGCCACGTCTTTCCAATTTTGTTTGCCACGTCAAAAACACTATGGAGACTGGGGGAACGACCAAAGGGTTAGTTAGTATACTGGAAAAGGTTAGAGATTTATCTGGACACGCTAACGTTTTTTGTTGAATTTTCGGAACTGATTCAACAGAAACCAACCAATACACTCAACAGCACTCTCCAAAATGTGAGACCTCAATTAAACAAAATAAAATAAAATGTTTAGCCATAGTGTAGTGTATGTAAGGCACTTGAATTAAGGTCGAGTGCTCGTAAATAAATGTTACCAAATCTACTTCCATCACAGTCTCAACGTGTTTTTAACATTTGTTGTTGTTGTTTTTAATATGTGTGTAGGTGTGTGTGTGTGTGTGTGTGTGTGTGTGTGTGTATGTGTGTATGTGCACGTGTATTGATGTCAAAGTGGTAGCTCGACCTTGTTTTTTTTAGTCATAAATGGGGTCTTTTGCTCGGACTCCACTTTTTTCCAGGGCCCCACTTTTTTCAAAGTGCGCAGGAGTGCTCTTTTAGTGCACGGGAGTGCAGTTGTAGTGCATGAGAGTGTTTTAAGTACAAGGGAGTGCTCTATCCGGGACGGAGAAAATCCAGTCCCTTTTCGGAAAATTTTTGAAGAAAGTTCGACCTATTTCGTCGCCTATAGGAGCCGATCTAGGTCAACTTTTTAGAGAAGGGTTCGGGTAAGGGTTAGTTGCAGATCTATCTCTAGCCCTTGCCCTAACCCTTTTGTCTACAAAAATGCTTTTTCCGTCAAAAAATCACTTTCCGATTCCTACATTCTAAAGAAACCCTGGTTTTGATCGTATACAAGCGTGTGTGTGTGTTTGTGTGTGTGTGTTTAATTTTTTTTGGCCAGTAAATTGATGGTTTACACGCATGCAAACTTTTCCGATTTACTGTTAATATTTTGTGCATAATAGTTATGATTGTATTCATTCATGTCCTGTATTAATACTGTTTAGTATTCATGCTTGTTTTGGAATTAAAAAAAGTTGATTATAAAAAAACCTGAAAAAATTAACGGACGGGCAGACAGATAGACAAACGCGCGCACGCACAGAGAGAGAGAAAGAGAGGGAGAGAGAGAGATAAGGACAAAGAAAGAGAAACAGAGAAGGTGAGAGAGAGAAAAACAAAGAGAGAGAAGAACAAAGAGAGAGAATGGCAAAGAGAAAGACAAAGAGAACGTTAGAAAGAACAAAGAGAGAAAGTGAGAAAGGAGGATAGAGAGGGAGACAGAAAGCGAGAACAGAGAGAGAGAGAGAGAGAGAGAGAGAGAGAGAGAGAGAGAGAGAGAGAGAGAGAGAGAGAGAGAGAGAGAGAGAGAGAGAGAGAGAGAGAAGCCAATCGATTTCAGTATTCACACAGACAGGGTATAAACAGACGGTCGGGAAAGAGAGAAAGGGCAAGACGTATAGTGTACAGTGTAGAAGTAAAACACTCGCAGGACACTTGAAATGTCTGGCACCACAATAGGAGGGAATTAAGCCTGGTCTGCGCAGCATCCAGGTACTCTAGAAGAAGCAGAAAGAGAGGTTTTATTTATTTATTTTTATTTGGGCTTTCACCCACTTATCATTGCTTTCCGTCTACCCGCCAATGCGCACAAACTGGCGCACGCCTACGTACGCACACATAGACGGGTGGTCCTGATTCGGCTCTTGGCAGTCCGCTGGACTCTATAAACACTGAATATCTATCAATCTACACATAGACGGACAAACATGGACGCACTCACACACACATGCACACGCACGTACAAAGGCACACAGAACGACGCATGTACTCTATCTCTTATTTCTCTCTCGCTTTCTATCTCTCTTCTATCTCCTCTCTCTTTCTGTCTCTCTTTCAGTTTCTCTTTCACAAACTCCATTTCTCTCTCTCTCTCTCTCTCTCTCTCTCTCTCTCTCTCTCTCTCTCTCTCTCTCTCTCTCTCTCTCTCTCTCTCTCTCTCTCTCTCTCTCTCTCTCTCTCTCTCATGTAGATTTTGTGTTGTTATCCTTCTTGCTGTTGTTACTCTAGTTGTTCTTCAACATTGATTGTATGGTTGTTGTTGTAGCTGTTGTAGCTGTTGTTGTTGTTGTTGTTGTTGTTGTTGTTGTTGTTGTTCTTCTTCTTCTTCTTCTTCTTCTTCTTCTTCTTCTTCTTCTTCTTCCTCCTCCTCCTCCTCCTCCTTCTTCTTCTTCTTCCTCCTCCTCCGTCTTCTTTTTTTCTTCTTCATTGATTGTATGGATGGAGTGAAAGTGCTAGCCACAAAAGAGTGGTGAAAAGGGCATCGGTCTTGCTGAAAGAGCACTGGCTTAGCAGGCAAAGCCTCAAAGAAGAACATCGGTGTTAGCGTCAGTGACTGAGGGATTTGCATACTCCGCCAAACACCACAAAACCACACAAGGAGGAGGAGGAGGAGGAGGAAGATGAGGTGGATAAAGAGAAGAATGAAGAAGAAGAGGAAGAAGCCAGCAATAACAATAATACTGGTATTTAATACTGGTATTCAATCATGATGTTAGAGGCAGCCAATTTAAAATTTCAAAAACTACAAATTCGATTTCCTTTTCGTCTTCCAATATCGATCTGCATGCCAGACTCGGTCAAACGCTTTCTTGAAGTCTACGAACATATGATATAGATTTTGCTGGTGCTGTAGGTATTTCTCACAGATTATTCTGAGGTTGAGTCTGGCATGCAGCTCTGTGGGCAACTATAAGAGTGTACAACATCAACCCTAAAATTATTGAAGTCATCAAAAGCCTGTATGACAAGGCTACCAGTGCAGTCCTCCATAACGGCGCCAACGGAAACTGGTTAAGAACAACAATCGGTGTGCGTCAAGGGTGCCTACTCTCTCCTACACTCTTCAACGTCTTCCTAGATGTCAGATACCCTTGCAGATCACGAAGGCACAGCCAACATATGGGGTATAGCAAGCTCCAACCTTCGTTTTGAGGATGACGTTGATGGATTGTGTTACACTCAGTTCGATGTTGGTGTTTTCTATCAGTATTTGATTCAGCCCCAATGCTGAATTCCTGATAGGGTGTAACTCAGATTCGTTTATTCACACAGCCCGTCCAAACAGCATACAAGTCACAAAGTCGACGTATGAAGTTTTCCACTTTTATTCAGCACACATCAACAACTGCATACAATTCTCAATTCAACTCAACAACTTTCACAGCAACTTTCCAAATCACTATCAACAACTTTACTCTCAACAACAATCTCGGCACACGATTAAATAACCTCTCTCTCTTCCGGAAGGATTTCGAATACTGTAGAAATGACGCACTGCCACCAATCGAATAAAAGATCGTCATCACTGACTTACGTCATTACACATTTCTTCTCCTTCCGGATCGTTCCTTCAAATTTCTACAATTATCCCGAATCTTCGATCGATAGTAAACAAGCCGATCCAGAAGACTCTACAACAATATCGACTAACGAAAACTATCAACGTTATACAAAGCCTCTCCTAACAACAATGCAAACTCAAATCAAAGGTAAATAAACTCCATTACTGAATACTTTGCAAAACGAAACGATTAGATCTATCGTACACGCTTCCGACATACTTTCGTTCACGTTTCAACGTAACATAACCCCCCACTCAAGAAGAAATTTACCTAATTTCTTTCAACAACGTTGAAACGTAATGCACAAACAATGTACAGAATTAAAACTTACTTCAGACTGTCTCATTTACTGTCAATGTTCTCAGTTTATATACACAGAGTCCATGTTTTTCATCCGCAAGTCTCTCTGGATACTGTCAATGTTCACAGTTCATTTACCCAGTCAACGTTTTTCATTTTCAAGTCTGTCATTACCAATATCCTTAGTTCGTCCACACAGTCAATGTTCTTTCGTTCGCAAGGAATCGACGCCCTCGTCAGTTGCGGTTGTCATTGGCCCAGGGTCAAAGACGATGATCACGTGGGCTTCCCTGGAATCAGTGCGTCCTCCGTTGTCTCCTTCTTCCATCGGATGTCCGACGCAGTCGACGTTGTCAGCTCCCAGGATGCATTCGCTGGGTCTCACGGTCAGGTTGGCTTCTGCGGGACGGTGGAACAGCTCCCTCAAGGTCTGCAGATGCTCCTTCCAGGTCTGGGTGTGGACTTCATGTTCGACCAAAGTCGTAGAGCCTGGGACATCACTGAAGCTATGGGGAAACTCGCCCATAAGGTCCTTGAGCTCCATCTTTTGACCTTCCGTCAAGCTTGGTCCTAGCTTAACATCATCGATGCCTTCTTTGCTGTGGAAGTCTCCAAGTTCCAACAGTTCCTCGCTGTCAAAGCTGTTGTCGATCTCAGCCGCTGTTGCTGCATGTACAGTCTCTGGCGGCCTCTCCACGTACAGCTTAAGGAGGTTGGCGTGGTATATCTTGGAATGCTGGCCGACCTTCACCTTGTAGTCGTTGATACCCACCACGGTCTCCACTTCGTACGGGCCTCTCCACTGCATCAGCAACTTATTATGATCAGTAGGTAGCAGCACCAGCACTTTGTTGCCAGGTTTGAACTTCCTGTTCACAGCCCTACGATCATAGTAGTGCTTTCCACAGTCCTGGGACTTCTTCAGGTTTTCTCTGGCTATCTCGAGAGTCTGCTCCAGCTTCTTCCGTAGCTCAAACACGTACTGGTAGCTGTTCTTCACCTCTGGGGTGTCTACTTCTTTCGTCCACAGTTCTTTCAGGATGTGCATCGGCCCTCGGATGGTTCTTCCGTACAGCAGCTCGAACGGAGAAAAGCCGGTGGACTCCTGCGGTACTTCTCTGTAGGCGAAAAGTAAGGCGTTGATATAGCGATGCCATTGTCTGGGCTGCTCGCTGCACAGTTTCTTCAGGGTAGACTTCAGCGTAGCATTGAACTTCTCGACAAGCCCGTTGCACATCGGATGGTAGGGTGTCGTAGTCAAATGCCGGATGCTCAGCAGTCTGTTGACCTCCTTCATGCAGTCAGAGACGAACTGCGTCCCGAGGTCTGTCAGGATCTCTTCAGGCACTCCAAGTCTACTGAACATGTCCACCAGTGCCTCTGCTACAGTTTCAGTGTCAATCTTCTTCAGTGGCACTGCTTCTGGGTACCGAGTCGCATAGTCTACTAAAGTCAGTACCCATCGATGACCTTCTTCACTCGGAGGTCTTATTTCGCCGATTAAGTCTAAGGCCACCCTCTTGAAAGGTCGGTCGATCAGAGGCATCCTCTGCATAGGCACTTTCGGGACCCTTCCTCGAGGTATGGTCTTCTGGCAAATGTCACATGATCGGCAGAAACGGCTGACGTCCGCATGAAGCCCTGGCCAGTAGAACACCGCCTGGATTCTGTCTGACGTCTTTCTGATGCCTAGGTGACCTCCCATGATAGAGTCATGAGCTACTTCCATCACTTGGCGCCTTAGAGGTAACGGTACCAAGACTTGACGTTGTGGTTTCCCTCCGTTGACCCTCGGGTGCTGGAAGATTCTGTACAGGATCTTGGCCTTCACCTCAAAATAGACCGTGCCACTGCCCTTGGTCACGTGGTCTTGGCGGTTCCTATACTTGTTTAAAGTGCTATCAGCTTCCTGGAGCTGGATCAGCTTATCTCTGTCCACGATGGCAGCTTTGGAGTTGTCGGCGACCTTCAGTGGCGTAGACGTCTTGTCTCTCTTGGCCTGGGCCCTGGTAGTAACAGCACCGACGATCTCTGGTCGGCAGGGCTGAGCCGGAGTAACCACATTGTCCCGTAGCAGCTCTGTAAGGTCTCCATCGGGAAACGGCAATGGATCCTCCTCCACAACTTCGACGCGTTGGGTTGAGGCAGGACTCCACTCTGGATCGGGGTCGTCGGGTCGTCTCGCGCCGTCGATATTCCCGATCATCAAATCGTACAGCGGCTTCTTCAGGCAAACCGCTTCGACTTCGCCTATGTAGAAAGGGGTGTTGACATGAATCTTCGCAACTGGCGCTCTCACACATTTGCTGTCGGCCATGAGTGTCCATTTAGAATCACCAGTGAATTGTTCTTTAGCGATTAGGTCTTCTCTGACGATGACCCCACTACAGCCAGAGTCTCTTAAGACAGTCACTTCATGATTTCCGACGCGTCCCTTTGAAACAGGCATGTTCTGGACGGTCACAGCTGCGCTGGCGACGACGGGGATGGATTTTCCGTTGGCAAGGAGAAGTTGGCCATCGGTCATGCACTCTTGCACGTCCGCAGGAGTAGCTGTGCGCTTGGTCTCACTCGGAAGAATGACGCTCCCGCCGCACACCTGATGGTCAGATCTACTGGTTTGCCGTTGATTGGAGAACCGCCTCTGCCGGTTGCCCGCCGCTGCGTTGTCCGTACTGCTCCGCTGTCCGCTACTTTTGTTTTGAGGACAGTTAGCAGCTCTGTGGTCTGTAGCGTTGCAGGTGAAACAGCCTCTTGAATGCCCTTCCCTGGGAGGTGGCGTGGAGTCAGTTTGTCTCTGGCTCGTCTGGCTCCCCTGGATCTGGTTCACATGGTTTCCAGTCTTCTGAAAATGTTTCGTCGCGCTGGGTGGCCCCAGGGTCTTCCCATGAGCGATGAGATATCTTTCAGCAGCCTCAGTCACATCTTTAAGCGTCTGCAGCTTTTGTTCTTCTAAGTGGGTCGTAGGTCCTTGTGACAGGCATTGAGAAATTGTTCCTTCACGATCAGGTCATGGAGACTGTCGTAAGACTTCCTTTCGCCTGATAACTCCACCCACTTGTGTAGATATGACGACAGGCGCTCCACAAACTGCTTTGGCGTCTCGTCTGACTTAGGCCGGCATTCACGGAAGCGTTTACGGTAGCCCTTCTCTGTAAAGTTGTAGCACTGCAGTAGGGCCTCTTTCAAGACGTCATAGTTTTTGGCGTCATCGTTCGACAGTCTGGTGTAAACTTCGAGAGCTTGCCCTGTCAGAAGTGCACTTAGTCGAATCGCCCAGTCTCGAGGTTGCCAGTTGGAGCTTTCGGCGAACCTTTCGAATCTCGCCAGATAGCTGTCGATCTGGTCCTTCCCGTCGACGAAAGCTGGCAATTTTGGAGCCGTATGGTCGTTGGTGACTTGTGGCGCATGCTGATTGTTCTGGATACGCGCCAACTCTAGCTGGTACTGACGATCAGCTTCTCTTTCCTCACGCCTGCGCTCATCTTCTCTTTCTTGCCGCTGCTGTTCAATTTCCAGACGCTTCAGTTCAAATTCTCTTTCTTCACGCCGTCGCTCATCTTCTCTTTCTTCACGCTGACGTTGTTCTTCTCTTTCTTGTATTCTCTCCTGAGACTTGACGTACTCCGTCAGCTGTTTGCCTTTTAGATTCAGTTGCATCCCTTTCTGCCAGAAGTCAGCCATCTTGATGCTTCTGGAAAGTTCTTTTCTGTAAAGTTCTTTTTCTAGAAAGTTCTTGACTGTAGAGTTCTTTTTTTTCTGGAAAGTTCTTGACTATGCCGTACCTTTCTAGACTGTTCTAGAACAGCACGCTTTCTGCAGTAGCGCTGATGCTTGTCACTAGTCGCTTTCGCTGACGCAGGCCCCGCTGTCCTCGTCGTATGCGACGCTGCACCACGCTGGTGTTGATGTATACGCTCCTGTGCTGAAGTATACGCGACGTCCGCTCGCCGCTCTCTGTAACACTGGCGATGTAGCTCCGAGACTGTCCCTCGACGTAGTCTTACGGCAGCTACGTAGTCCCGATCTGTTGTTCGCTCACGAAGCAACTCTTCAGCGACTACACGCCCTTGCAGTCAACCCGAATCTATCGGTGATGTAGTCCCAGTATGTTGGCCCCTCTCGACGCAACTCGTTGGCGGCTACCCTCGATGACTGCCTCTCGTAACGTTGACTCGCTTGTTGTAGCAGTTGAACCCTTGGCTATGGCGTGAATCGCGGCTTGACCCCCAAAATGTTACACTCAGTTCGATGTTGGTGTTTTCTATCAGTATTTGATTCAGCCCCAATGCTGAATTCCTGATAGGGTGTAACTCAGATTCGTTTATTCACACAGCCCGTCCAAACAGCATACAAGTCACAAAGTCGACGTATGAAGTTTTCCACTTTTATTCAGCACACATCAACAACTGCATACAATTCTCAATTCAACTCAACAACTTTCACAGCAACTTTCCAAATCACTATCAACAACTTTACTCTCAACAACAATCTCGGCACACGATTAAATAACCTCTCTCTCTTCCGGAAGGATTTCGAATACTGTAGAAATGACGCACTGCCACCAATCGAATAAAAGATCGTCATCACTGACTTACGTCATTACACATTTCTTCTCCTTCCGGATCGTTCCTTCAAATTTCTACAATTATCCCGAATCTTCGATCGATAGTAAACAAGCCGATCCAGAAGACTCTACAACAATATCGACTAACGAAAACTATCAACGTTATACAAAGCATCTCCTAACAACAATGCAAACTCAAATCAAAGGTAAATAAACTCCATTACTGAATACTTTGCAAAACGAAACGATTAGATCTATCGTACACGCTTCCGACATACTTTCGTTCACGTTTCAACGTAACAGATTGGCTGGAGAGAAACAAGAACTTGAACAGCTGGTAAGGAGGCTTGACACCACCTCCAGAGTCTATGGAATGAACATATATGCAGAGAAGACCAAAATCATGACAAACAACACCAATGGCATCAACACGGACATCATAGTCCAAAGTCAATCCCTCAACACATTGCATAGCTTCAAATATTTAGGAGCCATTGTATCAAACAATGGGTCCAGACAGGAATTCCTCTCCAGTATCGCACTAACAACTGCTACCTTGGCAAGGTTGAAGCCCATTTGGAAAGACAGGACCATCAGTCTACATTCCAAGGTAAGGCTGCTGGGCTCCCTTGTCATCTCCATCTTCCTATACGCTTGCGAAACATGGACCCTCACAGCAGATATACAAAGCATGGAGATGAGGTGCTACAGAAGACTTCTGGGCATTTCCTATATATAGCTCATCACCAACAACGAAGTCCGACAGACCACCACACAATCCATTAGACAACACGATGACATGCTCACAGTGGTGAAGAAACGGAAACTCCGATGGTATGGCCACGTCACCAGAGCATCAGGCTTTGCAAAAACCATCCTGCGAAGCACGGAGCAAGGGGGCAGAAGAAGAAGGAGACAGAAAAAGAACATTCGATATGGACTGGTTTGACACTGAACGAAGCCATGAGGGTTGCTAAGAACAAAGAAAAATGGGGTACACTGGTTAAACGATCAGTTGTGGTGCCCCAACGACCTTTGAGTAACGGGATAGGATAGGATAGGATAGAATAGGTTAGAACTCCAAAACAACAACAAAAATATCTTATCTTATCTTAACTACGTAGAAAAAGAGGCTGAGGAAGAAGCAGATAAAAAAGAAGAAGAAGAAGAAGAAGAAGCAGAAGAAGAAGAAGAAGAAGAAGAAGATGATGATGATGTTGATGATGATGATGATGATGATGATGATGATGATGATGATGATGATGATGATGATGATGATGATGATGATGATGATGATGAAAACGTGTGTTACGGTGAATACGGGCGACAAAGTAAAACATAATAAAGCAACTGATATCATACAGAAGATGAAGAGGAAGGAGGAGGCAGAAAAGAACAAAATAAAAAAAAAACAGAAGGAAAAACAGGAGGTAGAGAATGACGACATGGCAGCAGTGTAATCTATAAATGGATTGCCGTCCGTAGTTTGTGGGCTAAATGGATTGATGGAAGCGGAAGTTTCCATTGCACCAAATAGTTCCTCAGTTGTTTTTTGATCAAACAAAGAAATGAGGCATTCTTTTCCTTCTTCCTTTTTTTTCTATTCTGGCTTCTCTATAATTATTTACTCGCTACTCGATAGAGTCTGCGAATCAGAAAGCGTGAGCGAAAGACAGACAAAACAATAATAAACCCTTTACTGTGGGCGAGAAAGAGCGCGCGCGCGCGAAAATACACATAAATACCTCCATGTCTGTCTCTCTCCCTGTCTGTACCTCTGTCTGTCTCTCTGTCTCTCTCTCTCTGCCAGACCCAGCAGTCATCTTTTTTTTTTTTTTATCAAACAAAGACGATGGAGACATTCACTCTTTGTTTGCAAGCTCCTGTCGAGAAAGACATAGACGCATTGCCTCCACGATCCCTGGGGCTCAGTCGTTTCTCTTGATGCAAAGATTCCTTCCCTTAGATGTGGTTGTTCTCTCCCTTGGATGCTCTGTTACCTCCCTTGTCGTCACTTGCTTTGTGGTAGCCGCCCATTTATTTTATTTTATTTTTTACTTTTTGGGGGGAGGGGGTGGGGGATTGTGGATGAATTTGAAGTGACGTGTCATGTCGAGTTGTGTATGTACGTGTGTGTGTGTGTGTGTGTGTGTGTGTTTAGGAAGGAAGGGGAGGTAGAGAATGTAGAGGAGGGGTAGCGCGTAAGGGTAAGGAAGAGTTTGGGAGTGCTGTTGATAGTAGGAAGAGAGAGAGATAGAAAGTTTGTGATAACATTGAATCACAGTTGGTGATATTGCAGACAGAAATAACCATCGCAGATAAAACGGGGATGGGGGACCTAACTCAACATTGCCAGAATGTAGATGATCATGTTTAGCCTAGAATGGCATTACTGTTCATAATTATGCCAGTGACAAAAAAGTGTTTTCGCAAGATAATTATTTAAAATCTAAGGTGAAATATCTGCAAGTCTTTATTTTTGTCAATTTCTCGGAACATCCCGTTTGCATTCAGATCGGATATTACCCCCGTGTCTTTAATCAGTTGAGGTTGCCTCCCTTGGCAGGCTAAATTGTGCAAACATGGAAAAATAATCCAGCTGTGAAGACGACGATGATTAAGAAAGAATGAAAGAAATAACAGAAAATGAATATGAAGAAAAACAGAAAAAGAGAAAGAAAGAAAGACAAAATTGAAAAAATTAAAGCTTGAAAGAAAGAATAAAGAAGACAAAAAGACGGAAACAGGAGCAAAGAATCGAACGAATTAATGAAGAAGAAGAAGAAGAAGAAGAAGAAGAAGAAGAAGAAGAAGAAGAAGAAGAAGAAGAAGAAGAAGAAGAAGAAGAAGAAGAAGAGCAAACAAAAGGACAATCAGAAACAGAAAATGGAAAAGAAGAAACGAAAGAAACAAAGAAAGACAGGCAACAACGGGAGATAAGAAGACTAATGGCCCGCAATTGAAGTGTTTCACATGTAGAAGAAGAAGAAGAAGAAGAAGAAGAAGAAGAAGAAGAAGAAGAAGATGATGATGATGATGATGATGATGATGATGATGATGATGATGATGATGATGATGATGATGATGATGATGACCACCACCATGAAGCAGGAGGAGGATACAAAACATTCTTGCAAGACTCAAAAAGCAGAATCTAGATGATGATGATGATGATGAAGATGATGATGATGATGATGATGATGATGAAGCAGAAGACAATGATGAAGATGATGATAATGATGATTATGATGATGATTATGATGATGTTAATAAAAAGAAAAAGAAGAAAAAGGTGATGATGAAAGAAAAGGAAGAAGAAGAAGATGATGATGATAATGATGATGATGATGATAATGATGATGATGATGATGTTAATGGAAGAAGAAGAAGAAGTGATGGTGAAAGAAAAGGAAGAGGATGATGATGATGATGATGATGATGATGATGATGATGATGATGATGATGATGATGATGATGATGATGATGATGATGATGATGATGAAGATGAAGATGATGACGACGATGTTGATAAAAGAAGAAGAATAAGGATATGAAGGAGGAGGAAGCAAGAAGAAGAAGAAGAAGAAGAAGAAGAAGAAGAAGAAGAAGAAGAAGAAGAAGAAGAAGAAGAAAAACAACAACAACAACAACAACAACAACAACAACAACAACAACAACAACAACAACAACAACAAGTTAATTGTACTGGTTCAGAAAATGATGGAGTGTGAAAATCATTACATTACATTACATGGTTGTTGCTTTAGGTCCAGCGGACTCTTCCGAGCCAAATCAGGACCAAGTGTGAAATTCGTTATGGTTGTTGTAGGAAGGTGCATATAGAAAGAGAAACAAGATGCTTGTCGAAGTAGACCATCTCTGTCGGCACGGGAAGAAGGAAAGAACATTAAGGGAAGGAAAAAGATAAGAAAGCGAGGAAAGGCAGAAGGAAGAAAGGATGAATAGGGAAGAGAGGATGATGAAGGGAAAAGGAAGAAAGGAAGACGAAGGAAGAAACAGGAAGAGGAATCGGGAACGGGGGAGAAAGAGGATGAGAGGAGGATGAGATCAGAGGAAGGAGGAAGAAAGGAAGAAGTCGATAGGAGTAAGAGACGAGACGGAAGGAAGGAAGGAGGAAAAAATGAACAGAACAGGAGAGGAGAGCGACGGAAGAATATAGAAAAAATGAACAGAACAGGAGAGGAGAGCGACGGAAGAATATAGAAAAAATGAACAGAACAGGAGAGGAGAGCGCAGGAAGAATAGAGAAAAAATGAACAGAACAGGAGAGGAGAGCAAAGGAAGAATAGAGAAAAAATGAACAGAACAGGAGAGGAGAGCGCAGGAAGAATAGAGAAAAAATGAACAGAACAGGAGAGGAGAGCGAAGGAAGAATAGAGAAAAAATGAACAGAACAAGAGAGGAGAGCGAAGGAACAATAGAGAAAAAATGAACAGAACAGGAGAGGAGAGCAAAGGAAGAATAGAGAAAAAATGAACAGAACAGGAGAGGAGAGCGAAGGAAGAATAGAGAAAAAATGAACAGAAAAAATGAACATAACAGGAGAGGAGAGCGAAGGAAGAATAGAGAAAAAATGAACAGAACAGGAGAGGAGAGCGAAGGAAGAATAGAGAAAAAATGAACAGAACAGGAGAGGAGGAAGAGCGAAGGAAGAATAAAGGAAGAAGGAGGGAGGGGTGGAACAGAATAGGAAGAGGAAGGAAGAACAGCACAATCAATCACATCCAGTTCCAAATGTCAAAGGAAATGTGAGCATTTTGATATGGAAGCATTCCCAAAATAACATGAAAGGCTTTCACAATCGCACCAGAGAAGTACATTTATAAATACTCAAAAATCATGAGTTTGGAATTCTGTCTTTGGCTCGAGTTTCCTTTTGAGTGCGTGTGGGGGGGTGGGGGGAGGGGGTATTTGTTTCCTTTTTGGTTGTTTTTTTTTTCGCCTTTACAGACAAGCACTGTGGCCACACTTCATCAACAGATTCGTTTAACATTGACACTGAATACTGCCTCAATGAAAGGAATGAGCTTACAACGTGTAAAAAAAAAAATACCCACGCGACCCTTTCGAGAGTAGAGTGATATTGAAATCGCTACATTCCGTAATTTCTGTGCCTATTAATAGCAACCGGTAGCTAAATTATCATCTAGTAGATCGTGGAGCGTATTGATGTACCGTTAAACAGGGGAGCGGGTGGGGAAAATCACTCCCTGTCAGAACAAAAATGGATAAATTCAAATTTTAGCAGTTGGGTTGATCAACGAAACGTCCACTCTATAATTGTTTTATGTAATAACAAGGCGAATGTTTAGGCTAAACTCATGTTAGCCGAAAATAAACACAGCCTTCGAATTGGGATCCTTTAAACAGCATTCAATAACTACACGCTTCTGCCTTTTTTTCTCCTTGCCTCTCGCACTCTCTCACCCAGAAATTAAACAGAACTTCATGCGTCTAAATAATAATCTCGCAGCGCTTGCTCGCACCACTTCTCCCACCCAGAAGGCAAAAAGGTGTCCCCCTCTCCCCTACCTCCACCCCATCCGACTTTACATTTCGGACGTTGGGGAGAGAGAGGTGTGTGTGTGTGTGTGTGTGCTTTGATTACCTTCCTTTTCTCTAGGACAGCTTAATGAGGAGCGGTGCCTATCTCCCCTCCCTCGCTACATGACCTTCCCCGGTTGTAAAATAGATCCAAGAAGTACCCATTCACCGCTGGGGTGTGTGGTGCGCTTGTTTCCTTCGTTGTGTCGTTCTTTGCCATCCAAGAATAGTCACCCATCCAAGTACTAACGGCGCTCGACGTTGCTTAACGTGAAACATTGCCAGTGGGGGGACCCACCCCACTACGCTAATGCGCCATACAGAAAGAAAACATTGGTCAATAGTGTAGCCTGAGATAGCTGGTGTGTGCTTTGTGTGTGTGTGAGAGTGCGCGCGTGGGCACATCCGCCCCGCCCATTCCACTCACAAAAACACATACGTGTAGAAGGAAAGCTATACACTGGAAAAACCACGCTCATCCATAATGGAGAGATAGCAAGAATCGGAATTTTAACAATTGAAATGTCAAACCAAACATTATTCTCTAAAACTCTTTGGGTGGCCGATGGCATGAAACATTGGTTTCAGCAAGGTCATTAGAAAAGGGAGAAACTTTGCTGCGATAACTTCTTTTGCTCTTTTTTATTATTTGGGTTCTGCAGAACACATTTGTCACTTACGCAGAGGGGAGGAGAGCGGGAGGGAAAAACAGGGAACTGATGTACGGAGCTGTCTTAAACATCATTGTCTTAGACAATACCAGTTGCTCCAGCTTTCAAAACGAGTTGAAAGCGATTGACTTACTTCTCAGGTATATAAGTTTAGTCGAATTTGTCAAACGTTTAGTCGAATTTGTCAAACGTTTAGTCGAATTTGTCACAAGGTTAGTCGAGTTAGTCACAATTGGTCGAATTCGTCACAGAATTAGTCAGATTTGTCACAAGTATAGTGGAGTTCTTCACAAGTATAATCGTGTTTGTCACAAGAGCTATAATCTCACATTTTTGTTTTTGTGTACATTGCAAAATACATTGTGGATCTTTTCTTTTTTCAGCCAAAGCACTCAATGGGGTCCATCAACCCTTATATTTGTAATCTAAACCTAAACCTATTTCTCTGCTAGCGCCTTTGAGCAGGTCTCTGGCGCAGATAGTTAAGATAAATATGAACAATTATAGACGTTAATGCTCGCTATATTAAAGGGTGGAACTGACAGGGGTTATCTCCCGTCCAAACGTTGCTCAATGTTGGTCGACTTAGCTGCAGTTATGTCCCTTCTATCTTGTTTACATCCCACAGCTACCAGGGCTAGAAATTAACTTTTTTCTTTGGGGGCCACCGGGCCCCTTGATTCAAAAAATTTGAGGGCCCACAAGCAACTTCGGGGCCCAACTTGAAAAATAATGCAAACAAAAAAACAAAAGAATTATTGACAATATAATAAGCAGAAAGTACAATTTGTCTTATAATCTAAAATAAAAATAATTGAATTTCCAATTTTGCTGAGTGATGTCATTTTTATTTGCCTTTTCTTTCACTTTCAAACATTACCAACAAAAAGGGGAAAACACACACACACACACACACACACACACACATTCAGTGACACACATATTCCAGTGACTAGTGAGCCTGAGAATTGGAAAATACGCCATCGCCGATTGTTTTAGCAACTGTATGGCGACGATATGTAGCCATACTTTAGTACTTGCAAAGATGGACATTTTGCGCTTATGTTGTGCCATAGCCTTTTGTTTATTATATTAAAAAGATATGGAAGTGTATATTAAACTTTTGAGTGCAGAATTAAAGGGTTTTCGCTTCTTTTCTCTGTTTTTTTTTTTTTCCTGTCCAAATTTAGGGCACGGTGTGGGTTGCTTCCCTTGGCCCAAATACGAAACTACCGAGTAGAGCTAGCTGTAGCAGACGAATTATTTTGCGGGCCAAGCGGGCCCATCGTTTTTCAACATTCCGAGCCCAAAATCAACTTTGCGGGTTTTTGGCCCCGGGCCCCCGCTAATTTCGAGCCCTGGCTACATTAGGGTCTACTGTGACAGGGTTACCTCCTTTCCAAATGTCTCTTATGCATTGCACTATCCGGTGTTGGCAACACTTCTTTACAGTTGCATCATTGGATGGGAACGCAGTTGTTCGATGCGTCTGACAGCGCCATTGGTGCTGCCAGTCGCCGCCGTCGGTAGGTGTGAGTTAGATCCTGTTGTAGTCCAGCCCTACCTCCCCATGCCCGCTCTAAGTAGCTCTTTGAGCTGGAAAATGTGTTCTAAGAGAACAAATCATTCCTTGTACGGACAACCTGCCGTGGCATTGATCAACCCAAACATGACGCGCTGATGGCTCTGCTTGGGGCTCCTTCCTCTGCTTGCGGTAACCGGCTATATAGTGTATAAATGTGCGTGCGTTTGTGCGTGTGTGGTTTGAGAGGGGGATGAGGTGGGACGAAGGGAGATGGAGGGGGGGTAGGGGAGTGGGAACCCGGAATAAGGTTAGATGTATTTTATGTATGTACCGTTTTTTAAATCAAATAACAAATGCTGTTTAAATGTTGTCTGTATGTACAGTTTAACTTTAATTTTATTGTTTTATTGCATTGTGATATCAGTTTATAAACCGGTTTGTGTGATGTCACTCTGTGATAACTGTACCCTGGCAATAAGCTGTGTCTGTGATTAGATAGAAACAGGCTCTTCTGTGAGATTGTGTTTTACATTCTATTACATAAGTTACTATATAATTAATAGCGTGTGTGCGTGTGTGTGTGCATACATGTATATAATCGTATCCTACATGTTGTAGAGATTTTAAACGAATATTATACTATCTTTTATTTTTACTTGTATTTTACTTTTAGTTTTATTTTGTTTATTTTAGTATTTTAAAGTATTTTAGTTCCTTGTGAAAGGTAATACATATCAATTGAATTGAACTGCTCTCCCCTCCAATGAGACAGTAATACCAGGAATAAGCTAGACCTAAGCTCCCCGTCACACAAAACTGTAACAGCTCTGCTTGTCTTGCGAGCAATAATGCAATCTTACAGAAACTGCGAGAAGCAAAACCTACTGGACCTGTCAGATTTGCATCGTCTGTGCCCTGCATTCCTGCCACTCTATTTTTACGTTCAATGTATCCGAGACTGCTGAGGCATAAGAGTATAAACCGAGATCTTAGTTCTCGCACGCATGCATTCCATCCGCACCGAGGTTACGGATCCTGACGCAGTTTGTTTGCTATAATATTAAAATATTTTATTTTATTCACTTCAGTGTTGTTACGTAGCGCTGGGTTTTCTGTGCTCAAGAGCTGCTCAAGGCGCTGTCTGATAAAAGATCCAACTAAAGCCGCCCGAGGCGCCCACTGCTGCTATAGGCGCTGACGCCCCAGACAACTGAGCACCGTCCTGGGTGACTGGGGTTGGGGGAATGATGGACCTAGCGCGTGCTGGGTGTATTTATGTAACCAGCACTCACCCGTCTAGGTCATGAGCGTCAGGATCTTTGAAGTCCATGCGATGGAATGCGCGCGTGCCCAGACCTACACATCCGTTTATACTCTCATCAGAAGGAGAGTACAGTAGTCTGTATTGTGTTCTGTATTTTATATTGCCGGCCTTAACGTCATCGCTGATAATGGTTGCTGCTGTTGCAGACTGGTTGCTGTTGTTTAAGGGTACGTGTGTGTGTGTGTGTGTGTGTGTGTGTGTGTGTGTGTGTGTGTGTGCGTGCGTGTGTGTGTGTGTGTATGTGCATGTGCGCGCGTGTGTGATTTGGAGGAACAATGACCACTAATGAGAAGTGAACTACTTTTCACTGCCGCTTTCTCTGCTTGGTCGCTTGGTAGGAATGTTGTTGGTGTGCCATTGGCTGATGGACGAGTTACACGCCTCAACGCTCGGCCGCCGTTGAAAGCCAATAACCTTTCGCTTGGGTATGGACTGAGTTTTGAACTGAGTTAATAACGGCCTGTCTTTTTCTTTTTTTAAAGAGGTTTCTAAGATCCCGAACCTCGGTTCCTGAACCTTTTGGACAAAACAAGGTTCAGGAACCTAGGTTCGGGATGTGAGAACCTTAAAAAAAATGGTTGGTGAACATCAACGAATCTCCCAATTAAGACAGGACATTAGACATAAATACGCTTAAGCTTATTATTATTATTAATATCGGTTTTTTTTATCATCATCATCATTTTTTTTCGGGGGGGGGGGGGGTAGGGGGGTAACGCTTTATTGTGCCTTTTTATTAGGAAATTCCGGGCCGCCTCCTCTGGGGAAGGCGTAGTCGCCGCCTGTGGCGCGCCCAAACCCAACCTACCTAGCATCAGTTGTGTTTTTGAAATTTTGCTGAGGGAGCAAACCGGAGTACCCGGAGAAAACCCCCGAGACGTTGCCCGAGTCGAAAGTAAATAATATTCGGTGAAACATAACGCCCAGATGCTGAATCGATCCCACACCTGTCAGGCGCCATCGGTTTCTAGCCTGTGGACACGGCAAGTTAGTCCCGCCTTAGCCCACTTGGCCACATCGCTCGCATATTATTATTATTATTATTATTATTATTATTATTATTATTATTATTATTATTATTATTATTATTATTATTATTATTATTATTATTATTATTATTATTATTATTATTACAGGGTACCAATACGGTACTAAAGCGAAATTGACACGTTATTTGAATATCAAATGAGAGAAGAGTCTGCTCTCATGTAGGTCACCACGTCCAAAGAGCAGCTCAAGGCGTGGGACGAACGCAGGATCTACCTCAATCCGCCCAAGATGCCAACTAGCAGCCTCAGGCGCACTGTTAAAACGCCAAGTGCTACCGAGATTCCCAGAACGATTAAACTAAAATTCAACCGCGTTTAATCTGAATCTGTCACCATTACTCCTTGTGGTCTTCGGGACCTAACTCAACATTGAATTACCAAAGCAATCGTAATATGGTTGACCAACCTTGAAAAAAGGACACTTTTTAATCTTGCCCACCACGGGATCCGAACCTGAAGCACTCGTGTGCCAGGCAAACGCTCCCACACTGCGCTTGCGTCATTGAACTCTTTTCGACCATTGGTTTGTGTTTTTGCATTGCAGAGACAGGAAATGTCAATGGCACGTAAAAACAAAAACAAAACAAAAAATAAATAAACACACAAAAACCCACTTCTCGTCCATAATCATTTCTCTCCCCACGCGACCCGGTCACTCGACGTACCCCTCCCGTCAGTCCATTAGTGTCAACCCTGTATTGAGTGATATTTCTACACAATCCTTCCTGTTCTTCACATCAACGGGTTAAATGACGTGGTCAGAGGGTCGACAAAGGGTTGAATATAATAATTTTAAAAAATAATAATAATACAGCGGTTCCTCTGTGAACACTTACTGAACTTTAATATTTATACTAATTCTCTGCCTATGTTCTTTACGCATGCAGTTCTCCTATATTTCGTAAGTATCATGCTTTGACCAAAATTGTTACACAACCCCCATTGGGGTGCCGGGGGTTTCAGTATAAATAGTATACCCACTCTCTGGAAATTTAGTGCTTTAAATTCCCACTGTCGCTGTCTTTCTCATTTGCTCTTTCTCATTCCTGCCCTGTTCTATCAATCTGCTATACTATCTTCTTCATCGCTAGACCAGTTTCCTAGTACTACCTTTTTTCTTGAAAACTCTTCCGGGGCAAGACTGGCTGGTGGAGAGCTTTCAGTTTTACCACTAGGGTTGTTTCAGCAGATCTTTTATGCGGATCAGGGGTTGTCCGGTCCTGACTTGGCTCGGAAGAGTCCGCTGGACCTAAACAAATAATCATGTATGTTACACTCAGTTCGATGTTGGTGTTTTTTTTTATCAGTATCTGATTCAGCCCCGATGCTTGAATTCCTGATAGTTGTGTAACTCAGATTCGTTTATTCACGCAGCCCGCTCAATCAGCATACAAGTCACAAAGTCGACGTATGAAGTTTTCCACTTTTATTCAGCATACAAACAACTGCATACAATTTTCAACTCAACTCAACAACTTTCAAATTTACTTTCCAGCTTCACTATCAACAACTTCACTATCCTATTTTTGAAACAGCGCGGCACTTAAATAGTCTCTTGATACTCCCGAATAACCTGGATCAATCTCGTTTGGCGCAATTTAACCAATCGCTTCTAACTTCGTCATTACTGTCTTACGTCATACATATTTTCTTCTCCTTCCGGAACGTCTTCTTGCTTCGACATGTATCGGGAAATTTCTATCGAGAGTAAACACGCAAATCCAGAAAATTCTACAACAATATCGACTAACGAAAATTATCAACGTTATACAAAGCCTCTCCTAACAACAATGCAAACTCAAATCAAAGGTAAATAAACTCCATCATTGAATACTTTGCAAAACGAAACGATTAGATCTATCGTGCGCGCTTCCGACGTACTACCATTCGCGTTTCAACGTAACAATGTAATGTAATGTAATTGTTACACAAACAAAAATGATGTTATTTAAAATAACCACTATTTGTGTACAATTTCTCTATCTTTGAGCTACGGTACGAAGAAACTTTAAGGCTGAAATTTAACATTTCATTGCGTTCGCCAGGAACATCAACGAACAGTCACTCTGTGAGTAAATGCATGATTTCGGGCCAAAGATGAACGCTGGGCCCGACTCTGACATGTTGACGGAATAGAAAGCGGCCAAAAGACGAATTTTACAGTGATGTTTTGTCAAATAAAAATTGGGTATTTTGAGTTGGTGCGCCAAATTTGACCTCTAGTGAACGCTGTGCGCACAGACCCGCATGAGGCTGACAGAATAGAAGGCGACAGACTGGAAGAAGAAAGGTGTCCCGTCTTCCTGCTCCTGCTAGCCCGGTGCTCCTTTAATGAACGCTTCCATACTTCCCGTGCGGCGCTCTTCCTTCCTCTCGTCTTCGTTCTCATCGTCAACAACACTTGGGGTGGCGGACCGGGGTGAAGGAGGGAGGTCAGAAGAGTGGAGGGGGGAGATGGGCAAGGGAGAGAATGGCGCAGTCGGTAAATAGATGAGCAATCTGGTTTCCCTTCAAAGCTCTTTCACTTCATCCCTCTTTCCACAAAACTGAATGCAGAATGTATCGTGGGTCACCCAATTGATACCCATTTACACGGTATTGATCGAGTTGTTCAGCATTGATCGCGCTATTTCATCTTCTTCTTCACAAACATCTTCTCCTTCAACGCATACATCTTCCTCTTCATCATGAACAGTTTATTCTTAATCACGTTCATTTTTCTCTTCATCACACAGATCTTCATCGTCATCACGCATAATCTTCAGCGCCTCCAACACCTCATTAGCACTACATCATCAAAGACAGCACGTGAGACGGCGGAAAGAAATGATAGCTTACCCTTCACATAACAAAATCACTCTAGGCAAGAGAGGTGCGAAGAGAAACCCGGAGGTTTCGATTTAGCCCACACGAACGAACGAACGCACGCACGCCCAAAAACTCACACATTCCAGATAAAATCCCACGTGATTTTTGGACGGTCTGCACTGGTAAACGTCCACTAAACCTCGCTGTCTATTCGCGGTGTCTCAGTGGGTAAAAAGGGACATTTAAAAAACAGAATCGCGGCATAGAATGTTAACCGATAAATAACGATGCACAGGCAGTAGGTCCACATCTCAAGGTTGAAGGACTGGAATGCCGAAACAAAAATAACCTGAACCCGATTACTCTTCCGGATGAGAGTATAGACCGAGGTCTGGTCTGTGCACGTACGCATTCCTTCGCACGGGCTTAAAATATCCTGACGCTCATGTCGTAGACAGGTTGAGTGCCGGTTACACCCACCAAGCACCGGGTCTCTCCTATCCCTATCCACGATCGCCCAGGATTGCGCTCCGTTGTGTGGAGATAGGTAAGTCACACGACGCGCCTAAGGCAGCAGCAAGTGGGCGTCTCGGTAGGCTTTTTGTTAGGTCCTGTACTGACCGGCGCCTTGAGCAGCCCTTGAGCTGAAAAAGCGCTCTATAAGAATACTGCAAAAAACCCATCTGTCATCAGACTACTGGTGTAAGACAAGTTCGCACTCGGGCGCTGATGTAAACATTCCAGTTACTACTACTATTAATACTACTAGTTCTACTACTACTAAAAAGGTAAAACGCAAAGATTGGGGAGGGAAGCGCTTGGCACCTCTCTTTTCTCTAGGCCAGCTTAATGAGGGTGGTGCCTCCCTCGTTGCTTGACCTTCCCGGGCTCTGAACAGATCCAGGTACCCATTCACAGCGTGGTGAATTGGGATGTGTCGTCTGCTTGTTTAAAAAATGTGTGGTGGCCATCCAAGTACGGTTACCCTCCAAGTACTAACCCTTCCCGACGTTGCTTAACATGAAACATTGCTAGCGTGTGCTAAAACCACCACACTGCTGGGCCACGCCGACTCTACTAAAACAACAAGCACAACTACTACTTTTACTACTGCTACTATTACTACTGCTACAACAACTACTACTACTAGTAGTACTACTAAGCTACTATTGCTAGTACTATTACTAGTACTAATACTGCTGCTGCTACTGCTACTACTACTAGTACTTCTACTACTACTGCTAATACTACTACTGCTACTACTACTGCTGCTACTACTACTACTGCTACTGATTATTATTATTATTATTATTGTATTACTACTACTACTACTACTACTACTACTACTACTACTACTACTACTACTACTACTACTCCTCTTGCCTACATACTATCACTGGTCACGATGCAAACGAAACCTAACCCCAAAGCCCCCTTTCACCCTTTCTGTCATCAGTCTTATCATCACTCATCAGTCTCTATTATCATCTGTTTCATCTGCCTACAACAAATCGAAATGAGAATATCAGACTCCCTGTGAAGAAAAATGAATGATCCCAGGGACCGGATAACCAGTGGGGCATCAAGGAGGGTCAAGAATTGGAGATCATAGCCCTTATTTCCTGCACAGAGAGTACATAAGAGAGTCCACTCCAACGGGATTTAGTGAGAAGAGAGAGAGAGAAAGAGAGAGAGAGAGAGAGAGAGAGAGAGAGAGAGAGAGAGAGAGAGAGAGAGACAGACAGACAGACAGAGAAAGGGAGAGAGAGAAAGAGAGGGGGGGGGAGGGATAAGATAATTTTACTTTACAAGGGTACGGTACAAGAGTAAGTGCTGGGTGCGCTATTATACATCTGGCCCTTGGGGCTTGTAAAAATAATTATTAACTACAACAAAATAATTAAAGTTATAGCATTACCATCATGAAACAATAAAGAATTAAACAAGGTCATCATTAGATCACAATCATTTTCAAACATTCAAATCAATTAAAATGTGGGTAATACTGACTTATTTGGTTTGTAAAGTGTTTTTAAGAGACGGGTTCTAAATGGCGTAAGCTAACTGAGATGCAGGAGCGCTAAGATCTTCAGAAAAGTTATTCCACAAAGTGGAACGGGAAGAAGACTAGTTTTGAAGAGATCAATTCTTGGGATTCGAATATTTCATTCTGAGGGCAATCTGGCAGTTTTCGTGTAAAATTTCAAGATAAGAAAGATAGGAAGGCGTACTGCCACAGAGAGAGGTGTGGGTAGGATAGGAGGGGGGGTGGGTGGGAGTTGAAGGAACACACAGACTTGAGGTAAGGGTGGAGAGAGAGAAGGGGGGTAGACAGCATAGAACTAAACAGTGAACATCGGGGAAATGCGAAAAAAATAAATTTAAAAAGTGTTAAAAGGCAATGCATGTTACGTGGTAAGCTGTGTCTGTTATTTTGGCCATGAAGAAAAAAAATCACGTTGTAAGGTTTGGGTAAATATGAGGCTTTTAAGTCGGTCAAAAGCAAAATATCAGTTTTTAAATATATAGATTTCTGTTTGAATCTTGTTTGTTACGTCCATCCCCCTTCACGCCCCGATTCCCACTTCCTACCCCCCCCCCCCCCCAAAAAAAAAGTAAATAAATAAAAAACATAATATTGCAAAATATAATTAAATTGTTTCTTTCTCGTGTCCTTGTTCTTCTTCTCTGTGTTTGTGTGTGTGTGTGTGTGTGTAGGTATGTGTGTAAATATGTGAGTGCGTGCGTGTGTGAGTGCGTGCGTGTGTGAGCGTGTGCTTGTGTACTGTTGTCCTGTATGTTGGCCAGCTACCAACAAAAATATATATTAGGAAAGTTTCATTTTTCTCGAAAGAACCAATGAAACAACTCCTGACAAACGCGCAATTCAAGGCAATGCAAATCAAATTTATTCCAGAAAGAACAAGAAGGCACATGGACAGAGTAAATGACATCCACCAACATGCAAAACTAATTAAGTATATGACAATTCAATTAAAATACATATGTACAATAAAAATGGAGTCCGCTGGACCTAAAGCAATAATCATGTAATGTAATGTAATAAAAATGGAAGGAAAAAAGAAAATGTTGAAACTACTATAATCTCCCTATCTTGACTCTATGTTGGCTTAATAATAACAACAACAACAGCAATAATAATAATAACAATAATAATAATAATAATAATAATAATAATAATAATAATAATAATAATAATAATAATAATAATAATAATAATAATAATAATAATAATAATAATAATAATAATAATAGCCCTTGAAGAGAAATAAAGCACAGACTATAATTATCACACATAACTTCATTCGTCGAGCGGATAACGAAAGATTTCCCTTTGCAACTGAAGGAGTAAGCCTACATTGTTGCGGTGCCACACAGTGATTTTTCTCCTGCTCTGCACTTCACTTTCACAGCCGCCATGATGACCCCTTAATTAACCCATTTTCAAGGGACGCAACTCTTGTAAAAGCAACGCAAAATGTCGGGAGTTTGAAAGCTAACGAGACCTGGTGTTGAGTCTTTCATTTTATTTTTATCTCCAACTACTACTACTACTACTACTACTACTACTACTACTACTACTACTACTACTACTACTACTACTACTACTACTAATAATAATAATAATAATAATAAATATTCTGTATAATAATAATAATAATAATAATAATAATAATAATAATAATAATAATAATAATAATAACAACAACAACAACAAAATCGCCAACAAAAACAACGACAACGACAACAACAGCAACAACAACAATAAAATCTCCAGTTAGTGATAATAATTTAGGATCTTAATGCGATTTTTCTTCAATGAAACTAAAACGTGCAGAGAGCCAACAGATTGCTATTCCTACTATTACGAAATCCGCTCTCTTTTTTTCCTCATTTATTGAATAGTACTTACATAGCGCCGTTCCAACTGAAGAGCTGCTCAAGGCGCTGGCCGATACAAGATCTACCTCAAGCCGCCCGAGGCGCCCGCTTGCAACCTTTGGGCGCATAGTCTGACTCCCAGACGACTGAGCACAACCCAGGACAACGGGGGTTGGGGATAAGGGGTCTTTTTCGTGTTGGATGTATTTGTGTAGAGGGCACTCATTTATTTATTTTTTATTTAATCGTTCTTATATAGCGATTTTCCAGCTCAAGAGCTGCTCAAGGCGCTGGCCGATACAGGATCTAACTCAAGCCTTTGGGCGCATGGTCTGACGCCCGGACGACTGAGCACAATCCTGGGCAGCCAGGGATGGGGGAGAAGGACCTAGGTGCATGCTGGGTGTGTTCTTGTCACCGGCACTCACCCGTCTAGGACATGAGCGTCAGGATCTTTAAAGTCCGTTATGATGGAATGTATGCGGCACAGACTAGACCTCGGTTTATACTCTCATCCGAAGGAGTAGGAAACGGAAGTAAAGTGTCTTTCCCAATGACACAACACAATGCCCCGGCCTGGGCTCGAACCCGGGACCTTCAGATCCGCAAGCCAAAGCTCTACCATTAGGCCACCCACTCAGAATTATCTTCAAGAAGCATTTTAACGAAATACACGTTTTGATTTGGGTTTTTAAAAAGGTTAGCTGCGTTATATCTGTTTTTGTTCTTTTGTCTCGACTTCTCTTATCAGTACTAGCCTCCGTCTGGTTGAAAACGAAACCTCTCTGCTACACGATTTATTTGTCCTTATCATGGTTTTCACATGTGTATGTCATCTTGTCTGTTCTGAGCTGTCTTTTCTTAGAGGTTTTATTTTTAGTTTAATATTTCGTGTTATTTTTCCTTGACTGTTTTGCTCAAAAAAGACAAAAAACAATGACGGCATCATGCCAAGGAGATAGATAAGGCTGTCGGCGTACGTTTCAACGATCTCTAGCTCAGTGGTAGAGCATTCGCCCGGCAGATCTTATGACCCCAGGTTCGAATGCCGTGGTGGGCAAGACAAAAGTGGCCATTTTCACTGGCTGTTTTTGCAGTAGGATTGCTCTGGAGGTTCAGTGTTGACTTAGGTCCCTAACTCCTCTTCCGTGGGAAGGGCTATCCCCGTCTGCCATATCGCCAATGGGGGTTGTTGACGTTAAACTTCAAATGTAGACGTTAGACTTCAAATGTTGATGACGTTAAACGTTAATGGTCGATCATGAAAAGGTTTTGTTCCACGGGACTGAAATGTATTACAATAATGGAATGATTAGCGATTAACAAATACGCTTGACGTGTTTCACGCGGTCCCCCGTTGGGGTGCCGGGGGTTTGAGTATAAATAGTATCCCCACTTTCTGGAAATTTAGTGCTTTAAATTCCCACTGTCGCTGTCTTTCTCATTTGCTCTTTCTCATTCCTGCTCTGTTCTATCAATCTGCTATACTATCTTCTTCTTCGCTAGACCAATCACCTACCTTTTTTCTTGAAAACTCTTCCTGGACAAGACTCCTTATTTGTGTATGAGGTCTGTTGGATCAGCTTGGGAATATTGGACGCTTTCTGCCTGGTGGTCACTAGGGCTTCCTATGATGTTATTATTTAGCAATGTAAACATTTTATATGTATGTGTTTTGTTGATAATTTATAATGATGTTTGTATTCTATGTTGTTTTTGTAAACGGGGGTTCGATAAATTAGAGTACATCCTCATCGTCCCCTGCGTGGGATGTCTTTATTGTAAAGTGACTGGCTGGTGGAGAGCTTTCAGTTTTACCACTAGGGTTGTTTCAGCAGATCTTTTATGCGGATCAGGGGTTGTCCGGTCCTGCTTTGGCTCGTAAGCATGTAATGTTATGTAATGTTTCACGCGGTTAAAGATTGTTTAACCTTGGGGAGCGGGAGAAGAGGGAAAGACGGGAGCGGTAGAGACGAGGGTAGAGGACGGGGTTGGGAGGACGGATCATATGTCAGGGGCTGTCTCAAAAATATTTGTGGATTCTAGCACTAACGTAACACTTCCCAGGACTTTTCTGCAGTTGTTTGAAAGATGTCTATCAAGTACCTTGGTAAATAATGACAAGAGGCAGCGGTTATTATTCGTCAATGGTTGTTTAAACTTGTGGATCATAAATGTTGTTAGATAAGGGGCCGTCTCAAGAAAATTGTTTTAGAGTTGCAAGCTAGTACTATGGTAAGCTTATATAATGGCAGCAGGCAGTGATTAATATTCATCAAGGGGACGCTTCAGATGGGGGATCCTATTCTTAGACAAGGGCCCCTCTCAAGACGTCGAACGACAAAAAATGAGGTTTCTAGCTTGAATCAAAAAGCTACAGCTCGAAGGCTTTGTTTAATTTTCGCCAAAACGGGTTTACTGTAAAATTCGCATTGCTTTTACATTAAACAACGATTAAGTGCGCTTTCCTTACTCAAACCCACGGATGAAGTTTGAATTTTCCATTACGGGTCTGACAGGGAGTTATTTCCCCTGTTTTAACGGTACAACCGTGGGAACTTTGACCCCATTTGTGACTAAACCATGCGCTTGACGTTTGCGTTTTTGGTGTCTGGGGTAGGGTGCTGAGGTCTGTTTTATAAAATGAAATAAAAAATCTTACGAGCAATTGTTTTTAGGGGTTCGGACTACGGACTTTGATAAATGCTATTTAATTGTTGAGCTTTGGAATGTTGGCTAGCCCTTGCTATTAACAGGCAAAAAAACTACGGAATTTATTCATTTAAAAAGGCGACTATACTTTTGAAAAAGTTCTTTTTCAGTGGGGCAACGCTCATTGTGAATAGTAAAAAGCTCTGTCGAGGAATGTGGTCAAAGTGGATCCCTACTTCTTTTTAATTGCAGACGATGAAAAAAAAAAGGTTTTCTTGGTTAATGATTGTGACGGTGGATCTATTGTTGCTGGGCTCTGCACAATGGAATGCTATTACCGTAGGCTGGGGTTACAGAGATAGGGAGACAATGTTAAAAGATTCACTGACACACTAGCTCTCACAAGGCTATGAAACATAGTTAGTCCAGCCACTTGTTAACAGTAAATATCACACATTTATTTCCTCTACTCTATATATAATCTTCTAATCACTATACTAACTTAAATGTCAAAATATCACTTCGAATAGTTCTCTCCTTGATAGTTCCATGCAGCTACTGTCTCATCATTGGGCTAATGGTGCGTTGTGTCCAATTGGTCAGTTTCTGGAAGAGTGGACTATGGATGTCCTTCTATAGCAGTTTTGGTGCACGGTTTCAATTGACTTAACTCTCTTGTAGATGAGCGGTGTTGTGGTGGTGTCTTCTCCTGATTGGCAGACTGGTGGGCTATCGTAGCTCAGGGATCGATGCTCCAATGCAGGCCTAATGTCAGTGTGGACTCTTAATGGTCTTCCTTCTGCTTCGGGCCAACGATGCCTGCTCGTCTGCAAAATATTAAACGAATTTCTGCAACACCGTTTTCAAATTCGCAAACACATGGAGTAGGTGGCCGTGGTGCTTATAGTAGACATAGTAGTACTATTGTGTGGTCCCCTTAGGGCTAAGTGCTGTTGCATGCTTCTGGCCTTGTAGCTCCGTCCCAGTCACTTTCATACTGGCATATTCTTAATACAATACAATACAATTCAATACAACTTCGTCAGATAAAAACACAAAAAATTGAAAATGTTCACAAAGGGTGTGCAGAGCGTCTCACTGATGGCAGAAACAGCCCTCAGTGATAGCTCCACTTATGTATATAAGCGACGAACATTCTGCTAAGTCCATGGTCCACTGGAATCTCCACTCTAATTCCTATACATATATAGATCTATATCATGGCTAAACTACACCCATAGAGAAGTAATTAATACTATACACATTCTCCGGTACAGCCACTGGTCTCCAATAATACACATATGTTAAACAACAGTTGTTCCATAGGGGATACTTCATGATGGCGAACCGGCCGTGTGTCCGTCACGTGGTCAAGCAAAGTATGACTAATATTTACAATTCTAAACATGGCAAAACTATACAAACATAATACAACCATAATATTAATACATCGCGATGAAACAAAAGATAGATCATTTGCCTTTTTGACAATGTCAGGCTGTGGCTAACAAGGTTGAATATTATTGAATTTCACCAGTCATTGCTTTAGTCTTCAGGTAGAGAGATCTTTCAGAGCGTTGCTCCTTCTCCTATGCGGTTCAAATAAAGAATGACTATCTAGCCCTGTGGTCAGCCAAAAGCGGGGGGAAATCTAGACCACAAGAGGCTCCCTCTGGCGTGGGTGGGTGTTACTGGCTAAATGTCAGCAGACTGAGGTCACTGTCTAACTGAGCCAGCGTCAGCGTACATATGCTTAGCCCACAAGTGACTTGCGTCGTCTGCTGTACGACGACTTTAATTTACAAAGGCTACAGGCTGACTTATTTAAGGCGAGAAGCCGTAGTGCTGTGTTAAACTGGTCCTCTTATGACAATGATTGTGAATCATATTCCTAGCCTAAGCGCAGCCTATAGACGGTTGGAAGACACACACCTTTAAAAACATCCGGAAGTGATTGCCCAGTATTATGTTATCATTGTTATCCATTACCGTGAATACAAAATGGCGGTGAGAGGACGTGATTAATAATAATGGTTGTTTAACACTGGGAATCCTATTCCTATAAGAACATGAGGCTGTCTCAAGGACTTTGAATGACGCAAATTCCGGTTTCCAGGTTTGAAAACTTAAAATTAATTAAACCTGCTGTTCTGTGTAGCGGTTAAATTGGGAGCTTATCAAAATGAGGTAGTGAAATTCAGAATTAATTATAAAACATAGTTATAAAACTACAGTTGTTGTTTTTTTAAGTACGAGTTTTATTTCGCGTTTAAATGCATCATATTTACTTGCTCCGTTTGATATGAATAAAGTTGTATTGTGATAAGTTGTATTATATTGTATGGTATTGTATTGTATTGTAAAACATATACGTCGAAAGCTTTGAAGGTCATGTTCTCAAGATGGCCCACTGCTGCATCTAATTTAGATCTAAGTGGCCTTTTCCCCAATCTTGCAGGATAATCTTGTCTCACAAGGTTCAGCGATGGTTGTAGATTTTACAAACTGGTCATTCAACTTAAAACGGTCGAACGGACAGTACAGACTGATGGTACGGTAGTCCACCACTTGTGATATTAGTGAGTGTCAGCAAAGGCCGAAAAGACACTTTCGGTGGGGATTCCCTCGGTTTGTTGACGCCTGTGTACTTCCGCCAAGTAGTTCCTGTGGGCGAAAGCAGCCATTTTCGTGGGACTTTTGCAGGTTTCCACGAAAAGCTTCTCGACGGTTTTCGGTGAGTGTTTTGACACATTTATAGTATCAATACATGATTACAAATACACTTGGTACTTGCATTAGCCAACCTTGTTTTACCAGCAAGTTTTCTGTGGTGTAAAATGCCGAGTAACATGGTTGAAACGGTCTGCTTCAAATGCAATGCAGCGGCTCTGTTTTGAAGCAGTCAGCGACATGATCATAAAGATCGCAGTGTTTACTAGTCCTTGGAGCTTTGTTTTTATGCACACTGCAGTAGATTTTAATTTAATGAGGTAATCTGTGTGAGATAAATCTGCCTGACGAAAATAGTCAACGAAAACACGAGTGCTGACCCCAAAACTCGTGTGACGGTGGTGAGACAACTGTGACGTTGTGTAACCTGGAAAACACCGGTAATTCCCAGTGACGTAGCAGCCACGAAAACCTGATTTTCGGTCATTGCTGACACTCCCTATTATATCATCTTTCTTCGCTCATGTCAGCTTTTCAATGCTTGGCCGTATCGGGAATCGATGTGCGCAGGAAGTGAGGTGTCATCTCCCACGGTTGACGTCACCGGAACGTGCTGCACGCGTATAGTCCGTCACGAAATGGCGCCAAATGGCGCGACTTCCGCCACAGATCACGTGACCTTAGATGTCTTTCCGCCGGAAATAAATCGTTACTCATTTTAGGTCTCATTCAAAACGACAGACAGGAGCCACATTTTGACCGATACGACCAAGCATTGAAAGGTTGACGTGAACGAAGAAATATGATATAATATTACTTGCCGATAGTCTGATTGTTTTCATTGTTGGTTGAAGAAAAGAACAGGGAAACAAGGTTTCGGGTTCAAATTCTTCATCATCAGGATGATGTTGGCGATGATGATGATGATGATGATGATGATGATGATGATGATGATGATGATGATGATGATGATGATGATGATGATGTGTTTTTTTAAAATTATGTATTTAATTTTTCTAATATAACGCTTTTCTCCACCTCAAGAGCTGCTCAATGCGCGGGCCGATGCAGGGTTTAACTCAAGCTGCCGAGGCGCCCACTTGCAGCCTTTGGGCGCACTGTCCGACACCCAGACAACTGAGCACAATCGCGTGCGACCGGTTATAATGGGAAGAGATCTTGTGCTTGCGGGGTGTCGTCGGTCCTCACCCGTCGAAGACATGAGCGTCAGGGTCTTTAAAGTCTGTACTATGGAATGCTTGCTTGCACAGACTAGAACTCAGTTTACGCTCTCATCTGAAGGAGAATTATTAGTACCTGTAACCTGTGCTTGGACAGAAGGTCAAGGGAGAAGTGAGTGAATACAGAATACAGAATACAGAAGTTATTCCACCAAGATACATTAACACAACTTCTTCACAGATTCTTGTCCTTTCTACCTTGCTGATCTACTGTCTGACTACTCCCCTTCACGCACTTTAAGATCTTCTGCTGACACTCGCACACTCAAGGTTCCCGTCACCCGCACTAAGACATACGGCCAACGTTCATTCGCTTACTCCGCACCCAAGCAGTGGAATTCCCTTCCCTCCCATATCCGCAACATACAATCAACACAAGCATTCAAAAAAGGCCCTCAAAACCCACCTCTTCAAGCTGCATTATTCAGACTGATTTGTATCCCGCTGCCATTCTCTCCTCTTTTGTCTCTGTCTGATCCGTAAGTGTATACACGGCTGTAAATATTTCTACTGTTTTTCTTCCTGGGTCTAACCAGACATATAAATAGCTGTGAATAGGTTTTTGCTATTCGATTTCTGTCTTTTTTGTCATTTGTGTATATAGTTAAAATAGTCCATTTCTGTCTTTTTTGTCATTTGTGTACATAGTTTTTACCTTTACTGTTCCGTCTTTTGGTGTATCGTGGCAAAAGCGATGTTTGATCGAGTGCATGTATTTTTACGTAATGACTATGTAAAGCGTGGTGAGTCTGGTCATAGGCTGGAGTACCCGCTATATAAAAATCCGCTATTATTATTATTATTATTAATTTAAACGAGGAATTTGCTCCTAGGTCGGTAAGCTTGCACACACACACACACACACACACACACACACACACACACCTATCCACACACACACACACACACACACAAACTCCACAATCACCCAAACCATCATTCCTCTCATATACGCATCACATCATTGTAGAATACATAATCTACCCTTTGGTTAAAAACTTGCAGTGACATGCTATAATACTCTCGCGTGCTTACATATACACGCTCTCTCTCTCTCTTCACCTCTCTCCCTCATACACTCGCACACACACACACACACGTAAGCACGCGCGCACGCACTCTCACTCTCGAAACATCGTGCAAGAAATAACTACATGGATTCTACTCCAGCGAAGAATGTTTTGTTTTAAACGTCGCCAGTCACCTTCGAGGTTCGACCCCGATCTCCAGCACACCGAGCGAGCATTGTGCCCACTGAGCCACTGTGAACGGAATCTCTACAGAGATAAAATAGAATCCATTAGAGTAACTAAATCTGATCCAATTGTACCCCCAAATGCAATAATGTGCTGACGTTAAAAGCCTTTAAAATGCATTTAAAGTAGAACGGTGTTTAAAATGTTTGGGATGGAATGAGGAAACAGTATAGGGCGAGGAGGGGAGGGAGAGAAGGGGGGGGAGGAAAAGTGTTACTCTTTCCGATCAAAGTACAAACCGAGATCTAGTCCGTACACCGCATGATGCATTCCATCTCACGGGTTATTAAAGATCATGACGCTCATATCCTACACCAGACCCGAAGACGCCTACTTCAATAAATTGTAGATTTGCCTGCATTTTGAGTTATCTGGCACGCGCTGGGGTACGACATGAGCGTCAAAATATTTAATAGTGAGTCTCTTTTGGGCGTACAGCTTTAGCAGTGTCGACCGCGCTGCACGTAAATGTGTTCTATACTGAGTAATCTGTTCTGTCACCTCAAGAGATTTGAAAGCTGCATCTTTAAATTAATGTGATTACAAGATGGCCAACAGTTTTTTTTATAGGGCGATGGCCTAGTTTTGCTACATGTAGATCTGCCAATGTATCCCTCACCTTGTGGCCAAGGGGTACGTAGGCGGGAGGAGATTGGGAAGAGCTCACCAGGGGTCGCCCCTACCACACCTCTGGGGCTTAATAGGGCGCAGCTCGTGGTGCGACCAGTGAGCGGCCAAACGTCTCTGGGTATTTACGTTTTCATGTTGCCCACATGTCAAATTTGCTCGTGTAAAAACAAATATGGACAATATATCATCTTGTATTTGTATCGTGTATCTGAAAGTGAGTCAAATGTCAATTTTTCAAAATTCTACACTACATACTATGACCGTAGAAGATGTTATAAATCCGCAACATTGAGGTGAAATCTATCCCGTGAGCGTGTAAATAACTTAGAAAAGTCACTGGGATCCCAGAAGACGGGGGTTTCACTAGCAATTATAAATCCCACTTGACCTCATTGTGCGTCAAGTGATACAAGACAAGTGCACAATTCTCTCCCATGGCTAATCCACAAACTCAACGCGCTGAGTTTATGTGTGTGCGCCTGTAAAGCCACTGTAAAAGGAGCTCCGGTATTTACTGCTATAGCAAATAGACCCTTTGAACACTCGGACGCGACGAAGTTTTATATTCAACTCTCGCAAAATATGACACACGAACAAATAAATGTATTAGTTATATTGTAGCAAGCAGTCATCATCGCTTATCGCGAATAAACTTTTTCGCCGGAATCGGACTGTTACTAAACTTATAAAAGCAGCCGGCCCGAAAGCGACGCTGATCGCAATCTGAGTGTCAGAGGCTATGAAGACCACGCGCCTACACGCCGCCTATGCTTTGATAGAGCTTCGACACTCCGCCTGCGTCAAGGTCGCTTGTTTTGTGGACACTGGTCTATAAGGAACATTATAGTTTATAGTTCCTGGTTACCCCCACCCCCCCAACTCTCACCTGCCCCTTCCTCCCCTTCCTCTCCCCCCTCCCCTCCGCAATTTTGATCTCGGCTTCAGAAGCACTTTACAGTAATTATAAGATTTTTTTTTTCAAGATTAACCCAAGTACTATTCCTATCCGGGCCTGTCGCCAAGGGGTAGGTGGAGGAGATTGGTGATGAACTCGATACGGACCTGTGCGTCACTACCATTACACTCGGCGTTAAGGGACTAACACATGGCGCATGGGGATTTCATTTCATCACACCAATACACACGTCAATACCAAATAGGTAGTGGATCCTTGATAGCACAGCGGTAACAGTAGTGTGTATGTACAAAAAGAGAGAGAGAGGGGGGGGGGGCGGAGAGAAAGATGAGAGAGGGGAGAGAGCGAGCGAGCGAGTGAGAGAGACAGAGATAGATTTGATTTTATAGATACAAGGGCCCGCTTTGTGGACAAGTCACCTTCTGGAGGCCCATAGGAACGGAAAGAAACAATTCCATCGATATTAGAAGCTAGTTGCCTTGAAGCGAGTACTCGCGAAAATATGCGATTTTAGCCTAGGATCTCTTACGCAGAACGTCCTCTTTTTTTTTTCCAACGTTGCTTTGTGAGTATTTCAATACGAAACAACGCGAGTAAGCCACTCGCTGCAAAGCAACTCGCTACGATACAGCATATCTGACTGCACGAGTGTTTACCTAGTGTTACTTCGTCTTCGACCGACCAACAAAAACTGACGTGTACAGAATGAGTGTACATTTGTGTACTTGTATATGAAACATCATCCAAATCGGTTCAGCCGTGTTGACGGCAGTACATATTGTCCCAAACGCAATAAATAGTACTAGTGCGTGACAGATTTCAACGTGGGGAATCAAGTACTGCATGAAGAATTTGTGCAAACCAAAGCTCAAATTAATCACATATGAACGCAAGCACTAACTGTTTAGAATGATTTGAAGATGCATGGTAATACAATCATGTGTGTGTGTGTCTGTGTGGGCGTTTTGTGTGCGTATGCGTGGGAGTATGCGCACGCGTGCGTGTGTGTGTTTGAACACCATAATGACTGCTGATGATGATACTGATGGCCATGATACTTGTCACTGCTGTTAACGACACAACGACGACGGCGGTAATCACTACAGCAGCAGCAACGACAACGAAGACGCTGATGCCGGCAGGCGCGTTGACAGGGATGACTGATACAAGAAGTTAAAAACTGCGGCGTGGGTTAGATCCTGTATCGGCCAGCGCCGTGAACATCTATTGAGCTATAGAACAACCATATCATTATCAGAACAATAAACAATAGGTTCCGGTCCTGATTTGGCTCGGAAGAGTCCGCTGGACCTAAAGCAACAATAAATCAATCAATCAAACAATAGGTCGACAAACTATGCCAATGTGGTCTACATTTCCTCTCAGCCAAAAGTTATGGCTGTCCTGCTAATGAGGGCCAGTACTGACCGATGATGACCATTCTTTGGTGGCAGTTGCTCCGGAAAATATTGAAATAGGCCAACGAACAGCTGTAACTTTGACTACATTACATTACATTATTATTGCTTTAGGTCCAGCGGACTCTTCCGAGCCAAATCAGGACCGGGTAACTTTGACTGATGCAGGCCACATTGAACAAAGAGGAATAATGCACAAAGCGGAACTAATCAATGGGTGTGGGTGTGATTGTGTGTGTGGTTGTGTGTATGCGTGTGTGCGTGCGTGCGTGTGCGTGCGGAATATAGCGTGCTTTTCTAGCTTACGAGCTGTTTCTCCGCGCTGGAGAAAAGAAAAACGAATCAGAAAAACACGGAAAGATACAAAGAACGAGGGAGCCAGAACTTAGAAAGGAAACGAAAGAAGAAGAAGAAGAAGAAGAAGAAGAAGAAGAAGAAGAAGAAGAAGAAGAAGAAGAAGAAGAAGAAGAAGAAGAAGAAGAAGAACAAGAACAAGAACAAGAACAAGAACAAGAACAAGAACAAGAAGAACAAGAACAAGAACACGAACAAAAAGAAGAAGAAGAAGAACAACAACAACAACAACAACAAGAATAAGAACAAGAACAAAAAGAAGAACAACAACAACAACAAACAAAGAAACGAAGAAGAAGGAGAAGAAGAAGAAGATTTTGTTGTGTCATTGTTTGTTTAATAAAATAACACACATGCAAAGTACCAGAAAGAAGAACCAGAAAGGCAGACAGAAAGGCAGAAACAAACAAACAGTCCGGGGCGATTATTTTCCGTTTAAAGGTCAGCAGTTCACGATCTTGCAACTTGGTGTTGATTTTGATTAAAACCCGTTACACGTCATACGAGCTACAATCCAACGCGGAACAAATGATTCTTATACTGAAATGGGATATTAAAGGGGATTTGACATTGCCGGAGTGTCACGGTGGGTCTATTGTTGCTGGGCTCTGCACAATGGAATGCTATTACCCACTCGTCTATAGTCTTCGGGAATCGGCAAGAATAATCACCCTATGACTAATCATAATTCATTTATACTCGTATGTTTAGCTCGATCTGTGTGCGGATAGGGTTATAGAGATAAGGAGAAAATTGCAAAGGATTTACTGACACACTAGCTCTCGCATGGCTATAAAACATTGGTAGTCCAGCCACTTATAACAGTAAATATCACACATTTATTTCCTCTACTCTATACATAATTCTCTAAACACTCTATTAACTTAAATGTCCAACTTTACTTCGAATAGTTCGCTCCTTGATGGGTCTATGCTGCTACTGTTCTTGATATTTGCTACACTGTCTCATCATTGGGCTATTTGTTCTGGTTGGCCTAATGTGGTTTTTTTCAGGAGAGTGGACTACCGCACAGTCCTTCTAGATCCGCACGTTTTCGGTGTCACTTAACTGAAGCGTTGAGGTGTGGTGATGGTGTCTCCTCCTTTGTTGTTGACTACTGGGCGATCGGAGCTCAGTGCTCGATGTTCCCCTGCAGGCCGAATGTCAGGTTTGACCCTTAGTGGTCTATTTCCTGCATCGGACCAACAAGCCTGCTCGTCTGCAAAACATAAGACCAGTTTCTGCAACGCCTTGTTTAAAAAGGGTGTGCAGAGCGTCTCACTGTTGGCCAAAACAGCCCTCAGTGATCGCTCCACTTATATATATAAGTGACGAACAATCTTCTATGTCCGTGGTCCACCGGAATCTCCAACCTAATTCCTATACATATACATACATCATGGCTAAACTAAACACATGGAGAAGTAATTAACAACATACACATTCTCTGGTACAGCCACTGGTCTGCAATAATACACATAGGAAAAACAACAGTGGGTCCGCAGGGGATACCTCATGGTGTCGAAACCGATTGCGTGTCAGCCATGTGGTCAAGCAAAGTTTGACTAACATTCACAATGATAAAACCTGGCAAGACTTAACTTAACTTGGTTAAACTAACGACACATATTAAGCAGCAGTTTGCTAAGAGAAAGGGTGTTTTGGCTACATTTTTTGATATTACCCATGCGTATGATCGAGTCTGGCATGCTCGTTTACTGTATAAGCTGAAAAATATTGGATTATCTGGTAACTTGTATACATACATACACACATTTCTAAGCAATAGAAACATTACAGTTAAAGTAGGTAACTCATATTCTTCTACTTACAGTACAGACATGGGGATACCACAAGGATCAATAATTTCTCCTATGCTGTTCAATATTTTAATATATGACTTGCCCAAAACTTTTAGTAGCAGAGTGACCTTGGCTCAGTATGCTGATGACTTCGCTATCTGGATGAAAGTAAATTTAAAACAGAATACTTCTCTTTTCGAAATAAAATATATATCTCATGTATACCAAACAGAAATTCATAAAATAGCCATATTTATGAACCAAAATAGTTTAGATTTGTCTAAAGAAAAAACAAACATGATTCTTTTTAATAATTGTAGAGAACCAAGAATGCTACCAAAAATTGTTATAGATAATGACGAAATAAAGTATGTCAATGAAGTTAAATTCCTTGGTGTATATCTAACTAAACAATTAAAATGGAAGAGACATATTGAATACATTTGTCAAAAGGCAGTAAAAAGCTATAATTTACTAAAAATAATAAGCCGAAAGGCCTGGGGTCAAGATACCAAAACCCTCATACATATAGCTTTAGCCTTAGTCAGATCTAAACTGACATATGGACAGGAAGTCTTTTTCTCTGCTCCTAAAACTTATCTTAGCAGATTACAAAGTCTAGACAGCAAGTCCATAAAATTAGCGTTAGGTGTACCAATACATACACAAACACTTAAAGCTTACAAGTTAGCAGGAGTCATATCCCTTGAAGAATGGAGAAAAATTTCTTGTGCAAAATATATTGTACGAGCTGCATCTGTATATAATAATAATGATGATGAGATACATTTTAGGTCTGATCTGATTTTTTCTAAACGTGCACAGAAAATACCATTCTTAGAATCAATAGCAACATTTACAAAAGATCTAATTGATGATTTATCTAATGACATAAAATCTTTTTCTAAAAATATTATTTCTCCAACACCTATATGGGAGCTTGAAAATGCTCATTTTGACATACATTATAGTTTGGAAAAGAAGAATGAAAATGCTAATTTATTATCAAGTGATGTTCGTTGTCATTTGGAGAAAAATTATTCTCAACACCTTCATATTTATACTGATGGATCGGTTTTAGAGACAGGGGAAGCTGGAGCAGGCTATGTAATTCCAGCTCTAAAATTGCAAAAATGTTTCTCTTTGAGTAAAAATACATCCATTTTTGCGTGTGAACTTATCGCAATCCTTATGGCATTAACTAAACTTTCATATCTTTGCTCAAACGTATTTCAAGTTGTTGTATGTGTTGATTCGATGTCAGTTTTAGATGCTTTACAATCTCATGACCATACTGAACGGCATGAAATTATTTTAGAAATTCAACATTTTGTCCACAATCTCATTATTAATGGTACAAAGGTAAGCTTCTGTTGGCTACCTTCACAATGTGGTTTTCTGTTTAATGATAGTGCAGACAAAGCAGCAAAGAATGGAGCTAAAAATATCAATGCTCAGAGTATTCAACTCAATAAATCCCCTAAGGAAATAAAACGTATGATTGAAGAGAGGTCAACGAAACATGTTGTATTTGATACACATTTTGCTGTAGACTGCAGACTTTCGAGAACAATTTTTACTATGGCTAACAGAATAATGTTGAATGCCATAAAAACAAAGTATTGTCCAGATGTCCAGTGTGTATGCAATGAGACTTTTTCATTATATCATTTACTGTTTGGCTGCCGTCATTTTCTGCCTGTACTAAATGTGCATCTGCATGACATAAGAACATTAGATGATATTAATTTTCATCAAAGTGCATTGTTAGCAAAACTTTTGATGGATTCTCCTGTAGCTAGATTTGTGTAAATAATTTTTTTATTATTTTATATATATTTTTTTTTAATTTTTTTTCCCCCGTCTTATCATCTTTGGTGGAAAAGACGTAAATAAAACAACCAACCAACCAACCAACAACCTGGCAAGACTTCACAAGCATAATACACCAATAATATTATCAATAAACGCGATGAAACCAAATATTGATCATTTACCTTTTTGACAATGTCAGGCTGTGGCTATACTGCGATGAATTAAATTTCACCCGTTACTTGCTTAGTCCTCAGACAGAGAGATCTTTTAGCGTGCGTCCTACTTGGTTGAGATTCAGACAAAGAATGATTACCTAAACCCTTGGGTCAAGCTAAAGCCCATGAAAATCTCATAAGACCTGAGCGCCTCCTAGTGGGGCGGGAGGGGGGGGGGGTGCCTATACATCATGCAGGATGAGGTCACTGCCTACCCAAGCGAACAGTTAGCTTACACATGCTTAGCACAGGCCTGACTTGTGTCGTCTTCTAGGTAGTGACTTTAATTTACAAAGGCTACAGCAGGCCGAACTATTTAAGGCAGAAAGCCGTAGTGCAGGGTCTAAATAGCCTATTGTGACACGGAGTTTGGGCTGATCTCGATTAAAGGACCACATTGCAGCGTCATACTTTGCCTTTTCAAACTCAGTGTTGTCCCATCTGGAAAAAACAACATTTAAGCCAAAGAAATAACTTTTTTTCTCTCAAAAGTACAAGTTTAATATAAATTGAAAGATTCATGTGCGTCTATTAATAGCCACAAGGTTACGCTGCTTCTAAAAAAAAGCGCCACGGGGAAAGTGTGCAACTATAGCAGGCACGGCTGTTTGCTAACATAACAAGGAACAGACACTTAAAATTCCAAGCTTCGCGGTCGGTTTGAGCAACGATTGCCCATTGTGTCATCTGCAAGAGCGATGCAATATCTCAAAGAAACTCATTGTCACCTCCCTATCACCCTCCCTTACTCCCACACACCCCCAAAAAAATAATAATAAATAAATACACACCCATTCTTAATACTCCGGGTTTTTAAAATCAAAATCTTTTGATTGGATCTCGATTAAATTCTTCTGGATCACATTACCGGTATCTCGCGGATATTTGAAAGTGACAGAACATTGTAGACCTTGCGAGTAAAAAACATAGAAAACGCCGTCTATGGCGCTCGTTATCTAATTATACAAACAAACAAAGGTTCGAGCGAAGCACTACAGACTCTTCTGGAACTTAATCCTTTTTATTTCATTAAACAAGAAATGGATCTACATTTTTTTCATTTTCAAAAACGTGTCCTGAAGTGAAAAATACGTTAGTAGGTATAGACTCTGAAAATGTCATTCTATGTAGTGCTAAAGAATATATATATATACACACAAGGTGGGCCAATAACATGTTACCACTTTTTAATCGTAAATAAGTTGCTTTTTAATGAGAACGTTTTTGAACATTTTATTCACAAAAATTTCCAAATTATTATTTGATACCAAACATAATCAATTTTTTTCACTGGATTTCCTCAAACAATTCTTTCCTAGAGATAGGCTTATCTCATGGCGCACAGACAATTCATGACTTGCCTACTCCCCTGATCTTTCTTCCGCAGACTACTTCCTATGGGGGAACATAAAGGAGAGAGTGTACTACAACAACCCACAGACCATTGGGCCCTGAAGACCAACATCTGTCAGGAAATTCGGAGGATCTCACTTGAGATGTGTGGCAATGTCATCACAACTTCATTGTGCGTGTTGCAACTGTAATCCAAAGAAAAAGAGGGTGGATTGCGCATAGCATCAATTATTAAACTGTGTACAGAAGGAGTGAAAAAGTTGGAAACCTTTGGTATCAAATGATAATTTGGTCCTTCCGTGACATTTCTGTGAAGAAAATTTTCGGAAACGTTTTCATTGTAAAAACGTATGTACATTTAAAAAGTTGTAACATTTTATTGTCCCACCCTATATGCCTGATCACGTTGGTACAATTTGGATTTTTGACTAGCTCTGTTCGTCTTTAACTCATGTCTACATCTCTTTCCCCTCTTTCTTAAAGTCTGCCCGCACCCGTGTTTATATGCCAGTTTGTCTATGGTTCGTGTATCTATACACTTGTGTATATATAGGTTGCTAAGAAATGGTACGTTCGTACGGCTATTGAAAGTATTGTGTTGTAGTCGAAGGCGTGTGACCAAAATCGATCGGGCGCTCACCACCTATTTGGACAGCTGGAATGAAATCTCCGAAACCATTTAGGGTGCACGGTGACGAGCTGTCCAGACTGCTACACTACACACCCTTGGTCTTGGTGCCGCCAGACAAGCACCAGTTATCTCAATCAAATAACAATGGATTTTCTTTCTCGCGTCTCAAATAACACAAGATGGCAAAGACATTCAAAATGTACTTCCAAACATTCGCACACATCTAGCTGAAAAATGAGAATTCTCCAAAGTGTTCGTTTCCTTGGCAGTAAACGTGCAACACTAGGCCACAATCGGCAAGAGAGACATGATCCAAATCGGCTGAACCGATTTTTAGATACAGCGCACAACAGGTTTAGAGAATGGTGAAGCCCCGTGACCTTGACCTTTGAGAAAGTACAAATAAACTGTCTTTAACATGCTTAGCAGATTTAAAGTATCCGCCATGTAAAAATGATGAATGTCGGTTCAGTTATTCTTGAGATAAGGTAAGAAGCGTGTTTTTTTTTTAAATAAAAGTGAAACACGGAGCGACTGGCCGACAACCGCACAGCTACTGAAAGATGGCCCATGATTTGAAGTACCTTTATATCAAATCTCGACAAAATCGCTTCAGCCGTTTTTGAGATATTGAACACAACAGGTTTAGCAACATAGGAATCCAGTGACCTTGACCTTTGCGGGTAGAGCAAATATGATGGCGCAGGAAGCAGGTCAATAACCTAGGTAATGTTCCTAGGAAGTATAGTCAAAATCCGTTCAGTGGCTCTTGAGATATGGTTTCCAAAGGACCGATGCGCAGACCGACATTTGGATCGGTCTGATGATTCGCACCAACTATTTAAAAGTGCTCCGACTGATGGAGTACGCTGGTTAAATCATCTGTGGTGCCCCAACGACTTTCGAGTTACGGAATAGGATAGGAGGACAGGATAGGATAGGATAGGATTTCGAAGTTCTTCCAGACAAGTCTGAAAATACAACGAAGCCAACGCATTCTGGTTATACGTTTTTCTCCAAATTACCCGTTATCCGAAACGAGTAAATAGAGTTACCGTGGAATGCATTTTCTTCTAGAATTAACTTCAGCTATAAAGCGTGGCCCTGGCGCAGGCAGACAAAATGCCAGAAACCTAGTCCTCGTCTTGTCTTAAATCATTATCAGTCTTTCCTTTCTGTTCTTAAAATCCTGGTCTTGACGCTTCCAGTATCTGAATCGAATAAGAAATGAATTAGATTGCTGGAGTCGCCATCAAATGAACACACCATCACCATGGGGCGGTCTATTGTGTATACTGAATTGCGTGTCTACAGTCAAACCTCAAGCTAACATCCGGGGCATGGGTACTTCCTATCCAGTTCATCCTGGTGCTTTCGCCCTTGCACCGCTGAGGCAAAAATTCCAGGCACACGAAATCACACTGATAAGCAGGCACTTCACGACAGTATACATTTCCTTTCCCTTCCTTTCGTCACCAGTGCATGGTGGTTTGAACGGCAGCCCATAATACTTCGTTGCCTGGCACTCCCGAGAGTGAGCCTCAGCTAACGGGAGACATGAGAAGACATCAAACCCAGCGTCAGGTGACAAGCCATTGTGAGATGCAATTATTGTGAGCTGCTCTCGTCATTCCGAGATGCTATCAGAGATCCGACATTACTATTTACCACTGTAAGGATCATAATAAGTTTTGTTTGATGCAAAGGCAGGAATGTTTACAAAAGTTGTCGGCCATGTTCATTAGGGAGTTACTTTTCAACCAGTCGGTAGATGAGATAAGACAGGCAGAAAACAGTCACAGATTAACTCTGAGAGAGAGAGAGAGAGAGAGAGAGAGAGAGAGGGAGAGAGAGAGAGAGAGAGAGAGAGAGAGAGAGAGAGAGAGAGAGAGAGACAGACATACAGACAGAGAGACAGAGAGAGACCGAGAGAGACAGAGAGATGTAGTGTCCACTGTCATTCGTGTTTTCTTCTCAGCATACATATACAGACTCTTAGTCTTCAAGGCAGTGGCGTAGCTAGGGATTTTGGGGCCCGTGGGGCTAGGCCTCTTTGGGGGCCCCTGCATTTTGACATTCGACATCATGACATGGGATAATGTACTTAATAACTATATAAGTATAAAAACAAATTGCAACAGTGTCACTAACTTACATAACAAAGTGAATAGCAAGATTACATGGTGCCGGTGGCGTAATATTTAATATTTAATGTAAAAAATAATTTCGGACCCTCCTTTGGGGGGCCCCCCTCAAGTGGAGGCCCGGGGGGACTTTCGAATTTGGACCCACCCCCCCCCCCCTTTGCCCTAGCTACGCCACTGCTAAAAGGATCCTAATGCCTTCACGTCTGGTGGTGATAATGATGAAGTTGTTGATGCTGATGCTGATGATGATGCTGATGCTGATGATGATGATGATGATGATGATGATGATGATGATGATGATGATGATGATGATGATGCAGACGACGACTGGTAAATGATGTTGTAGTTGTGTGCAAGGTGCTATGATGACGACGACGACGGTGGTGATAATGATGACTATTACGATAATGACGACGAGGAGGACGATGACAATGGCTGGCAACTGACGGTCTGGTTGTGTCCACGTTGCTATTTCTCATCGTTATTTCATGTGAGCATACAAGATGGACGTTCGGTCTCCTAGACACAATAATGCTGTCACATCAACCCTTGTACGTTAGAGAGGGAGAGGGAGAGAGGGAGAGAGAGAGAGAGAGAGAGAGAGAGAGAGAGAGAGAGAGAGAGAGAGAGAGAGAGAGAGAAAGCGTTGGTTTGCTAAAGAAGAAGAAGACATTACCGACTATGCAAACAAGAATGGTCCCCCTCATGCGCTCCAAATGTTACATTGATTGATTTCCGTGTCAACAGCTGCTGGCTAGAAGGAAACCGCATGTCCTGCGTACCGCCACAATGGACAAACAAGTCTTTATACACCACGCGGTGTCCACCTCCCACCAATCCCCAACCCCTTTAACACGCGCACGCACGCATGGGGTGTCGGATATCGCAGTGGTTGGAGCACTCGCTACTGTGTCGCAAAGTTAAGCACCGTCCAGTGAGGTTAGCACTTGGATGGGCGACCGCAAACCGTGAAGCGACACATAACAACGCCCCCAGTTGACTCAACTGTGACTGAGTACCTACTCTCTTAAGGGTGGGGAAGGTAAAGCAGCGAGGGAGAGAGATGGGCATCACCCTCATTACGCTGGCCCAAGATAAGTGTGATCTCCAACATCACGCCCCCCTACGGCCACAAGGCTATGGGACTACCTGTACCTTTTACGCACGCACACACATACACCCCTCGTAATTTGCATATTATGTCTGTAACAACTTCTCTGTCTATCTCTCTCTGTCTTCCTCCCTTTCTGTTTTTCTGTTTGTCTGTCTGTCCCCCATCCCTCCCCCACCTTCTCTCTCTCTCTCTCTTTCTCTCTCTCTCCTGCTTGTTATTTACCACTATATTTTTCGTTTCCTCTTCCTCTAGCCCTCACTATATCTCTTTACTCCCCTGTCTTGACTTCCCTACCCCACTCTCCACCCATTACCATAACCCACCCACCCCACACACACCCCTCCATCTCTCCCTCCTTTCCTCGCCCTCTCCTCTCTCTACGGTTTTTGTGAGGTTTGCGCACTACTCGCAACAAACAAGTTTGGAACTTAGTAGAAGAAGAAGAAGAAGAAGAAGAAGAAGAAGAAGAAGAAGAAGAAGAAGAAGAAGAAGAAGAAGAAGAAGAAGAAGAAGAAGAACGATGAGGAAGTTTGGGTTGACATTAGTACAAGCCAGTAGCGCCATTAGTCCACAAAATAAGAGTTTAAAGAGAGGTCTAGTCTAGAGGCATGCTATCCCCTATACGCTGATGTGTCCGGGGACGTTAATCTACCTAAAGAAAGAAAGAAAAGGCATGCAAGCATTCCTTCAGACGGACTTTAAAGTGAGACAAGTGTGTGTAAAACACAAGTGATAAGACCAACAGAAGGAGAGAGAGAGAGAGAGAGAGAGAGAGAGAGAGAGAGAGAGAGAGAGGGAGAGAGAGAGAGAGAGGGAGAGAGAGAGAGGGAGAGAGAGAGAGAGAGAGAGAGAGAGAGAGAGAGAGAGAGAAATTGGGTCGGTACGTCGGCTTCTTCATTTTTTTTTTTAAAAACCTTTTGCCCTAGGGTGCGATTTTTTTGTCTATTTTCTTTCTTTTTTTTTCTCAGACGATCACCCCTCACCCCCCCACCCAAAGGTTTATGCTCGAGCCAAAAAGTTAAGGTCGGTCGGGATGCAAACTTGTTTTTTCCAACCTAGTTCCAGTCATTCGCCGAAAAAGGCAATCACCGAAGTCGAACGAAGCTCTCCGATGTGTTGCGAAATGATGCTTGCATGACTACGACTAGTTAAACATTAAAAATGATCGCTGTTGCTTCTAATTCTCTTCGATTTACACAGATTAGCATTTCGCAACGGTATACTTGTTAAGATGAGCATAATTATTATCTACCATATTTAATAGTTGCGTTCCTTGATTTGCATTTCGTTAGTTCTCAGCAGTAGGCTAAATAATTGCATTCCCCATTTCCTGCCTAGAACCAAGTTGACACTGTTATACAGTATACATAGGCTTAATCTACATTATATATTATAAGTCAGTCTCCGCGCAGTGAAGAAGCTCACTAGCTGAATATAATTATTAGACCTGTCTTGTTTGTTTTATACGTAAATAAATGTATAAACTATATATATATTCTAATTAATAATATTTAGGCCTATACTTTATAATATTCGAATCTTTAAATTTCCGGAGAAGGACGAGTAGGCTAAGCGAAATCTTTTTTTTTTTTCGTAACTCGAAATCAGAGTTAAATTAATAGTTAGCTAGTTATTCATTGCTTACAGGATCCAGCGGATTGCAAAGAGCCGAACCAGGACCACAAAATCAAGACCACAACTTCGCTAGTAGTAGTAGTAGTAGTAGTAGTAGTAGTAGTAGTAGTAGTAGTAGTAGTAGTAGTAGTAGTAGTAGTAGTAGTAGTAGCAGTATATTTAGTAAAATCTTTAATTTATTTTGTTTTGTTTGTTATTATTATTATTATTATTATTATTATTATTATTATTATTATTATTATTATTATTATTATTATTATTATTAGTATTATTATTATTATTAGTTTGTTTGTTATAATAATAATAATAATAATAATAATAATAATAATTATTATTATTATTATTATTATTATTATTATTATTACTTTTTTTTTCTTAAAAAAAAAAAAGAATAGTGTGCTGCTGTGCGTGCTCAATGGTCTAAATATGGTCAGTGACGTTTGTTTGTTTTTGCTGAAGTTGGGTGTAGCCCGAAATATTCAGATGGTGTTACTGGTTATTTTTTTCTTATCGATTTACCAAAGTTTTCAGATGATTTCTGGAAATTTCCGCCTGCCACGCAACATTTTTTAATACGTATTTCTCATTAAAATACATATCATTGAAATACAAATAACAAATTTACTGTATAAGTTAAAAAGAATAATATTGCTATGATATAGTTAAATAAATAATTGCTTTTGGTGCTTGCAATAAAAATGTCAGGTTTTTTTAGACCATTATAAACTTGCTTTGCCTTGTTGTGCTGAGAGGACATCAACGTATCCATAGCGCTTAGACATTTTGTCATGGTTTTATTGTTGATATAGATGTGAAATATCGTTGTATGTGTGCATTATGTTTCATGTATTATTTTTACTCTTTATTACTAATTGTGTCAGTATATTAATCATCATAAAATAATAATACTAACTGCTTCAAAATGCGAATCTCGACTTACAGCTTGAAGCTGTGCAGATCGAAACAGAATTAGATTTAGAAGCAACAGCGGATATTTTTATGCACTGATGTTTTACCACAGGCTCTGAAGTCTTTTCTTTCGTCTTTGTAAAATTGTGGGCCTCCTACATACGTACGTCGTATAGTATGTAATTGAGGCCTACGAAAGACGAGACTTCCTAGCCTGTGGTTTCACGTAGTCCTGCAAGCATTCGTTCGTAAAACATTGGATAGCTTCGCTCGACTCGGAGTGCTTCGTTCGACTTCGGGAATTGCCTTTTTCGGCGAATGACTGGAACTAGGTTGGAAAAAACAAGTTCGCGGTCGGGATACCGTAAACAGACTTTTTTCTTAGAGGGAGGTGGGGGAATATCGAATGGGAGGGTATCTCGCCTAAAGAGATGTAACTGGACTTTAAAGACCCTAACGCTCATGTCCTAGATGGATGAGTGCCAGATACAAGAAAATCAAATCATAATAAAACAAAACCCTGGAAAGGCAAAGCCCATATGACTCACATGCTCTTTATGTAACTTACAATATTTAACATGAATATGAAAAAAAGAAAAAAAGAATTGAAACAGTGGCATTAAAATGCAAAGTAAATGCAAACTTTGATCTTTCTATGCTCTTGACCCTGAGATGACCTTGACCTCCGGCTCCAAATACACTCATGTAATATCAAATAAACTACAGCAAGGGTCGTATTATGCCAAAAACAGTGACCCTGAGATGCCTTGATGTTCGGTGATCTTGACCTTGGGATGACCTTGACCTTCGCATGACCTCTCATGCTCATGTATGATCAAATAACCCATGTTGTTGCATACTATGGGTTAAATAGAGCCATTCCACAGTTCGATTACCTATTTTTTGTATGTTTTTGCAAGGCCTAAAATAACCTTGACCTTCAAGATCAACGCAAGAACGGAACATATATGAAAGCTCAATTTATAATCTCTAATACAAGTTTGGACTTTATATCTCTCATAGTTTAGGGTCAAGGTCAATTCAAAGCAACTATACTGACTTTGAACAGCTGTAGTGACCTTGACCTTGGAGAGAGGTTGACCAAATGTGCAAGGATGTATGTCTCATTAATATCTATTATGCATCAAAAAATCATAAGTTCAATATTAATAACTTAGAAAAAAAAGTGAAATGTTGTGAAAAATTATCATTTTTTGACAAACAGTTGTTGACTGACACTTTGACCTTGAAGTGAAGTCATTCATTCACTGATCATTTATAAGGTCTCATGGACATACACTATCTTACCATGTGTGGTTGTGATAATTAAAATAGGCTCTGATATATTAATCCATTTGCAAGCTTTGCAGGTCCAGACGGCTGGCGGACTCGGACAGACAGACGGACGGAGGGACCCAAAAAAACAACAACAAAAGAAGTCCTTTTTGGATTAATTTAGGACTCACTTCGCACAAATTTACAAAAATCTGGATTATTATTTTTTTTGGAGAGGGGGGGGGGGGAGAGGGGGCATGATGGTAGGGGGAAGTAAGGGATTAGTACACAAACTCACACTGCTGTGCATGCGAGTCAAAAATCAGCAACCGCAGCGTCCTATTTCTCTTCCTCGTGGGTTCTCGGCTGCTGAGCTTTCGCTGAGATGACAACCCCACCAAATATCCCCATATGAGTGACGAATATCATCCACGATTTCAACTTCCATCTTCCGCCAATACACACAAATTGTAGATCTAGCCCTGAAGGGGCCTCTCACATCCCCCCCCCCCCCCCCCGCCCTCCCACTCAACCACCCACCCACCCACTCCTCCCCTCCCCAGAAACAAAACAATTTTTTAAAACAAAATTTAAAAAAAGAAATAAAACATTCCTGGCAATTCCACAACCTTACTGCCTGAAGAGTGGGTTGTCAGGCTAAATTTGCAGCAGACATCTCCAGGCCCAAAATAATACTGCTTTCAGGACATTCCTTCCCAAGCACGGGTAATCGGGTTTCTCCAAATTTCTCTGAATGAAGGTGGATGAAGACCGACAGTTATGGTAAATCTATACAAACTCTGGAACTGCACATGATTGTGAATACACTAAATTAGTATCCCTTTTTTCTCTCAATTTTCCACAGCCAGGCTAGACTGCTGGTTTCCCCCCATACAACACGACGTGATAGGTTTTCCCTTCCAAACGTTTGTAAGGTTTCTTTACGAAGCCTGAGACGGTTTGGTTCCTACGGCTAGACGCAAGAATCAAGTAAGATACAGTATAATACACACATGGAATGACAGAGAAAGTACAAAAATGACACAGTCGTTCGAGGCGTTCAACAGTGCGCTTGACGCAGCAAGCTGGCGTCTTCGGTGCCTTTGGTCTGGATTGCGAGCAGTGCCTACTTAGCTATTTGTTTTAGTAATTACGCTAACTCAATACTTATGACGTCAAGACATTTAGGCGTCTTTTGTGCCATGCTTTCTGCGTCATTTCCTCCTGTCCATTGTTTAAGGCTAAAGAAGGGGAATATAATAAATCTCCCAAATATTATTTTGTGTGAATAATTGGCGTTGTTCGTTGATTTTCCCTTTTAACTTTAAAATTAAAGTTTTTCTCAATTTTTTTCACATTCTCTACACCTGTTTTGTCTGAAATTTATTCACTTTTTCTATAGTCTACCTGTTTTCCTCAAATTTCTTCACTATTTGCTGTTGTCGTATACCTCTATATCCCAGACAGCAGACCCCACTTGCAAAGACATTCATTTCCACCCTGGCTAAATCAGGTTACTTCAACAAGTTCAAGCTCCCCTTGAATGAAGACTGATGAAGGAAAATCCAAACGTGTTAAGCCCTAAGCCTGAAGCAAGCGTCAAAAGAACAGTCTAGAATTACAGACCGTGTGTTTAGAGGGTGTTAAAACTCTAAAACACACACACACATACACACACACACACTCACACACACACAGAGAGAGAGAGGGAGAGAGAGACACACACACACTCTCTCTTCCTCTCTCTCTCTCTCTCTCTCTCACATTAACTAAGACACACACGCGCGCGCGCTCTCACACAAACACATTCCCAAAACTGCGGAATGAACGGTTCACAGAACAACATTACAGCTTACAACTCTGACTGGCTAAAGAGGAGATGGGCCGCGCCCTCATAAAGCGGACCCTTAACAAAGGGACGACACCCACCCATCCTCCACCCAAAACCCGCCTCCAAACACACATACACACACACCCACACACCTAATGCCTGTCTCTACTACATCGAAAATTTCAGAATTTTGAGAGCTAAAGATTGTCGCGAGAGGCTAATTCAACCCAGCACTAAGGCTTCAAGCCTCCAACGTTCAGTCTGCTTTGACCTATGTAAGTTAAGTCGCTGACTAGCAGACGACCGAAGTTAAGTTGTTCTCAGTATGTGTAGACTACCGTTTCACTAAGGTAAGCGTTGACCTCATCCAGCTGACCAATCACCCGCAACCCCCACTAGGTGGCGTTACGAATTCTCGTAGTCTCGCACGATAGCAGACCCCAGCGGGAGGATAGTTAGTCTTTGTCTGAACAGCACGGTAGAAGGACGCACGTTGAAAAATCTCTCTCAGAAGGACTAAGCAGGTGACGGGTGAAATTCAATTCATCGCAGTATAGCCAGAGCTTGACATTGTCAAGAAGGTAAATGATCAATCGTTTGATTCATCACGATTTATTGATATTGTTGTTGTATTATGTTTGTGAAGTGTTGCCATGTTTTATCATTGTGAATGTTAGTCAAACTTTTCTTGACCACGTGGCGGGCACGCGACCGATTTCGCCACAATGAGGTAGTAGCCCCTACTGTCCAACTGTTGTTTCTCCTTTGTGTATTATTGCAGACCAGTGGCTGTACCGTAGAATGTGTATATTGGTAATTACTTCTCCATGTGTTTAGTTAAGCCACGATGTATGTATATGTATAGGAATTATGTTGGAGATTCCAGTGGACCACGGACTTAAAGAATTGGTCGTCCCTTATCTGTTTAAGTGGATGCGATCTCACTGAGGGCTGTTTCTGCCAACAGTGAGACGCTCTGCACAACCTTTGTATACAAGGCGTTGCAGAAATTCGTCTCATATTTTGCAGACTAGCAGGCATCTTGGTCCAGGGCAGGGAATAAATCCCACAGAGAGGCAACCCTGACACGTGGCCTGCAACCTTGAGCAGCGAGAGCATTGGGCTCCACTAGCTCAGTATAGTCAACTACCAAAAACAAGAGACAACAATACCGCACATCGACAATAAAGTTAAGTCCTCCGAAACCGTGCACAAACACTGATATGTGATTGTCTACTCTTCCAGAAAAACGAATAATAGGACAGAAAGAACTCATAGCCCAATTATGAGACAGTAACAAATATCGAGAACAGTAGCTGCATAGACCCATCAAGGAGCGAACTACTCGAAGTGAAATTTTGACATTTAAGTTAGTGTAGAGATTATAAGATTTGGTATAGAGTAGAGGAAATAAATGTGTGATATTTACTGCTAACAAGTGGCTGGACTACCTATGTTTCATAGCCGTGCGAGAGCTAGTGTGTCAGTGAATCTTTATCATTTTCTCCCTGTGTCAGTGAATCTTTACCAATTTCTCCCTATCTCTATAACTCTATCCTTACACAGACAGGGCCAAACTTATAAATGTATTAAGATTAGTCACAGGGTGATTATACTAACCGATCTCCGCAGACAAAGACAAGTGGGTAATAGCACTCCATTGTGCAGAGCCCAGTAACAATAGACCCACCGTCACAAAGATAAGGTCACTAGTCTCCGAATATTTTCAACAACAGATTTAAATCTGTGTTTGTGCGTTTTGACTCCTTTTTGTATAACGACTGAACAATTTACTTTGTTTTACTATAAGGTACATTCTTGAGCTTTGAGTAGGATTTAGAAAGGAGGGATGGGAGTGTGGTCACGAATTTAGAATCCATCCAATCATCCATAGAATCCAGCGATCCATAGAATCCAGCCAGCCAGCCACAGAACCCGATGACAAGGAAAGTCGTGGGAATGAGGCGAGGAGGACTCAAACGACCTTGACCTTTGAGGTACAGTACAAACAATGGCAAGGGAGGTTGGCCACTACTAACCCAGGTAATGTCCTGGGATTTGTTGAAAGCTGCTTAATTTTGCGATTGGACAATTATGCTGTAAATGTATCCCGGACATGCATTTGCCAATTGCCAGGAATGTTTTGAGGATATTTTGAGGCCATGCCGGGGTTACCTGTCAACTTCTCCGTTAGTTAAGCGAATCACACAAGACTCGCTACTTTGGCAGACATGTTACAGATAAATGTCATTCTACTTTTAGTATCAAGGCAGGAAAGTAATTAATTAATTAATTAATTAATTATTTTATTTATTTATTTATTTATTTAAACGTTCTTATTTTGAGCTTTTCCAACTCAAGAGCCGCTCAAGGCGCTGGCAGATACAAGCTCTAACTCAAGAATCCTCCACCCCCCTCCACCCTTCTCCTAATGCGCCCAGTTGCAGCATTTGGGCGCATCGTCTGACCCCTAGACAACTGATCACTATCCTGGACGATAGGGAATGGGTGACGAAGGGTGTTACACTTTGTTTGATGGTGGTGTTTTCTATCAGTAGTAGATTCAGCCCCAATGCGTGAATGCTCCTGATGAGTGTAATCTCGGATTCGATTATCCTTGTAACCCGTTCAATCAGCATACAAGTCACTGAGTCTTCGTTTGTTTGTTTGTCCACTTTTATTCAGCATACATCAACATCTGCATACAATTCTCAACTCAACTCGACTACAACACAAAACAGTGCGGCACATATATAGCCTCTTTCTTCTCCCGAACACCCTGGATCAATCGCGTATGACGCAATTTAACCAATCGCTTCTAACTTCGTCATCACTGACTTACGTCATACATCCCTCTATACATTCCAAAAACGTTCTCAAACTTCGACATTTATCAGGAAGTTTCTATCGACAGTAAACACGCGAATCCAGAGAATTCTCTAATAATATCGATTAACAAAAATTACCAACGTTATACAAAGCTTCTTCTAACAACAACGCAAACTCAAATCAATGAGACTCAGGATCTTTAAAGTCCGAGCGATGGATTTAGTGCGCCTGTGCAGACGAGACCTCGGTTTACGCTCTCATCCGAAGGAGTGTGGGCGCAGTGTCTCAGAGTCGTGTTATTTTATTCGCTTCGGTACTCGCGACCCCTGCCTGTACGGGCAACCACGGTATCGTTTGACAATCAATGCTTCAATTGTTTGACCGATGCGTACATCACGGAGACAAACTGTACGTCCCATATTGCAGCATAAAGTTTGGACACTTGTTCCTCTCTAAGCCAGTGGGTTATTGGGTAAGCGGATATTAGTTTGTATTGGGAAGGGATGGTAATGTAGAAGCGAGGGCAGGGTAGAGGGAGATAAAGAAGGACGGAGGACGGGGGGGGGGGGGGGGGATGGCTGGGTGGGAAAGGTGGGGGTTGGTACCGGTAGAGAGCGGGAGAGGAGGGGAGAGCAGAGAGGAATTGCCAGAAGTTGGACAAATAATTACGTAAGCAGCCAAAATCACGGGAACGGAGTCTGACAAGCGCAACTCGTGTTCATGTCCTTTTTTTTTTCTTCTAGAGAATAATGACTTGGAAGTTTTCTGTTAGCAGTGCGGTACGACATAAACGCGAAAAATCAGCCCGCATTAAAAGACAGACATTCTATTGTAATGCAACAACAGCAACAAAAGTGTTATTCTAAAATTCTCACACACACTTTTTTTTTCTTTTTTTTTTATGTAAACGAGATAAAAACGACTGATTAGGACCGTTCAAAACAATCCGCAAGCAGCACACACTAAAGTTTACTATTGTTATTCCCAAACTAATCGCTTCCTGCTATTTGATAATCGGCGTGGAAGAAAAATACTGTCGCATTGAACTATTAGGCCTCGGTACAGTATTTCGCGCAACAACAACACAAAACTGTTGCAGGGACCATAGTTCAGACAAGGTCGGTTTGAGTGGTCAGTGGACCTCGACCACAGAAAACGTGGAAGCATGGAACAAGTAACCGTCTCGGGTGTGTGGATTGTGATCCCACATTGTGGCCGCGTGGTCTAAAGCAGGACTAACTTGCCTTGTCCATAGGCTAGAAACCTATGGCGCCTGACAGGTGTGGGATCGATTCTGCTTCTGGGCGTTGTTTCTCTGAATATTCTTTACTTTCGACTCGGACAACGTCTCGGGGGTTTTCTCCGGGTACTCAGGTTTGCTCCCCGGCAACTTAAAAAAAAATTAATATTACTTAGGTTGGGTTTGGGCGCGCCACAAGCTGCGGTTATGCCTTCCCCAGGGGAGGCGGCCCAGAATTGTCCGATAATAAAGGGACAATAAAGTGTAAAAAATCAAAATACAAAAATAAACCGGCTGTTAAAGTAACCTTTTGCAGCAATAAGTGCAATAATTGAACAAGAAAGGTTTAAATAATAAGGCAACTTTCAGAATGTGTGTGAAATAATCAAACCCTAACATTTTGTATGGCATGGGTAGAAATATTTATGGCGATTTGAAAACGTTTCGCGTGCTTTATCTTCAATACGACGGTAGTATGCTTGCAGTAATCGGTGGATAAAGTAAATGAATGTTTTGATACAATTTATAAAAATTACATAAAAATTAAGTTTTAAACAATATTGCGCAGCTGCTGTATTTCCTGAGTATCATATTTAGACCTCTGCAATAAGTTTCCAGGTCTCATACTTCATTTCTTTCGAATTTTGTTTGAAACAATATTAAGTTGGAGTAAATGTATTGCAAATCTACTTAAATTTAGTGCGTTGTATCAATATTTCAGCGTTAGTATTTTAAAATGACAGCGCACGGCATGTGTGCTGTACTCGGTGGACAAAGCGAGGGAAAGTTTTAAGAGGGAAACAAATAGAAACGGGAGACTTGAGTTAGACCCTGTATAGGAAAGCGCGAGCTTTGAGCAGCTCTTGAGCTTTGAAAACGGCACTAAATAAGAACGATTAAATAAATTTTAAAAGAAATAAACAAATCGCATTGAGAATTACGTTTGAACCAATACCACAGTGAATGTATTTTAGACCCATTCGACAGTGGCAGTTTCTCGTAAGACTTACACACGCTGTGACAATGTTCAAAGCGCCAGTTTCTTCAATACTACAGGTGTCTCTACGTATTTAAATTTAACGCTGTGACAATGTCTTACGCGTAAAAATCTTCAATACCACTGCGAAAATGTTTGCTGTGATCAGTGAAAACGGCCGACCAAATTTTTAATCAGGAAACTAATACAATCACAATCAGAATTTCATTTGAACCAATACCGCAGTAACTGTATTTTAGGACTATTTGACAATGGCAGACTGTCTTGTTAGAGTAAACAGACGATACGCCCAAAGGCTGCATGCAAATAGGCGTCCCGGTTGGAGTTAGATCTTGTATCGACCAGCGCCTTGAGCAGCCCTTGAGCTGGAAAAGCGCTAAATACAAACGATTAAAGAAAGAAAGAAAGAAAGAAAGACAGAAAGAAAGAAAAAAAAGAAAGAAAGAACGAAAGATATAAAAAAGACAGAAAGCAAAAAGAAAGAAAGAAAAAAAAACAAATAAAAAGAAAGAAAATTTACGCTGCGACAATATTCCACGCGCTTGTTTCTCCAATGCGACGGCGGCCTGTTCGCTGTAATCAGAGGATAAAGCGAGTGAAAGTTTTAATAGGGTAACGTAACTAATGCCGCGCCCGGTTCTGCTGTTTGCATTAAACCATTACATGGGGTTGGCCACAGTATAAATACACACAGCGAGATGGATGGACCTGCGACGCCATAGAGCCAAAAGTACACAGCGTAGCTGATTCACCGAGACTTGCGTTCGCACATTGGCATCTCCATTCAATGGCTAGGCAGCGTGCGCGATAAAAGGTTAAAAAAAACAAAAACATTTTGCGTAGCGGAGGCTATAGTTATGATGAGCTCTCTCTCTCTCTCTCTCTCTCTCTCTCTCTCTCTCTCTCTCTCTCTCTCTCTCTCTCTCTCTCTCTCTCTCTCTCTCTCACTCTCTCTTTCTCATTGTTGACAGCCTCTACTAGTCTCGCGCACGCTGTATATATAAGGGTGAAGGAGGAAAAGGGGTGAGGGCGGAGGAGGGAGGGAGGGAGAGAACGAGAGAGGAAAAGAGGGGAGAGAGACGCATAGAGAGAAGAGAAGAGCGACAGTCAGACAGAAGAGAGAGAGAGAGAGAGACAAAGACTGAAAGAGACAAAGAGAGACAAAGACTGAAAGAGACAGAGAGAAACGTAGAGTAAAAGGCAAACGTCAAAATAGTTATTAATATAAACCAAAGATAGTTAGTTAGTTATTGTTTATAGGTTCCCCTGGATTGCAAAAAGCCGAATCAGGACCACAACTTGGTTAAAAGAGAGCTCACCCCTGATTCCGTATAAAAAAAATCCGCTGAAACAACCTTAATAGTAACACTGAAGGCATTCCACCAGCCGTTCACTTTTCACAATAAAGGCATCCCATGCAGAGGACTCTGAGGCTGTACTATAAGTTATCTAACCCTCGTTTACAAAAAAACAACAAAATAGAGTTATAAACATCATTATAAAATATTACCAAAACATTTACATAAAAGTGCCTACATTGCTAAATAATACCACAGAAAAGCCCTAATTACCAAAGGTCCATTGGAAAAGGGGTTCGGGTAGGAAACGCAGAGAGAGAAGTCGAAGTCGAAGTCGAAACCTTTAATAGGATAATAGCATTAGGTCCTATGGACCTGTCTTACAGCTAGTCCTTAATAAAATTGTAAAAGAAACAACTAGAGATAGAGAGAGAGATAGAGAGAGACAGAGAGAGAGACAAAGACAGAGAGAGAGAGAGAGAGAGAGAGAGAGAGAGAGAGAGAGAGATAGCGAAGACGCAGAAGAAGAAAAAGAAGAAAAAAAATATGCCAATGAGGGCACAGGATAATTATCAATGCATAACATTATTCAAGAAAGCGAGCAAAAAATGCACACAAAACAATACGGACTTTTCAAAACAATGAAACAAAACAATACAATAGAATATAATACACAAAACAATACAATACAAAACAATACAATACAATACAATATCATACCATACCATACAATACACACACCGTACAAAGGAAAAATTACTCACACAGAGAAATGGTAGCTCCAAGAGCGCCACAGCTTGGGCCTCTCCAAGAAGTTGTAGATTCTGGCTTGCATGCGCCTGTACCTCATATCCCGACGGTGCGCCTTGTAGCTTAGTGGTTTGCCCAGCAGTGAGAGCCGCGCCTGCGTGAACCGGGAAGTGGACGACGCACCCTTGCTGTGCATGGTGTCGAGATTCCGTCGAACCTCGGATTGGAGCAAACCTCCGTGTGATTCGACGTCCAGCCGGCGGTTGTTGTATCCACGCGTGTGTCCACTGTTCCCGCTTCTGACAGCCGTGGACGCGATGGCGCTAGCGGTGTCGTCTGCATCGTCCACAAAGGCGAACTCCACTTTCAACGGTCGTCGTTCAGCGCGAGCCGGAGAGCACGGCAAGGAAGCGTCCGAGTCCGTGGTGCCGTAAGTGGTCACGTGAGCTGTGAACGTTGTCCCAATTCCTCCTCCTCCTCCTTCTTCATCATCCTCATCATCACCACCAGCACCCCCTCCGACTTTTCCACCTCCACCCCCGCCGGCGTCTCGGGCGGAGTTGGGAGACAAGAGGTGAGTGTTGGCCTCGCAGTTGGCGTCGCTGTCGTTGTTGTGCTCGTTGTCGTTGTCGTCATCGTTGACGTGGATGTTGTTGAGCTGGCGGCGAGGGTTCACACCCCGGCGAGCGGAGTGGGAGGGGCGGTGTGGGGAAGGAGAGCGGCCTAACCTGGAGCCTCCTTCTCCCCTTCCTGCCGTGGTGACGTTGAGTCTGACGCCGTCTCTCCTCAGTCCCCGTTTGGGCACCGGCGAGTAGGCTGTCATGGCTGACTTTCGGTCTCCAGCTTGACTCTGTGAGAATCGCTATTCAATTGTTATTGCGAACCTGCTACTCGTATTCGTCTATGTGGAATAACGATGGTCGAATAGCATGTCCATGCTTTTGGGCACAATTTCCATTTGAGTAACTCATAGCTCAAACTAAACAAAAACCACGTTCGATAACAGTATTCTGTTAATCAGATCACACTTCTGATAGTATTGTTACGTTAATCAGACAACACATATAATAGCGGTATTCTGTTAATCAAATAACACATCTGATAGCAGTATTCTGTTAATCACATAACACATTTTGATAGCAGTGTTCTGTTAATCCGATAGCACATCTATATAGCAGTTTCTGTAATCAGATCACACAACTGATAGCAGTAGGTTATACTCTGTTAATCAGAAAACAAATCTGATTGAGGCGTTCTGTTAATCTTTCATTCCTTTGAACAGTGCTGTACATAGATGAAGCTAAACAAAAACATCATCCAATAACAGTTATCTGTTAATCCAAGAACACATCTGATAAAAGTGTTCTATTAATCAATCTTTCGTACCTTCGAATATCGCTGGACATAATACTTCTTTTTTTTTCAAAGTTCTGTTTGAATAGCACACTTAGCTGGAACTAACAAATCTGATATAAATATTCCGTTAAAGCAAACTGTCGTTCCTCTCAACACGGCAGTCTAAAAATGTTTATGTTGTTCTGCGCGACATGCATACCGTATTGGTCACAGCTGGGATTATAAAAAAAAAACTATCAATCAAGTAATATTATAATATTACGCAAGCTGATGCACGTTAAAGAATATATCAGTCCAGAATGTTCCTCCTGTTTTTTTTGTTTTTTTTGGTCAGTCCAATGTTATTTCGTCCAATTTCTAGAATACATGTTCACATTCATTTTTTTTCCCTGTTATCCAGCGTTCGAGATCTCTGAAGACCCCCATTAAGTCTGCCTAATCGACAATGGTGGATGTAGACGGTAAACTTCAATGTTTATGCCATTATAACGCTATCCAGCTTTTTGCGTTATGTAGTCGAGTCCACTGTTAATGTTTCCTGGCGCAGATCCGTCACAAATGGAAATAATTCCTCTTTAATTGTGTGCACAGCATTCTCATACCACGAGGACCTGTTACATGTTGCTGCCCCAAGAATTCGTCAACGTTGAGGATCCTGTAATCCAGAGGTAATAGGATCCAGAGAGGCGCGTATGGATGAGTAATGTGCACTGCAATCCACAACGTGTGTAGACCTTACACGAAATAAAATGAATGAATCCACAATCTGATTCACAATTGAGACTGGAGACTATTTAGCTACTATCAGACAACATTTCGTTCTGTCAACAACGTTGCTGTGAGTTTTCGCTTACACTATTACAGTGCGCGCTTCTAATGGCCTGTCTTAATAGCAAGGTTCGGGGAGGTTCGCGAATCTTTGTTTCCCAGGTTCTCAGATCCCGAACCTAGGTTCCTGAGCCTTTTGGACCAAAAGAAAAGAAGGTCAGGAACCTAGGTCCGGGATCTGAAAACCTCGGAACAAGGTTCGTGAACCTCCACGAACTTCCAATGAAGACAGCCATCATGTTATCAACACACAAGGGTAACGAGATACAAATGTTTATGTTAAACGAAGATGGTGGCAGTCTCGACTAAACAAATGTGACTGGAGTCAATTTTTCACACACACACACACGCGCGCGCACACACACACACACACACTTAGCCGAGGGTACACAGTATTATCATGACTTTCCTGAAACGCCACATACGTTGTGCTGACAATGGGTAACATTTCGTCCCCCTTTTTTGTACTTTTAAGTGTTCGAACACTAACCCTAACCCAGCCCTAACCCTAACGGATCATTTTTCTGACGTTAAAACAAGTAGGTCTGTCAAAACAAGTTATGTAGATGTTCACTGGTTTGTCCAGATAAAACAAAAAGACTGGGTTTTACTAAGAATGTAGGAATCGGAAAGTGGTTTTTTTGACGGAAAGAACGCAAACTTCTTCTAGAAATGTAAGAATCTAATGCAAAATTGGCTCTTCCCGTCTCAAAAGTTGACCTAGTTCGTCTCCTATAGGCGACGAAATAGGTCGAACTTTCTTGCAAATTTTCCTGAAAATTGACTGGATTTTCTCCGTCCCGGATAGAGCACTCCCTTGTACTTAAAACACTTTCATGCACTACAACTGCACTCCCATGCACTAAAAGAGCACTCCTGTGTTGTGTAGTTAGAAAAAAGTGGGTGGCTGCAAAAAGGTGGGTGTCTAATACATACACCCATTTTCTGCATAAAAAGGCAAAGTCAGTGACCCATTTCAAGGCTTATGTCTCCGCACACCATCACACACACGCACACACACACACACACACACACAAAACCTATAACACAGTCATTTAGTAGTCCCCGCGCACAAAGTAACTCAACGCCGAAGAAGCCAGTTGATAAAATAAAATAAAAGAATATATTTGCAGCAACAACAAAACTCATTGAGCATGAGGAAAGATGAGGAGGAGGGGGAAGAGGAGGATGACGGAGATGATGAGGAGAATGATGAGGATGATAGTCTTCTATAGCGCAGGTCTCTACAACAAAAACAGTTCAAGCTCCTCTATCACTGTGTGCAGACTTCCTCCTGATCACTGCCACCGAACGAAGTGGAGAACGATTTATATTTTGTGTTTTAAAAAAGCTCGATTGTCGTTTTGTTCAAGTGAGTAGAATACTTATAAAGCACAATAATTATTTCATTTCAATTCACTATTTCATTTTAAAGTGCAATGTGATTTGTAGACCATACACTCTTTCTCACGCAAGGGCTTACAAACGTAGAATCAAATCTAACAATTTAAAGCTGAACTGCAACCGTAAAATGCAACATTATTTAAAACTTTACCCACTGCAGACAAGTAAAGTATACGGCAAATATCTATTATTGCCAAACTGTGCTACAAAATGCCAATCGATGTTTAAATTGTTTGGTTTGTATGTTTTGTTTCATTTTATGTCTATTCACCGAAGTGATTTTTGGACTAAAAAATTATGGAGAAGTTGGGGAAGAGGAATATTTACTAGATGGATTCTTCAATATTTACATTGATGTTATTTGTTGTATATAGTGGGATCAAAATATGACATTTATAATTTTAACAAATATGTTTATCAGATATTGAGTGCAAATACCAAAATGGAAAACAAACATCTAAGCACAAACACTGACAGAGCAGAATCTGGAATGATCTTTGTGGAGCTGCCTATCGCCAATCACCTCTTTTCCACCACTGCACAGTAGGTCACAGGATGCAGTAAGCAAGAGCGTGTTGTAATAATGTTATCGGCTTCGGTTAAATTCACGTTTGTAATGCTGTTGGGCAAAATGCTAAGGAAAATATTATGGTCACTCATATGTTCAAATAAAATAATTGGTTATTATGTGCTAGATAGTGTCCAATAACCTACTGTGTTTATTAATCTATATGATTGCGTCATATAACCTACAGGTTGAAATGGCAATACATTTCCTGTTCTGTTCTGTAGAGGTTTAACTGCAGCATAATCAAATGTAAACTCCTTCATGGTCTTCAGCTATCCATTTAGGCTTGAACAATCAGGACAACCTTCCTTTGATAAAAAACAACAACATTAAATTTATATAGAGTCTATTCTTATGTAAACAAAACACAAAAACTAACATTACGAACGGACCAAAGAAAATCATTATACCTGTATCTATGGTAAAACCACCTTTTCTCGTTTTTCACTGGACCTCCAGGTCAGGGAAGGCCAGGGAGGCTTAATTAGAATCGATGTGTTCGGTGGTCGAATTCTCAAGGTTTCTAGCTGTGTGTTTGATATTTTCTTTCTGTTTCCTCCTTCTTGACGATTTGTTTTTCCTTCACTTTTAAATCAGCGCGGAATGGCTTGGTGGACTGGGAAATATTCGATCTCAAATGTAGAGTAAACCTTTTGTGATTTTCTTATCAAACGTAGCCAACAAAACTTAAATAATACGAAATGCTCACTTTCAAAATCGGCCTTAACGTAATTGGTTAATTCAAGCCGTATCTGTGAACGTGCCTTGGAGTTGGACACGGATAACTGTTCCCCCCCCCCCTCCACACACACACATCCCACACACATACACATGAAAAGTGTGCTTTGAATAATTTTGCATCTCAAAAATATGTTCCCAAATCAAATTATTAAAAACAGTCTGGTTACAACTGACAAATTCAAATAACATTTTTCCTCGTTTCTTACAACGCCTTCCTTAAATGTATGTTTGAATTTTATCCTTGTAAAAAATGTATTCTAAATTCAAACCTTCACCATAATTTAGAGTATAATTGTATTTTCATCGGCCAAATTCGTAAACTATTTAGGCATAACTGAGGAATGCAAACCGAATCTTTATCAATATTACATCTCTTCGACATTTGACAATTAACTACCCAATAAAAACTATGATTTTACTCTTTCAAGAGACCCAATGTGACCCTGCCCTCCCGACAGCTCCTTTTAACATTCACAGTGAGTGTTGCCCCGTTGACAAAAATAAGCTTGCCACAAAAAATAACTCTCCAAATGCTTAGCTATTTTGAAATGAATAAATTCCTTGGTAATTGTGCCTATTACTAGCAACAGCCGTTGGCTAGGCAACCAACATTCTGTAGCCAAAATTAGCGAGCTATAACCACAGCCAGGAAGAGACAGAACTCGTAAAAACAATTGCTCGTAAGGATTTTTCGTTTTAGGTTGATAAAATAAACCATACTCTACCCAAGACACCAACTACCTATTCTTCAAGTCGCGTGGTTCACACACAACTAGGGTCAAAGGTCACAGGGCTATGGTATCGAGGTACCGTTAAAACAGGGGGAATCGTTCTTTGTCAGACCCGATATGGAAACTTTAAACTGTAGCGGTTAGTTTGAGCAAGGAACAGCCCGCTTTGTCATCGTTTAATGTAATAACAGGGCCAAGGTTAGGGTAAGCCAGTTGTCGCCTAACGCAAACAAAGCCTTCCTATTGGGGACCTTTTAAACAATTAGTCCCGTTATAACTTTCCCAAAGACAGTCTAACATTGATCATTAAGAAACGTAAACCTTGACTCTCCCCCCTTAGCTCAGGGGTACACCGTTCGCACGGCACACCGATGAACCCCAGGTTCGAATACCGTGGTGGGCAAAATAAAATGTGGCCATCTGTCACTGTCCATCTTAGCACAATGATTGCTCCGGTGGTTCAGTGTTGATTTAGATTTAGATCTCTACCCTCTCTTCTCTTGGTTAGTTATCTCCCTCTGCAGTATCGCCAATGATAGGTGTGGACGTTAAACGTTAATGTTCGTTCATTCATTCATTCAATTCAAACCAAATCTTCCTCAGGTTTACGAACTTGCGACACGGGCAACTGTAATCCTACTCTTTAAAATATACTTTGACCTTCATCATCTTTTTTTTTTTAATTGTTAAAATCCAATTCAAGCTTTCACATAAGACCGTCCTGAAATAATTGAGAAATCTAAACTGCTTTATAAAAATTTAAAAATATTTAAAAAAAAGAAAAGAAAGAAAGAAACGTTTGTTGACACGCAGAACACGAAAACGTCCTGTTTAATTTATATCCCTTAAAAAATAAACAGAAATAAATGATAAAAGCTCTAAACACAAGGAAAATTCATAAATACTGATCTAAAATAAAATTCATTCTTTAGTGTAAGAACACACGTTTCATCGTTTGTGGCAAGGACTGGCAATGATCTCTTCAGCGTTGACACGTTGAGTCCTGCAATTGCGTGCATTTAGATGAGTATTCACATTCTCAATCACACGTTTCAACAGGTTCAAAAAGCTTTTGATCGAGAGTCGTCCCCTGTCAACGCTTTTGAAAAGTTTTCTGTTGATGCGTGTGCGGAGTCATAAGAGTTCCAGGTGGCCCCCCCCTACACCTTTCAACACTAACGAAAACGCCGTTCCTCAAGGATCATTTCATTTCACGCACCTACATTGAAAAGGCTTTCTAAGTAACATGGCTGATACACATGTGCAGATGCCCTTATAACATCTTTCAACGCGCATAGTATCTAGCGTTTAGTTCCATTACACACCCTTCAACAGCGTTGCCGATTGCATCACCCATTAAAAAGCTTTCAATGTTGTATCATTGATACATACACCGGATATGTGACAACATCGTTTATAATTAACATCATCAAGTTGACGTCGTCGTTATAGTCATCATCATCATCATCATCATCATCATCATCATCATCATCATCATCATCATCATCATCATCATCATCATCATCTCTCGTCGTCGTCCTCATCATCATCTCTCGTCATCGTCATCATAATCATCCTCGTCATCACCATCATCATCATCATCAACATCATCGTTGTTGTCGCCATTCAATCGTTATATGTACTTTTTCAATGTGAACTCTTGGACGAATACATTTCTTATGTTTTATGTGTAAATATCCTTTTGAAAATCTTCGACGCGCCGAACTTTCACTTTAGCCTTAAAACCAGGTTATGTAATGTTCTTCTGCACATCCCTCCATCAACTTTAAAGAGGCCGTCCATTGACGCTAATCTTACTGCACTAACATTTTAAAGACCTTAAAACGTATATACGTTTTGTCTCGTTTGAGTTGCGATGCGTCGTTGTAGTCTAGTTTTGTTGGATACAATTTTAATTTTGATACCAACATTCACAACAAATGTCAATCAAGAATGTCGCGTCTCCAAAAAATCCGTCTCCCAATGTGAGCAAATCCGTCCTCTGCTCCGTTTACAGATTTTATTGAATCTGTTCTTACATTTGGTTTTATATCCTAGTATGGTGGCTTGAGAGTGAAGAACAAGAATGTTTTCAACAGAGTGGTGAAAGTGTGCGGAAAAGTAGTGAGTGAGCAGCAGAGGAGAGAGGGAATGTGATGTATGAATGTCGTGTTGTGCAAAAGGCTATGATGATTGCGGGAGACACTACACATGTTCTGGCCAAACAATATGACGTTCTCCCATCTGGAAGCCGTTTCCGTGTATCCAAGTGTTCCAATTTACGAACCAGAACTAGCTTTGTCCCCAATTCCATCTAACTATTAAACAAACGTTAATATGTGTCTCTCAGAATGAATAGAAGTGTTATGGTGTGTGTGTGTGTCGGACTGTCTTAAATTTGTTTCCCTTCAAACCGTTTTTAATTGGGGACTTTGAGCATTTTAGGACTTAATTGTTGCTGTTGCTTTGTGATAGTCTATGTACTTTTTAACCTTTTATTCAGTGAATGTTTGTAATTGATTTTTTTCTTACACATTTATAGCAATTTGTTGTAGCACTGTCAGCAAAGCATGTCTTAATTTCTCTGTTGGAGATAATAATGTATTGATCAACCTTGAATGTTTAAAAGACTCCATCTCGAAGACTGTGTTTGCTTTTGGCCAACAGTGGATTACCTCAACATTCCCGTTGTTATTACGTTACCCAATGATAAAATGGGCTTTGGTTGCTCATACCTGCAACGGCTGAAGTTAGCATTTTCCATTTCGGTTCTGCCAGTGAGTTATTTCCCCTGTTTTAACGGTACAGCCGTGTGTCATCTGACCCTATTTCTGAGTGAACCATGAGGCTTGAAGGTTGCGTGTCTGAAGTAGGGTGGAGCTATTTTATTAACCTAAAACAAAAAAAACTTACGAGCAATTTTTTTTACTGGTTTTTGTCTTGTACCGACGATGGTAGAGGCTATTTTTAGCTCCAAACTGTTAATGTTGGCTAACCCTTGCTATTAATAGGCACAGAAATTACGGAATTTATTGATGAAAAAAATAATTTTACTTTTTTCCAAAGAGTTATTTTTGGTTGTAAGCTTTTTTCAGTGGGTCAACACTCACTGTGAATGTTAAAAGAATCTTGCGAGGGCGCATGGTCAAGGTGGGTCTCTTTAAGCCAAAAGAAACGGGACACAAATTATTTTGTTCCAAGTGAACGCACAAGGAATACATTCGGTCAATGCTGTATGTACATTGTAGCACGAGCGAGTTGACAGCACAGATTCCATACTAAATGATACGAATTTAAAAACTATAAGATGAAGAATTGTAAATGCCTTATCGTGGAAGCAGGTTCTATATCAAGCGTTGAGACATGTGCGGGTGTCCTTATGAGAAAAAAATCTTTGACACGTAGAACTTCGCTGCCAGAAGCAGCGGCGATCAGTTTTTGCAGCTCCATTTTGCAGGAGTCGTGACCGCTTCATAATTTTCCTTCCTCCCCAGCGTGCGAGCCTGCCATGACACATTTGGCCACCAGCAAGAAACGCATTGCTCAACCAGCCAAGTGCGTGAAGAAGGATGGGGAAAAACACCCAAGGAAAAAGCGAGAGTGTAGGCTCAGTGGATAAGTGCTCTCGCCTTGGCGTGCACATGAACCTGGGTTCGCATCTCGACGTGGTCGGGAGGTCGGAGATGGGGTTAGGAAGGCGGGGTGGGGGGAGGGGTGGGGGGAAGTTATGGAATTGTGTTTTCCTTCACGTAAAACATAACACATTTATGTAGCCCAATGACAATATACATTGCATCTTGAAATTACCTCGCTGATGGTAAACAGTCTCTCTCTCTCTCTCTCTCTCTCTCTCTCTCTCTCTCTCTCTCTCTCTCTCTCTCTCTTACACACACACGCGAACACACACACACAACCGTGTAGGAACGCCGTTGTGATGACTGTCATGAAACTCTACATACATTGTTTTGACACTTTTAACATTATTTTTCCATTTGTTGAGCTATCCCTAACCCTAACCCTAACCCTACCTATAACCTTAACCCTTAACCTAACCCTATGCCTAACACATCCCTAACGAAAATTCTTTTGACGTCAAAATAACGGGGCCGTCAAAAGAAAGTACGTAGAGTTTCAAGTGTATTTCAGAGTAACGTCGTTTCACACCCACACACACACAAACGTCCATATCCCTGGCAAAATATCAGAATGACTACTGTTCTAAGTCTATTACATAAAAAAAGCTTCATATAAGATTTCAGTAAACAGACCTTACAGACAATAGTCGAGTGTATGTTCCCGGTTCCAGAATCTGGATTGGTCATATTGAGTAGCCATTATCTTGACTCGGATTCCCTGGTTTACCTTTACAATATATCTCGACAGAGTCACGCTGCCTTCTTCAGCTTACTGACGTTGAAGCTGACACAATTGCAACATCGAACGCAAACAGCACTGGACATACAGTGTATAAACTATTACACGTCTTTCTCGCTGTATCAACGAAGACGAACTCAATGAGGGCCCATTTAGAAGGGGGATATATAATGTCAACGTTTACCCCTAATAAGGTATACATCACTGCAGGCAAAGTCGACCAATATTGAGGTGCCTGGTAACTAGGTTGACAGTAAGCTGGTTTCCCTTGCCGAAGGTCGCGGATTCGATTCCCGCAAGGGGCGAGCGTATGTGACTTAGGTACGAGACTATTGAGGTCGCCGAGGGTTTTCTCCGGGTACTCAGGTTTCCTTCCTCCTTCAATAACGGTATTGGGTGCAGTCAATCTAACAATTTCACAAATAAAAATTCCATTACCTTTTCCGTCTTCTAATAACGATCTTCCTGTCTTTACACCACATGTTTAAATGATAGAGGTGTTCTTGTTGTGTGTGTGTGAGTGGGTGAAACATGTTAGCGTGTATGCTGATACAGATCGCCGCGCTTTGAGACTGATTAGTGATTTGGGGGAAATGGGCGTATATAGCATCCATTATTATTATATTGAGCGACGTTTCGACGAGGAGATAACCTTGTGAGTTCGCCCCTTTTGTAGCGAGCACCTACGTACACAATTCGCCAAAACTGTGGACAACGATACACAATATATTACACTGGAAAAAAAAGAAAACAAGAAAGCAGAGTTTTAAAAAACAAACAAAGTGGAATTAACTAATTGAATTAATTAATTGCTCTTATATATGCGCTTTTCCGGCTCAAGAGCTGAGCAAGGTGTTGGCCGATACAGGATCTAACTCAAGTCACCCCAAGCGCCCACTGTCTTCCTTTGGGCGCGTAGTCTGACGCTCAGACGACTGAGCACAATTTTGGGCGACCGGGAATACGGGAAAGGGACCTAAGTGTAGTGGAGACTCACCCGGCTACACCATGAGCGTCAACATCTGTGTAGTCCATGCGACGGAATGCGGGCACTTACAAACTAGATCTCCGTTTATACTCTCATCCCAAGGAAATAAATATAGACATGGGACACCAGAAAGGAAGAAATGAAAAAGTATCTGAAAACGTGAAGTGGACAATTTTTTTTTCGTTTGCGACAACGCAATAGAATTACGTATTTTTTATAACGTGAAGAACAAGAAATATTGGAAACCGCAAATAATAATAATAATAATAATAATAATAATAATAATAATAATAATAATAATAATAATAATAATAATAATAAAATAATAATAATAATAATAATAATAATAATAATAATAATTATAATAATAATAATAATAATAATAATAATAATAATAATAATAATACAGGATGCTATCACGCGCTTTTCTTTTAATCGAGCTCAAAACGCGGCGATCTGAAGAGATTGCTGTTACAGAAATCAATTTTTATTTTTGGCATTTTATGCATCCAATACCTTTGAAGGTAGGGAGAAAACAGGAGAACATTACATTACATTACATGATTATTGCTTTAGGTCCAGCGGACTCTTCCAAGCCAAATCAGGACCGGACAACCCCTGATCCGCATAAAAGATCTGCTGAAACAACCCTAGTGGTAAAACTGAAAGCTCTCCACCAGCCAGTCACTTTACAATAAAGACATCCCACGCAGGGGACGCTGAGGCTGTACTCTAATTTATCGAACCCCCGTTTACAAAAACAAAATAGAATACAAACATCATTATAAATTATCAACAAAACACATACATATAAAATGCCTACATTGCTAAATAATAACATCATAGGAAGCCCTAGTGACCACCTGGCAGAAAGCGTCCAATATTCCTAAGCAGATCCAACAGACCTCACACACAAATGATGAGTCTTGTCCCGGAAGAGTTTTCAAGAAAAAAGGTAGGTGACTGGTCTAGCGAAGAAGAAGAAAGTATAGCAGATTGATAGAACAGAGCAGGTATGAACAAGAACAAATGAGAAAGACAGCGACAGTGGGAATTTAAAGCACTAAATTTCCAGAAAGTGGGGATACTATTTATACCGAATCTTCCGGCACCCCAACGGGGGGGGAAAAAAACCGAAGTGCAGGGAGACAACTCTCGGTGTCCTGAAAAGTATCGTACTGAAGTCAAGTAAGTTTCGTCCTACGAAGGGGTTCGAATCCACGACATTCGGCATAGAAAACCAGCTCACTATCACTTCCTAGGCCACCCCAGGAAGGACAGATATGACGTATTGGAAAACGCAAAGAAAAGAAATATTGGATTGGAATGTCTACATTACAGGGAAACGGAGAACTTAGAATAGAAATTATTCAATAAATAATTGGAAAACTACCAAAAACAATAACTATTAGAAAACATGAAAGGAACCGAAATAATGGAACTCGCGAAAGAAAAAACTAGGAAACGCAAAAACAAAATATAATATTGGAACTTGCGGAAGAAAAAAACATGGGAAAACGATCAGTAAACAAATATTATTATTATTTATTTATTTATTTATTTTCATAACGCTTTATTGTCCCTTTTTATCGGGAAATTCTGGGCCGCCTCCCCTGGGAAAGCCGTAGTCGCAGCCTGTGGCGCGCCCAAACCCAATCTAACTAATATTAGTTGTGGTTTTGAAATTTTGCTGGGGGAGCAAACCGGAGTACCCGGAGAAAACCCCCGAGACGTTGCCCCAGTCAAAAGTAAATAATATTCGGAGAAACAAAATGTCCAAATGCTGGATCGATCCCACACCGGTCAGGCGCCATTGGTTTCTGACCTGTGGACAATGCAAGTTAGTCCCGCCTTAGCCGACTTGGCCACAACGCGAAGGAATGATGAACTAAAAACGCGAAAGAAACACCCGGGAAAACGCGAAGGAAAACGCAACAAAGAAATAATATTGGTAAACGCGAAGTAATAAAATATTGGAAAACGCTAAGTAAACGCGAAGTAATAAAATATTGGAAAACGCTAAGTAATGAAATATTAGACAACGCAAAGGAAAGTAATATTACAAAACGCGAAGGATCCAAGAACTAGAAACACGAAGAAAACAAAAATAAAAACGCAGAGGAAAGTAAAATTGGAAATACGTGACGGAAACAATGGCATATTATTTACAAAATTTAAAAAATTGAAAGAAGTATTGCAAAACATGAATATAAGAAAAATGGAAAAAGGCAAAGACAAGAAGAATTGGAACATGAATATAAGAAGAATTGCAAAAAGGCAAAGACAAGAAGAAATG
>CM072526.1:13558033-13568033 GCA_036898135.1 Oncomelania hupensis | reverse complement strand
TCCAGTGGGGCAACACTCACTGTGAATGTTAAAAGGACTTCCCGAGGGGGATGAGATCAAAGTGGGTCCCTGTAAGCAGCGAGCGCGTAGTGATTCCGCGCGCTCATGCGCGCTGCTAAGCCACTGCTGTGATAAAAAGACCACTCGCTGTGAACCGCTTTACGCCGCAATTTCCGGATTCTTCCGCAACATAGTCAAGTGCGTACTATTATTTAAAAATAACGAGTCGTTTTTCCATTGACGACTATCCTTCAACTCTTTACTGTCAACTTATTTTTTTACACTCGCTGTGAATTTGTACAGGATCAGTGACGCTCAAATATGCGATCTTGCGTCAGTTGCATTTTATTTTTATTTTTAAATTAATTTGTGTATCCCCCTCATCCACGGAGGTAAAGCATGTGGGAATGAGTTCAGCTTTCTCTAACCCGCTGTGATTTTCCTCCTTTTATGATTCCAGTGCCTACAGCTGTTATCGTCTACCTAGGCCAAATGCAATGACTTCTGCGCATTTGCTTAAGTTGCTTGGTCATAGTCAAGACGCGCAAATGCACAAAACCAAAAATAGCCGAAGACGAACCACAGTACACAATAATAATAATAATAATAATAATAATAATAATAATAATAATAATAATAATAATAATAATAATAATAATAATAATAATAATAATAATACTAACAATAATAATAATAATAATAATAATAATAATAATAATAATAATAATAATAATAATAATAATAATAATAATAATAATAATAATAACGGAGGATGTTATCACGCGATCATGCTCTCACAGCATCGCTTGACATAAATAAGCCCTGGTGCAAAGGGTCGAGTCGAACTTCAGAGCATGGGAAACACTGCTTCGTGTGTAGAAAGTCGGATGAAGGTCTGGTATGTTTCTAGGTCTTTTGTTTGAATGTTCCTTGTCGTGCCACTGCGTAAACAACCGTTGTAATAAGCTGTCATCTGCAACACACACAATAAAAACAACACCTCATAAATAAATACAATACAGAAACAAAACCAATAAACGCACAAGACAAATAATATAAACACAACAGCAAAATATATAAAACTTTCTTCTCTTTTCTTGTTTTTAAATGTATGATATCAAATCTGTTATCAAACCCCTAACATTACTGAAAACATCAAAGGCCTGTATGACAAGGCTACCAGTGCAGTCCTCCACAACAGCAACAGCGCCATCGGGAACTGGTTCAGAACAACAATCGGACTGCATCAATGATGTCTGCTCTCCCCAACACTCATCAACATCTTCCTAGAGCGCATCATGTCAGACGCCATTGCAGATCACGAAGCCACAGTCAGCATAAGGGGTAGAGCTATCTCCAACCTCAGTTTTGCGGATGACATTGATGGATTGGCTGGAGAGGAACAAGAACTTCAACAGGTGGAGAGGAACAAGAACTTGAACAGCTGACACAGAGTTTGACACCACCTCCAGAGCCTTTGGAATGGAAATAAGTGCAGAGAAGACCAAAATGATGACCAACAACACCAATGGCATCAACACGGACATCAAAGTCCAAAGCCAATCCCTCAACGCAGAGCATAGCTTCAAATATTTAGGAGCCATTGTATCAAACAAATGGGTCCCGACAGGAAGTCCTCTCCTGGATCGCACAAATGACTGCTGCCCTGACAAGGTTGAATCTCATTTGAAAAGAAAGGACCATCAGTCTACATTCCATGGCAATGCTGCTGCGCTATCTTGTCATCCCCATTTTCCTGTACGCTTGCGAAACATGGACCCTCACAGCAGACCTACAACGAAGAATACAAAGTATGGAGATGATGTGCGATAGAAGATCTCTGGGCATTTCCTATATCCACCAAATCACCAACGACGGAGTCCGACAGACCATCACACAAGCCATTGGACAACACGATGACCTGCTCACAGTGGTGAAGAAATGGAAGCTCCAATGATATGTCCACGTCACAACACCATCAGGCTTTGCAAGGACCATCCTGCAAGGCACGGAGCAAGGAGGCAGAAGAAGAGGGAGACAGAAAAAGAGGTGGGAGGACAACATTCGAGAATGGATTGGTTTGACACTGAGCGAAGTGATGAGGGTTGCTGAAGAGAAAGATGGAGTACGCTGGTTAAACGAGCATCTGTGGTACCCCAACGACTTTCGAATTGCAGGATAGGATAGAATATCAAATTTGAAGCAAATATATATATAGTTAGGAAACAAAAACATAGAATTGCGTCTTGCTTTTTAAGGCAAAACTATATACTTCAAGTGCTTTTTACACAGCGGTTTTGTTTTCCAGTACAAAGAAATAACAAGGGAAAAAATTAATAAGCTATACAAAGGTAAACAAAGACAAAAAGACATTTAACAATAAGAAAAAAACGTAAGGATAACAAAATTAAAAAAAAAAATAATTAAACGAAACGTACCAGGACCTAATGTTGTTGCCGCAACCTATCCTATCCTATCCTATCCCGTAACTCGGAGGTCGTAGGGGCATCACTGATGATCGTTTTACCAGCGTACTCCATCTTTTCCTGTCCTCAGCAACCCTGTTTCGCTCAGTGTCAAACTAGTACATTCTCGACTGTTGTCCTCCCACCACTTTTTCGGTCTCCCTCTTCTTCTACCTCCTTGCACTGTGCCTTGCAGGATAGTCTTTGCAAGACCTGATGATCTGGTAACGTGGCCATACCATCGGAGTTTCCGTTTTCTCACCACTGTGAGCAGGTCATCGTGTTGTCCAATGGCTTGTGTGATGGTCTGTCGGACTTCGTCGTTGGTGATGTGCTGGGTATAGGAAATGCCCAGAAGTCTTCTGTAACCATCTCCATGCTTTGTATTCTTCGTTGTAGATCTGCTGTGAGGGTCCATGTTTCGCAAGCATATAGGAAGACGGAGATGACAAGGGAACGCAGCAGCCTTACCTTGGAATGTAGACTGATGGTCCTGTCGTTCCAAATTGACTTCAACCTCGCCAGGGCAGCAGGCAATCAATTTGTATTTATCAGATTAACTTTAAAGCTGTACCAAGATTAACCAAGAACCAAAACAAGAGACAAAATCCGTTCTAATGAATGAGGTCGTATTCAGCATTTAAATGAAAAGAATGGTTCTCACATAGCTTCATTAAGGCCAAGTTTTAAATTAAAGTGCGAAAGGAGAACAAGTGGCTTTTAAATGCCACCCGGCAGATCCCAACCCTTCCATAAGGTTTAGGACAGAGCCACTGTCGTGTAAAAACAGCTTCTACATCACCCGGCAGATCCCAACCCTTCCATAAGGTTTAGGACAGAGCCACTGTCGTGTAAAAACAGCTTCTACAACACCCGTCAGATCCCAACCCTTCCATAAGGTTTAGGACAGAGCCACTGTCGTGTAAAAACAGCTTCTATATCACCCGGCAGATCCCACCCAACCTTTCCATAAGGTTTAGGACAGAGCCACTGTCGTGTAAAAACAGCTTCTACATCACCCGGCAGATCGCCACCTTTAGGTTTACAACAGAGCAACTGTGGTGTAAAAACAGCTTCTACATCAGCTCAAAGAGCTGCTCAAGGCGTCGGTGGTACACAGGGTCTAATACAAGCCGACCAAGGTGCCCATTTACAGCTTTAAGAGCAGCTGTCATTGTCAAACGCCACGGACAGCTGAGCGACCTTTAACGACCTCAATTATTGCGCGCCCTTTTAAACCCGCCACCTGCCCTTTTTGACAAACATCATCATCATCATCATCATCATCATCCTCATCATCATCATCATCATCATCATCATCATCATCATCATCATCATCATCACCGTCATCGTCATCATCGTCGTCGTCGTCATCATCGTCAGCAGCAACAACAGCATCGTCGTCGTCGACATCATCATCATCATCATCATCATCGTTGTCATCAAGATCATCGTGATCATTATCGTGATCATTATCATCAGCATCGTCATCATTATCATCCTCATGTGATGCTGACCGAGTCTCCTAAACTAGTGAACACAACGACCCTTGGTCAATATTAATTACAATACAATACAAGGTTATTGCTTTAGGTCCAGCGGACTCTTCCGAGCCAAATCAGGACCAGAGAGACGTTATCTTAAAATGTTATAAAATGATTCAAGTCTTAAAAAACAAGCCTGTTACTCTTAAATACACAAACAAACTTTCACATGACACCTCTTTAAGAGACTTCTTTAAAACTGATGTATTAAAAATATATTCTCTTTCTTCAATCAAATCACTAAATTCAGTCCTAATAAAATCCAAACTAAACAAAACATGTCGATACGATTTATATGCGATAGAACAAACCAACATCATGTAAAAATTGAAACAGATGTTGACCATTACATACTTTAAAAATCTCTTTGAAAGGTATGGAACCAAAATATGTTTCCCTTTCCTCAATCAAATCAGCACATTCAGACATAAAATGGCGAACGGAAAAAGATTGATCACAGGCAAAGCACCATGGTGGTTCTTCTCCTTTTAAAAGGAAACTGTGGGTGACATAAGTATGCCCAATATGAAGGCGAGATAACACTGTTTCTTCTTTGCGAGTGGATGCAAAGTTAGGCAAAGAAGTGGACAAATCGGGAAGAATTTGAAATAATTTGTTGTTGACATGGTTAGACCAGTCAGTCTGCCACAGTCGTTTACAATAAGATCCAGTCATACAACGTAGGTCAAAGTAGGGCACAAACTGGAAAATCTCTGGAGGGAAATCGAGATGCAGAGCATCTTTAGCCGCCCTGTCTACTGCAATATTGCCGCGGATACCCATGTGACCAGGGACCCACATAAAAACTATCTTTTTACCCTCAGAAACAAGTTGTGTATGGAGGTCATGGATCTCTGCCAGAAAAGGGTGTGATATCTTTCTCGTGGAAAGAGCCTGAAGTGCTGACAATGAATCAGACATGATTAAAAATGAGGTTCTTTTGGATTGATAAACTTGTTTCAGAGCTAAATGAATTGCCTTGAGCTCAGCTGTATAAACAGAACAAAAATCAGGTAAACGCTGTTGCAAAGGCTGGTCTAAGTGTCTCTCGGAGACAGACGCAGCAGCAACTGAATCTCCGGTCAATATTAATTATCAACAATCCCCCTATATGAAACGTTCTATTTATAAAAAAAAAAAAGTGGTTAGCTAGCGTCTAACCGCAAGAGCCATTTAAAAAAAAGCAGAAAAGGTTCCTGCTAACGACTGGACCTTCAGGGCACGAAAAGCCCACGATGTGGGGATGCGTGTTACGTAAATGCGCAATGTTTGCCTTCAAGCCATAATTTTATCTATGGCAAGTACGCATGTACATCAACGCGCGTTTTGCCTTAAGTCATAACTCCGCCCGAACGGTTCAGTCTGAAACACCCTTAAGTCGCAACGGCACTTTGTGTTGTTCTTCACAGGGTCCGCAGGACAAGGGAAGGCTGTGATGCTTAATCAGGGAGAATGCGGGCTTCAGCAGCCATGTTCGCTGTAGCATCCTAATGCCCCTTACAGGTTTTTTTCTTACCCCCGTAAGTATTAAAATAGAAGAGGGTACATGCTATTATTATTATTTCTTCTTCGTCGTCGTCTACCCCTTGGGGTCATGAGCAATCTTGCCACTGTAGATTGTTCAAACCTATAAAGGGAACAGTGAAAGCCACAGTTGAAAACCTGTCTTTCCTTTATAGGCAAGACGCTTCACTGCGGCAACAGTACCCCCGTTGGAGTGCCGGGGGTTTTCAGTATAAATAGTATCCCCACTTTATGGAAATTTAGTGCTTTAAATTCCCACTGTCGCTGTCTTCCTCATTTACTCTTTCCTATTCCTGCTCTGTCCTTCACTCTGCTATACTATCTTCTTCTTCGCTAGATCAATGAACTACCTTTTTTCTTGAAAACTCTTCCTGGACAAGACTCCTTGTTTGTGTATGGGGTCTGTTGGATCAGCTTGGGAGTGTTGGACGCTTTCTGCCGGGTGGTCACTAGGGCTTCCTATGATTGTACTATTTAGCACTATAGGCATTTTATATGTATGTGTTTGGTTGATGATTTATAATGATGTTTGTATTCTATTTTGTTTTTGTAACCGGGGTGTTCGCGTAGTTGAGGTCAACCCTCAGCCGTCCCCCGCGTGGGATGTCTTTATTGTAAAGTGACTGGCCGGTGGAGGGCATTCAATTTTCCCACTGGGGTTGTTTCAGCAGATCTTTTATGCGGATCGGGGGTTGTCCGGTCCTGATTTGGCTCGGAAGAGTCCGCTGGACCTAAAGCAACAATAAATCAATCAATCAATCAATCGTCGTCGTCTTTTTCTTCTTCTTGTACAAACTAAACCCAAGACCTTGTATTGATAAGCAGAATTTTTTTTAATTTCTCTTCTTTCTTTATTTCGTTCTTTTCCTTATTTCCCTTCTTTTCTCTCTTTCTTCCTTTATTTCTTTCTTCTTCTTCTTCTTCTTCTTCTTCTTCTTCTTCTTCTTCTTCTTCTTCTTCTTATTCTTATTATTATTATTATTATTATTTCTCGCCTTCTTTCTCGTCTTCTTTTTTTTTTCGAACTTAACCCGACCCTTTATATAGATGCAAAATGTCTTTCCAGTTGTCTGTTTGGAAATAATAAAATATTCTTGAATCTTGAATTGAATGCACCAAGTATAAAATTGTCATGTCCTTTCAATTCTTCTTCTTCTTCTTCTTCTTCTTCTTCTTCTTCTTCTTCTTCTGCTTTTGCTTCTTCTTTTTCTTCTTCAAACTAAACCCCTCCCTATTGAATGACTATTACAAGTACTACGTATGTAACTGTACAGAAAGAAACGTTAAGAGAATGGAAACACAGAAAGAAAAGAGAAAATGAGCATAATAGTTTGTTTTTTAATGGAGGGGAAGGTTCAGGAATCCGAAGGTTATCGGGGTAGACGGGAAGGGCGGGGGGAGGGTGGGGGGGCATAGGAGGGAGAATCAATGAGAGAGACAAACAGGCAGAGAAAGACAGTGAAAGAGACACAGTAAGCTAGACAGAGACAGAGACAGAGAAGGAAAGAAATAGAAAGAGACAGAAGAGTGGCGTGGGTAATAGGATTGCGAGGTGTATCCCTATGTCGGAAAGTCGCGCAAAGCGGCAGCGAATCAAGGGACCCATGATATACAAACAATTCGTGTATTTTGTTTGTTTGTTGTTTTTTTGTTTGTTTTTTTTTTGTTTTTGGGTGGAGGGGAGGGGGGCTTTTTTTATATAATGGCTCACAGTTAAGAGAATTATCCGTTCCAGTATGTGCACATCGATTCGCGGCTTCTCGCGCGACTTTCCGACATTGCAATACACAACATTCGTAAGAAATGTACATTAAATGTTGTTGTTTTTACTTATTTATTGTTTTATTATTTTCTTCTTTTTTTAACGCTAGCACCCAAGACAAAATAAACGGACCTATCCTAGAAAAAATATTTAATGCATCACAGATTTCTACCCAGAATCATGCTTCATTACAATAAACTTATTTTGTGGAGACATTGAAGAAAGATGTCGTGTCTCTCTCTCTCTTTCTCTCCCTCTCTCTCAGACACACACACAGCCACAAACGTACACAATCTTCCTTTCCGCGTCTCTCCTCCACTCTCGTCGAATCTCATTGGCTCACACCCACACACACAAACACACACACATATGACACATACGCATAAACACACACTTAAATTCACTCAAATACACATTTATTCTCTCTCTCTCTCTCTCTCTCTCTCTCTCTCTCTCTCTCTCTCTCTCTCTCTCTCTCTCTCTCTCTCACGATACGGCGTTCTACCCTCGAGGTGTCAACACTTACGATTCAAGATTCTTTATTGTCCGAACACATGGCATGGATATTTGTTTTGCAGGAAAAGAAAAGAGATAACATCAAAACTATCAAAAACATAGACATACAATATTAATACATTTGATATACTATCATACACAACTTCCATACCGAAACTATCACCATTAGCACTCATGCATAAACAGATATCCAGTCACATACCCATGCGTACACATTTGACACACAGATAATTATTCCACAATACACAACACCAATCACACTCACTCATTCTTCCATGCCTTTGACCCATCCTAGATAATAATAATAATAATAATAATAATAATAATAATAATAATAATAATAATAATAATAATAATAATAATAAAATTAGTAGTAGTAGTAATAGTAGTAGTAGTAATAGTAGTAGTAGTAGTAGTAGTAGTAGTAGTAGTAGTAGTAGTAGTAATAATAATAATAATAATAGTAATAATAGAAATAATTATAATAATAATAATCGTAATCATAAGAGTAATTATAAAAATAATAATAATAATAATAATAATAATAATAATAATAATAATAATAATAATAATAATAATAATAATAATAATAATAATAACAATACAACTACTAAAAAAATACAAAAGCAGCACCAACAGACAAATAATATATGGTAACAATGATAATAATAATAATACTACAACCTATAATAATAACAACAGGAAGGATACAAAACCAAGCTTCATGATGATCTAGGGGAACAAAGTTAGTGAGGGTAATGATAACAAGCAGCTGAGGTCTCGCTCAATCAAGATCAATGTACTTTCAGATGTAAGACAAAAAATATGTTTGATGTCAAGAAATTTGTAAATTTTAAGTAGGAGTTCAAGCTGGTGAAATTGTTACAATGTTAATGTTAAATCTTTTTAATTAATTTTTTTTAATGTTGTTGGTCTAAAATCACTATGTGTACAGACCTTAAATTAAATAAATGAAATGAAAAAGGTCTCGCAATGCAGTGTGAAGACAGTATCACAGTATAGGAACGTTACAGAGTTGGACGTATAATTTTCTAGAATGGCTCAATGTAATACGATTACTGCGACTTTAGATAATGATAATATTGTAAAGATTGAAGAAGGGAAAAATAGAATACAACAGTACTCTCCCCAGATATAATTCAAATTCTGATCTTGTTGTTTGCAGACGACGTTGCATTGACATCGTACTCTGTAGTTGGACTTCAAAACCAAATCAATATTTTACAACAATTTGCTGACCAGTTTTGCATGGAAGTGAATTTGTATAGACTAAAGTAATTGTTTTGAAGAAGGGTGGATTTTTGGCTAAAATAGAAAAATGGTCGTACGGTAACCTACTAATACAATTTGTGAATAGTTACACATATCTAGGCCTACACTTCACGACTAAACTGTCAATGACTTTGGCCGTAGGCGAGTTAGCTTCCAAGGCCAAAGTAAGAACTATTCACATTTTAAGATTTCTTTTTAGGCTTGGAGATATACGAAGTAGATATATATTTTTAAGATTTTTGGTGTTCAAGTTTTACCAGTACTTATGTACGGAGCAGAAATTTGGGGACTTCAACAATTGTATAGTTTGGAAAAGGTCCACCTTTTTTGCTTCCAAGAGATTTTTGCATGTCGGTCAGCAGACGCCAAACAAAATAATTTTTGGAGATCTGGGAAGATATCCTTTGTATATTGGAATATTGTGTGGAATATTGGATAAAGCTAATGGGGTTACCCGTGAAAGACTTCCAAAGAAGGCATATAATATGTTAGGCCAAATGTGTGATGCGGGCAAGAAAACCTTAAGAACCTCATGTTTGATAATGGGTTTGAAGATGCTTGGCCTCAGAAAAAAATGATAAGATGTTGTTAAACCAACCATAGAGATAGGAAGACAGTGCGTGTGATCAACCGAAGACTCTGGATCTAAATTAAGTAGCAACTTTCTTGTTCCAGTTGATCGTTTTGCTCTTGGCGATATTGCGTATGTATTTGTAAAATATTTTGTGACCTGATCATGTCGATGCATCCCCTCCCCACTTCCTTATTTGAAATGAACGTGTTGTTTATTCAATAAAATGTCAAAGTCAAAGTCTCTCTCTCTCTCTCTCTCACACACACACACACACACACACACACACACTTAAACTCACACAAGCACATATTAATAATTTTAT
>CM072526.1:13510533-13553033 GCA_036898135.1 Oncomelania hupensis | reverse complement strand
GTGGGAGGGCAACATTCGAGAATGGACTGGTTTGACACTGAGCGAAGCCATGAGGGTTGCTGAGGGCAGAGAAAGATGGAGCACGCTGGTTAAACGATCATCTGTGGTGCCCCTACGACCTCCGAGTTAGAGGACAGGATAGGTATTATTATTATTATTATTATTATTATTATTATTATTATTATTATTATTATTATTATTATTATTATTATTATTATTATTATTATTTATCTTTCTTCCACTTTTTCTTTTTCTTCTTCATTTCATTTGATATTATTTTTTTGTTTTCTTCTTCTGCTTATCATTGTACGTTTTCATGAATCTTCTTTTTCTTGAGTAGGTCATGACGCCATGCCTTCTTCACAGTAAAAAAAATCGTACCCAAAAGCTACGGTGACCTTTCTCGCTGTTTTTGTACATTGCACAGCTGACAATTTTTACAATTTGAAATTGTTTGTTTGTTTGTTTCATAAAATAAATTTTTAGGAGAAGAAGAATAAGAACAAGAACAAAACAAGAAGAACAAGAACAAGAACAAGAAGATAACGACGAAGAGGACTTCGATGATGAAGATGTAAATGATGATGCAGATGATGATGAGGAGGAAGAGGAGGAGGAGGAGGAGGAGGAGAAGAAGAAGATGATGATGTTGATGATGACGACGAAGACGATGACGATAATGATGATAATAATGATGATGATGAAGACGATTGATTAATATATGATGATGATGATGATGATGATGATGATGATGATGATGATGATGATGATGATGATGATGATGATGATGATGATGACCACCACCATGAAGCAGGAGGAGGATACAAAACATTCTTGCAAGACTCAAAAAGCAGAATCTAGAAAAAGTAAAACTGTTCCGTAATCTGTCGATTTTTAGGGACAAATACACTTTTCTTTGGGCCAGCTTAGCGATGGCGACGCGCACCTCCTCTCCCTCGCTGTTGTACCTTCACGAGTTGTAAACACACCCAATGTACCCGTTCGCAGCTCAGTGGACTGGTGGGGTGGAGGTGGGGGAGGTGGGTGGAGGGTGTGTTGAGCTTGCTCGGTTTAAAGGGGCGCACTTTGACCACGCCCTCTCGACAGACTCTCTTTAACATTCATAGTGAGTGTTGCCCCCCTGCTGGAAACAAATAAGCTTACAACAAACAGTGAACTCTTGTGGGAAGTATAGTTATTTGTATATCAATAAATTCCATAGTTGTTGTGCCTATTAATACCAATATAATTTTTAAAAAGCGGTCTACCAAATACGGTAAGAAAATTGCTCGTAGGGGTTTTTGATAAAATAGACCTTACTCAGACACCAATGACGTACTCTTCAAGCCGCGTGGTTCAGAAATAGGGTCAAAGGTCACACGGCTACGTTGGCGATGTACCGTTAAAGCAGGGGAAATCACTTCCTTGTCAGAACCCACATGGACTTTAGCGGTTGGTTTGAGCTACAATCCTATTCTATCCTATCCCGTAACTGGAAGGTCGTTGGGGCACCACAGATGATCGTTTAACCAGCGTACTCCATCTTTCTCTGTCCTCAGCAACCCTCATGGCTTCGCTCAGTGTCAAGCCAGTCCATTCTCGAATGTTGTCTTCCTACCTCTTTTTCTGTCTCACTCTTCTTCTGCCTCCTTGCACCGTGCCTTGCAGGATGGTCTTTGCAAGGAAAGCCCACTTTTATCATTGTTTAATGTAATAACAATGCGACTGTTAGGGTAAACCCGTTTTCGCCAAACGTAAACAAAACCTTCGAAGTTGGGCCTTTTAACGAAACATTTTTATCGTGTGGTGGGCAAGAAACTTCGCTATTGCTCTGATCGATAATCGATACGAAAGGCATAAAATAAGCTACGTCAGCTGGAACCCTATAAGGTAACAGTTAGTGGTAATTAACCAAGTCAAGCAGTGGGTATTCCTATGTAGAACCGGGAATAACAATTCAACGTTCTCAATGGCGTTTTTGGGTATGTACTCAATCTTTATTATATAGCGCTGTCCCAGCTGAAGACGAGCAAAGCTAAGCTAAGCTAAGATAAAATACATTATTTTTAACAAGGGTACAAGAGTAAGCACTGGTTGTGCTTTTTTTGTTTACACCTTGCCCTTTGGAGCTTGAACAATAACCATTAGTATAACAAAATAACCTTATTACAACAACCTCAAAATGTAACAATACAGTCAAGATCTGTGCACACATATTTTATTTTTAAAACAATGTAATAAATATTATTAATGTAAAAGTCCAACTAAGAAGCTAATTTCGTATGTGCTGTAAAAGATGTTTTCTAAAGGATGTGTATTTAGTGTCTGCCCTGCGGAGAACTTCTGAAACGTTTACTGCCTGAAGTGGAACCTGAATATGACAGACTGATTTTAAACAGATCAAGTCTTGGAAATGGGATATTTAGTTTGGTGGAAAATCTGGCAGGTATCCTAGAAACAAAAAGAGAAGAAATATAAAGCGGTTTCATTACCAGAAAGGATCTCGTGCATGAAAATTCCTTTAAAAAATTTGTAATCTGTTGGCAAGAGATAGTAAGTTGATCTGTTCGTAATTATTCGGAGAGATTTTATTTTTTAGAATAACCGTATACACTGCACATGTATGAATCCTAACTAAAGGCTTGATGGCGTTGTCACTAGCAGTATCCCAAATAGTTGAAGAATAGTCGATGAATAGCTGTATATGTCCCGAATAGAATAGTTTACGACAAAGCATTTTTTTTAAATATGTTTAATCCTTGATAATTGATAGAACCTTCTATAAATAATTGTTACTAACATTTTAAATGTATTGCGATGATGCTGCTCACGGCGCCGACAGATACAGGATCTAACTCAAACCGCCCGAGGCGTCCATTGGACGGGTATCTCTACTATTGTAGAGTGACCGTCTTTTAAATGAAATTAAATTTTTATTTCACAATTATCACAACGGGGGCGCTGTATTGTCCTACCAATGACTATCATCTACATCAGTGGGAACAGCTTGCGATGGGGACTGAAATAATAAATGATATGACTGTTACCGCTATTGATTCTTTCCAATAATAACGTTGATTGTTAATCAACCATGTATTGTGTTGATAGCTAGTCTACCATGTATTGTGTTGATAGCTAGTCTACCATGTATTGTGTTGATAACTAGTCTACCATGTATTGTGTTGATAACTAGTCTACCATGTATTGTGTTGATAACTAATCTACCATGTATTGTGTTGATAGCTAGTCTACCATTTATTGTGTTGATAGCTAGTCTACCATGTATTGTGTTGATAGCTAGTCTACCATGTATTGTGTTGATAGCTAGTCTACCATGTATTGTGTTGATAGCTAGTCTACCATGTATTGTGTTAATAGCTAGTCCACCATGTATTGTGTTGATAACTAGTCTACCATGTATTGTGTTGATAGCTAGCCTACCATGTATTGTGTTGATAGCTAGTCTACCATGTATTGTGTTGATAGCTAGCCTACCATGTATTGTGTTGATAGCTAGTCTACCATGTATTGTGTTGATAGCTAGTCTACCATGTATTGTGTTGATAGCTAGTCTACCATGTATTGTGTTGATAGCTAGTCTACCATGTATTGTGTTGATAGCTAGTCTACCATGTATTGTGTTGATACCTAGTCTACCATGTATTGTGTTGATAACTAGTCTACCATGTATTGTGTTGATAGCTAGTCTACCATGTATTGTGTTGATACCATGTCTACCATGTATTGTGTTGATAACTAGTCTACCTTGTATTGTGTTGATAACTAGTCTACCATGTATTGTGTTGTTAGCTAGCCTACCATGTATTGTGTTGATAGCTAGTCTACCATGTATTGTGTTGATAACTAGTCTACCATGTATTTTGTTGATAACTAGTCTACCATGTATTGTGTTGATAGCTAGTCTACCATGTATTGTGTTGATAGCTAGTCTACCATGTATTGTGTTGATAGCTAGTCTACCATGTATTGTGTTGATAGCTAGTCTACCATGTATTGTGTTGATAGCTAGTCTACCATGTATTGTGTTGATACCATGTCTACCATGTATTGTGTTGATAACTAGTCTACCATGTATTGTGTTGATAGCTAGTCTACCATGTATTGTGTTGATAACTAGTCTACCATGTATTGTGTTGATAGCTAGTCTACCATGTATTGTGTTGATAGCTAGTCTACCATGTATTGGGTTGATTGCTAGTCTACCATGTATTGTGTTGATAGCTAGTCTACCATGTATTGTGCTGATAGTTAGTCTACCATGTATTGTGTTGATAGCTAGTCTACCATGTATTGTGTTGATAGCTAGTCTACCATGTATTGTGTTGATAGCTAGTCTACCATGTATTGTGTTGATAGCTAGTCTACCATGTATTGTGTTTGTAAACCACACTTGGCTGTTCTAACTTGGATGTACAGAATAGTACATGTATTAATAAAGCGGAGAGAACGTGTGAGTCTTCGTATCATCATCAGCAGCAGCAACAACAACAGCAACAACAGCATCAACCGAATAATTATTCAGATCCTCATAAGCGCGCTTTTCCTTCAAAAATAAGATTAAAACGCGGAGATCTACGGAGATCGCAATTATACTACATTAAAAACTAACTCAACTATTTTGTTTTTCACAGTTAAGATTGACTGCACATCCAATACAATTATTAAGAGAGTGAGAAAACCGGAGTACCCGGGAAAACACCTTCCGTGATCTGATGAGCCTCATATTCAAGAAAGGAAATGCATGCGTACCAGTGGGAATCGACCTCCACAACCATCGGAAACGCGCTCTCTAACCACCTGTAAGCTACGCACTCATGGGCGTTTTGTGAAATAAAACACTTAAAGACCACTACTCCATTTCCATTTCTTTAGGCGCGACAACTGTAGACCTACTTGTGTTTTTACTCTCTAACGACAAACCAAACCAAAGGAAACAATAACATATTTACAAATTGAAATGAATTTGACAATAATTATGATTATGCAAAGCAGTGTTAAATTTTCACAAGTTGCCTTTTGTTCAATTGACAACCAACGCTCTTTAGCCCACTAATCACTATTCAATGGGGGATATTAATTTATGAATACAATTTAGCACTCTGGCATGCTGCAATAGTTTTGTTTTATGATTCAGTCACCAACAGCACAAACTTGAATATCATAAAAAATCCTAATGTTTGTATGAATACAAAAATAATAATAATAAAAAAGTATAATTGAACTGTTTTCATTCACCATTTCCATGTAAATTGTAAGCGCTATAATTATCACAATGTTGACAAAAAATAAATGTGCAAAAATACCAGCATTATTGCAGGGAATCATTTTCCTACACATTACACAGTAAGTTGTAAACAAATATGTTCGGGATTCATCAGAAACATGCCGATATAGTCGAGAAATATCGTCTGTATTTACATGTTGCTATGTGGCCTGTGAACCTCCCTTGACCTGCTCCACAGCACAGCCGCTTGACGGCGCTGCTCTTAAAACGTCTTCCCTTTTTATATAGAGAAAGCCTTGGATGATTCTTCTTTGTACAGTGATCGTCCTAGAAATTTGCAAAACCGGTACGACGTCACAGTAAACAAACCCACTCGAACGCAAACCGGTAGGCCAGTCACGGAAACCGGTATGACCCATAGCAAAGCTTAATAATGCGTCACTATTTTATATAAGTAGATGGCGACTCTGTTAATGCACTTTCTGTTACATTAGAAACATCTTCGTCTTCACATAAACTTCTTTTATCACCCCTCTCCCCCCTAGCCAAAAATGAAGAAAGAGATTTTTGCTTCTTCATTATTACTAGCCTATCTGCCACTGTCGCAATACATACTGACGAGCACGAGGGAAGAAAAAATCGAAAAGTGCGCGAGTTTAATTTATCCGTATTCACGATAGCCTTGCGCCCGCCAATGTTATATCATTCTATATTAATTACCTCAAAGAATATGGCAAGGCTACTGAACGCATTCGCAGGCCTCTCGTCTACACTCCCTAAACACATAATCAGCGTGGCTGGCTGGCTCTCTCTCTCTCTCTCTCTCTCTCTCTCTCTCTCTCTCTCTCTCTCTCTCTCTCTCTCTTCATTTCTCTTGTTTTTCTTTCTCTTTTTCTTTACTTTTGAAACCAGTCAAACTAAATAAGAACCGTTAGGCTCTACCGGCTACTGATTTTTCAACAGGTATTTTTATTCTCAAACCGGTAAAATACCGGTAATTTCCGGTTAAATCCATCCCTGTTGTAGTATACCCATATTGTTTGGTAGAACGAAATACAGCAATCAAGGGCTACTGCTCCAGTTTAGTTTCATAAGCCAAGACACCTACAACTGTATCCAACTATTTTTTTCGACACCTATGTTGATGGATTTGGGTGCCCAGACCTACTCCGTCTTTTAACCATAGTTCCAAGCAAAGCAATAGTACCGGGGTTTTCTGAATAAATAGTATCCCCATTTTCTGGAAATTTAGTGCTTTAAATTCCCACTGTCGCTGTCTTTCTAATTTACTCTTTCTCATTTCTACTCTGCTCTATGAATCTACTATATTATCTTCTTCTTCGCTAGACCAGTCACCTACCTTTTCTTACACTCTTCCAAAACTCCTCATTTGTGTGCGAGGTCTGTTGGGTCAGCTCGGGGATATTGGACGCTTTCTGCCTGTCATAACCTTCCTATGCGCGTTATAAAATAATTAGCTTCATTGTCAAAAGAATTCTACAAACTTGATATTAGTTTGTAAACAGTTTTAACGTTCCCAATTTTACGTATACACGCATACATCAAAAGGCCTTTCACACAATTACGCAAGGTGAGACGTAGATAAACTTCAAACATAAAATACACAACAGTTGGAACACAACACCGATATACGTTTTGCTAATTTTCTGGTTCTCTTCTTTCTCACTCAAAGTAGTAGAATAGTAGTTAAAACAGAATTCAAGAAAACTATGTCCTATAGAAATAAATAAGAAATTGCTGAACTATAATATGATTTTATCTCTCTCTGAAGCAACGCCGTCTCGGTCTGACAAACAATAACAATTATCAATTTATGAAGATATTTTATTTATTTACAAATTAATTTAAATATTTTGTTACCAACAAGCAAATCATGAAAAATAAATATTCAAATTACCGTGCCAGTCATAAACAGAATCCAGTATCACCACAGTAAAAAAAATGAGTAGCCTACACAGTAACATAATATTTCCAAGTCACAAAATAAGCATTCACCCTTTTTTTAACAGCCTATCTTTCATTCCACTAAAACACCCTATCCTAATACTATTTCATCCAACCACAGACACTCCCAGATGAGAACAGCCTTCTGTTCTCCAAACTGTCTATATAGCCGAGTCTCATCACCAAAATATTAATGAAGTAGGAAATATAGTACCAACGCAAAGCGGAAACATATGCCACGTGCTTATGTCAACAGCTGTCGCTTGTGTACAAACTCTATAAACACGTGATTTATACACAAATGTATCCATTCACTTCATGACACTACCAAATGGTCACTAGTATAGGGCTTTCTATGGTATTATTATTTAGCAATGTAGGCATGTGTTCTGTCCAGGGTTCCATCCACAATCTATCCAGGCTGGACGTAGAATGTCCTCTTGAACAGGTAGATGAATAATGAGAGAGACAGAGAGACACATAGAGAGAAAGATTGAGACACAGACGCAGAGAAACAGAGACGGACAAAAAGAGGAGAGGGAAAAACAAAGCAACGACAGCGGAAAGGATGGGGAGAGACTCACAGCCAGAGAAGTGAGAGCGGGGAAGAAAGAAGAACGTGACAGGATGGGGAGAAAAAAGGGGAGAAACAGAAAGAGAGATCGGCACATAGAGAAAGACAAAAACAAACTGTACAGATAGATACAGGAAATGCGCGAAGAAAAATACCTCACTGGCCGTTTGGGGAGAAGGGGGAGGGGGGGAAGGAGAGGGGGATATAATACTACGCCAAAACGATGCGCTGTGACCTCTTGACCTTTCCTTGTCCATTCTGTGCTAATGAGGACCAGAGTACTGTGTGGTTGTTAAGTCGGCCCAAGGAAAGAAATCTCGAGACTACCGCAGCCACTGGTTGCTCTTTCTCTTTATTTTCAGGAACTCCTGTGATGTACTACTAGCGAACCTTCTATTATGATTTATAGATGTCAATCATCGACGTGATAACTCCATCTGATTCTCTCCGTCTGATTTTCTATCTGTCTGTGCATAGGCTACGTCTGTCTATCTGTCTCTAGCTCTGACTCTCTCTCTTTCGCGTTCTCGTTCTTGTTATTAGGGCAGGATGTAAAGAAAACAGCGCATGCAGCGTTTACTCCTACTTTTGAAATCTCATCTCATCTCATTATCTTATCTTATCTTATCTGATCTTATCTTATCTTATCTTATCTTTATCTTTCTTTCTTACTTTTGATAAATATTTCTTTTGTTTCATTTTCCCGTAAATATAAAAAAGTAGACATTTTTACATCTCTGGATATGTATGTATATGTATCTGTGGATTATAATTTCTTCACCTGCATTTTCAAACCATAAATAAATCGTAAATAAGAACACGTCTCCTTCTGCCAACGCTCAGCATAGTTACAAAATGAAATTTACTCTGGTCAGGCTGCCGCTATTGGCGTGCACTGACCGATCAACGTATTTCGTAAGTAATTACAACAGTAAATTACAACCGAGAGTTTGGCTTAGAGATACATAATGTCACGGACCGGTTTTATAGTTATTTGGGTCCGATGACTTTACATAATTCTTAGTCTGTTTCTTGTGAGAAGATATTGGTAACTTTTAATGAGAGTTAAATTCTGATTGGTTGAGCTGGTCACATGACAGTTTACTAACAAACATTGAAAAGTCTATTCGTTCTTTTCTTGACTATACTAGAGATTAGTGGTCCTGGGCTTCTCGCAGCTGTGTCTGCAGTAGTCTCTTGATGTGGGGGCCTCAAGACTAGGCAAAGAAGCAGAAGAAGACAGAGGGGAAGGAGAAGATGGAGAAGAAGAAGCAGAAGAGAGAAGAAGGAGAAACGTGGAAGAAGAAGAGGGCCCAGCAGCAGCAGCAGCATTACATTACATTATTATTGCTTTAGGTCCAGCGGACTCTTCAGAGCCAAATCAGGACTGGACAACCGCCGATCCGCATAAAAGATCTGCTGAAACAACCCTAGTGGTAAAACCGAAAGCTCTCCACCAGCCAGTCACTTTACAATAAAGACATCCCACGCAGGGGACGGCTGAGGCTTCACCCCAACTTATCGAACCCCCGTTTACAAAAACAAAATAGAATACAAACATCATTATAAATTATCAACAAAACACATACATATAAAATGCCTACATTGCTAAATAATAACATCATAGGAAGCCCTAGTGACCACCTGGCAGAAGCGTCCAATATTCCCAAGATGATCCAACAGACCTCATACACAAATAAGGAGTCTTATCCCGGAAGGTTTTTCAAGAAAAAAGGTAGGAGACTGGGCTAGCGAAGAAGAAGATAGTATAGCAGATAGATAGAACAGAGCAGGAATGAGAAAGAGCAAATGAGAAAGACAGCGACAGTGGGAATTTAAAGCACTAAATTTCCAGCAAGTGGGGATACTATTTATACTGAAACCCCGGCCGGCACCCCAACGGGGGAAACAGAAGAAGAAGAAGAAGAAGAAGAAGAAGAAGAAGAAGAAGAAGAAGAAGAAGAAGAAGAAGAAGAAGAAGAAGAAGAAGAAGAAGAAGAAGAAGAGAAAGAAGAAAAACTGAACGCAGAAGGAGAATACAAAGGAATGGAGAACGAGGAGAGAAGAAGAAGACAGGAGAGACGGACGAGGCGGAGAAAGAAGAGAAGGACAAGGAGGGAGAGAGAAGGAAGTCGGAGGAGGGGATGAGGAGGAGAAGAGAAGAGTAGGGGTGACGGAAAAGGCGAGAGGTGAAGGATACGATGTAGGCAGAGAACAGACTAGAGAATCGATCATAACTACAATCTGACTATTTATAACCTCTCACTCTCTCTCTCTCTCTCTCTCTCTCTCTCTCTCTCTCTCTCTCTCTGACCACGGTGGACTGGGAAATGTGTGTTATTTGATATATATATAGTATATATAATTATATCTTTATTTTTTCATCGGATTTATTCTGCGACATGACGTGAGTAGAAACAGTTGTATTTATCCCATTTTTATTTTGGGTTGATTCTGTACTTGTGCTATTTTGTTGATTTATGTTTATGGTTTAACAGTAGGTGTCACTGCTTAATTTATTATTACGGTTTAGTGAACCCGAGAGACGGAAGAACACGCAGATTTACGCACACACGCACGACAAATTCTGAACTACCCCTTTTCGTTACACATAAGCTTTCATTATAGGTCTTTCCCTCGATTGTCGGTACCAAGAGTCATTAGCTTTAGACCACAATCAACAGTACAATACACTTCATGAATAAAACATCAGCACAGCGGCAGCTTTTTCGTGAGCCAGCGATGGAGACGACCAGCCGGTGACTTTCGCCCTTACACCACAAGTTTGAGTGATGAATGTATGCTTGTTGTGTAAACAGAAGTGTTGATAACATGTGGACTTGTGTGTTGTTGATGTCAATTACTGCGATTTGAGTTTGGTTGAGAAATAAGGTGCTTATTGCGTCCATTATTGTTGTAATTATAATAATAATAATAATAATAATAATAATAATAATAATAATAATAATAATAATAATAATAATAATAATAATAATTATTATTATTATTATTATTATTATTATTATTATTATTATTATTATTATTATTATTATTATTAGATTTCAAGAAAGATTTAGACACATACACACTTAAAGAGAGGAGAGAGACAGACAGGAACGAACGGAAGTTCAAAACGGAGAAAGACACAGACAAACAAAAGAGGGCGAATGAACGTTTTAAAAGAGAGAGACAGAGACAGAGAGAGAGAGACAGAGAGTGAGACAGAAACAGACAGACAGACATAGACAGACTAGACAGACATAGGTAGACAGAGATGCACCACAAAAATAACATGAGTTGTGTTTCGACGCAGTCCGGTGTAGTCATATTCCTCCTAAATATTCAAGCCTGCACACACCCCCACAGTGGTTGAGGGCTCGAAGCTCTCTTCCTATTTTTGGCAGCATGAGAATAGGCTTGCTCACGACCATCCTTGCAGCTAAACCGTTAATCTGGCGTTAAATCGAAGGAGATGATCACACAGCATCAGGCTGTCGGTCATCCGGAAATGCTTCAACGGGTTAAGGTCGGTGCCAACAGTAGCGTGGAGGAACAGAGGTCAATTTATTTCTTGCCGCATTCGCCATTTTGCCCACTGGCATGTTGACAAACAATGACGCAATGTACGGGATTAATACAACTATTAACACCAACAACGACAAAAGTCCACAATGACGTAAACATTATTCGATGACGCACCGTCTCTTGTGACAGCAGCATCGCAAGAAAGGTTTGCTCGCGGGAGGGCGATAGTAGCAGCGGGAAGAAGTCACTGAAAATCAGTATGCGCGTGTTATAGGACAGACCATCGGACATGAAAATTGGCGGATTTTCATCCTTGAACTGGAGAGGAAACATAAACTCTCGTAAGTGTCGCCATTTTAGGGGTGTGTACTCTATAAAACGCGGTTTGATTGCAACATTCTGGCAACTGATTAGCTAAAAGATTAGATCTGCCGAAAATACAACACACACACAAACTAGGCAGAAACTTCCGCAGTCATGGATTAGGACCCCCCCAAAAAAAGTCTGTTGACGGTATCCCGACCCACCTAACTTTTTGGCCCGACCCTAAACATTTTTTTGTTTTTTTTGGGGGGGGGAGTTTAGGGGAGGGGGATCGTCTAAGTAAAAACAATTGGAAAAAAACCCCAAAAAATTCGCACCCAAGGTGAAAAAGTTTTTTTTTTTTAAGTCTACATACTGACCCTATTTTTTTTCCTATGATAGGCAACAAAAAGTCTGTTTACGGTAACATATAGAAAAAAAAGGATAGGTAGGTGGACTTCTCTTTTTTTATATATATATAAATCTTTTCCACGTTGAGTGCCATTTCTTTTTTTCTTTTTCCTTTTTTCTTTTTTTTTTTTGGGGGGGGGGTGGGTTATAATTTTTTTCCAAGACGATCCCAAAAAACGTTTAGGGTCGGGCCAAAAAATTAAGGTCGGTCGGGATACCGTAAACAGACCTATTTTCTGGGAGGGCTGGATGCGTGGGTGGGTGGTGAGGGGAGGTGGGGAGAGAAGGGCGGGGGGAGGAGAGGCCTTACCGTAAACAGACAATCATTTTTGGGGAGCCTTATATGGGAGGTCACGCTTATATGGTATGAAATTTCGTGAGCATGAAGGTGAGTCTTTCAAATTCTCTCCTATTATGATTTTCATCTCACGAACTCGCGAGGTATTATTTTGCCAACATAAAATGCAAAATCCCTACGTTTTCCCCATTGGGTCACGTACATATTATGGGGCGCCATGTGTCCATTTATTCTATGTGACTATTCTATACATAGAATAAATTCTATGCACATAGAAAGCATTCTATGCACACAAAAAGCATTCATTAGTTGAAATTCCATTTATAAAAAAGAAACCAATATTGTAAGTCATAGAATAAAATTCTTTGTATAGAATAACATTCTATAATATAGTGTAAAATTCTATGTCCATAATACAATTCTATGTATAGAATAAAATTTTATAATAGAGAATAAGATTCTATGTATGTAATACAATTCTATATTATAGAATGCACTTGTATGCATAGAATTGTATTCTATAACATAGAATGAATTCTATTACAAAGAATGAATTCTATAACATAGAATTTATTCTATGTGCATACAATTCATTCTATAACATAGAATGAATTCTTTAACATAAAATAAATTATATGACATAAAATGAATTCTATGTGCATAGAATAAATTGTATAACATAGAATGAATTCTATAATAAAGAATGAATTCTATATGCATAGAATGAATTTTATAGCATAGAATGAATTCTATGACATAGAATTCATTCTATGACATAGAATGAATTCTATAACATAGAATGAATTCTATAGCATAGAATGAATTCTATGACATAGAATTTATTCTATAGCATAGAATGAATTCTATAACATAGAATGAATTCTATAGCATAGAATGAATTCTATGACATAGAATTTATTCTATAGCATAGAATGAATTCTATGTTACAGAATGAATCCTATGTCATAGAATTCATTCTATGCTATAGAATTCATTCTATGCTATAGAATAAATTCTATGTCATAGAATTCATTCTTTGCTATAGAATTCATTCTATGTTATAGAATTCATTCTATGTCATAGAATTCATTCTATGTCATCTTATTCATTCTATGTTATACTATTCATTCTATGCTATAGAATTCATTCTATGTCATAGAATTCATTCTATGTCATAGAATTCATTCTATGTCATAGAATTCATTCTATGTCATAGACTTCATTCTATGTTATAGAATGAAATCAATATATACACTTTTTTTTAAAATAGTAAAAACTGGGGCACTGTCAAGGTATAGAGAACATTTTTTTATGGCATGGGACTGTATTGCAGAGAGATATACACATTGCCACATCCCATCACCACACCACATCACTCTACATCACACTGCACCACAAATGTGATGGGTAGGTGTGGTGGAGTGATTAGGTTATGTGACGATGTGGTCTGATTCACTGCTTTTAAGGCATAATAGAACTGTATTGCAGATACATACATACACATTACCACATCACATCACCACACTACATCACTCTAAATCACACCACACTGCACCACAAATGTGATGGGTGGGAGGGGTGGGGTGATTAGATTATGGGATGTGATTCACTGATGCCATGATATGTGCTGTCTGCTGCAATGTGAAGATGTGCTGCTGCTGTGATGTCGGCTGATGTGATGTGATGATTTGTTGATATGATGTGATTTTATGTGGTGGTGCGTTTTCACGATGATGGTGATGAAGCAATGTGATGCAGTGATGTGATGTGATGATGTGATCGATGTGGTGATGATGCGATGTGGTGATGTGTCATACAATATCTTTTTTTAAATTCTAAATTTTGTTACAATTTATTAGTTGTGTTTTTTAATTTTATGTGAATGAAATGAATTATATGTATATAGAATTAATTGTATAACACAGCAAGAATTGTATGACATAAAATTCATTTTTTTAACATAAAATGGATTTTATTCGCAACACTGAATACATTCTATTTTCATAGAATTGTTTTTTAACATTTGGTGCACATAGAATGCATTCTATGTTATAGAATGTTCATTCTATAACATAGAATGTTCATTTCATAACATAGGATCCATTCTATAACATAGAATGTTCATTCTATAACATAGAATGGTCATTCTATAACATAAAATTCATTCTATAACATAGAATGTTCATTCTATAACATAGAATCCATTGTATAACTTAGAATGTTCATGCTATAACATAGAATCCATTCTATAACATAGAATGTTCATTCTATAACATAGAATGCTCATTCTATGCGCAACTAGGTCATTCTTTGTGAAGCGAGGCTGTGACGTATAAAGGGACACGTGGAGCCTTGCACGCGCGAGAACTGAAGAAATGGCTGACTACCAAGCGCTCTGCGGCTTTATCAGACATCATAATTTCGTGAACAAGCATTTAGGTTTCTTGATGCGGACGACTTCGACAGTATAATTAGTGTGAGTAGATCGCTTAGCAATACAGTCCCCTATACGCTGATGTGTCCGGGGACGTTAATCTACTTGAACTGAACTTAGCAATAAAAATAATTGACGTCACACCCTCCCCCCCCTCCGCCCCTGCGTGCTTGCTTTTTTCATTACAATGTGCTGAGGTTCTGTAAGGGTTTATAGTGACAAAATCTAATTAAATAATCAGTTCTTTTCGCTCAATACCGAAGAAATAACCGTACTGTACACTCATAAAAAGCAATAATTAATATATTTAAAGGTCGAATATTGCTATACAACTCTGAGACATAATAAATGAAAGGTTCCTAAACTGAATATTGCAAAAAATCTATTTCACCCCAAGCGGCCCCCCAGCGCGCTATGCACAAAGGCGTGGCGGCCACGTGCTGCGGGAATAACACAGCGTGATCGAGTTTGAAAATGGTGAAGTACTGTGCTGTGTTTGGATGCTCTAACTCCGACGTAAAACCTTTCTGCAAAGAAAAGAACATTTCCTTTCATCGATTTCCACTTCGAGCGCAAATGATGAAGCACTGCATGTCGTCAACTCTAAACTGAATGTCAGTGACAAATCGCTCTGTAATCATTATTGCACGAGTGTGCTATGTTCAAAACATCACAATATCCCGAAATGTTCTCTATACCTTGACAGTGCCCCAGTTTTTACTATTTAAAAAAAAGTTTTTATATTGATTTCATTGTATAACATAGAATGAATTCTATGACATAGAATGAATTCTATGACATAGAATGAATTCTATAGCATATAATGGATAGTATAACATAGAATGAATAAGATGACATAGAATGATTTCTATGACATAGAATGAATTCTATAATATAGAACGAATTATATAGCATAGAATGAATTCTATGACATAGAATTCATTCTGTAACATAAAATTCATTCTATGCTATAGAATAAATTCTATGTCATAGAATTCATTCTATGCTATATAATTCATTCTATGTTATAGAATTCATTCTATGTCATAGAATTCATTCTATGTCATAGAATTCATTCTATGTCATCTTATTCATTCTATGTTATACTATTCATTCTATGCCTATAGAATTCATTCTATGTCATAGAATGAATTCTATGTCATAGAATTCATTCTATGCTATAAAATTCATTCTATGCATATAGAATTCATTCTTTATTATAGAATTCATTCTATGTTATACAATTTATTCTATGCACATAGAATTCATTTTATGTCATATAATTTATTTTATGTTAAAGAATTCATTCTATGTTATAGAATGAATTCTATGCGTATAGAAATAATTCTATGTCATGCAATTTATTTTATTTTAAAGAATTCATTCTATGTTATAGAATTCATTCTTTGTAATAGAATTCATTCTATGTTATAGAATATAATTCTATGCATACAAGTGCATTCTATAATATAGAATTGTATTACCTACATAGACAATTATTCTCTATTATAAAATGTCATTCTATACATAGAATTGTATTATGGACATAGAATTTTACACTATATTATAGAATGTTATTCTATACAAAGAATTTTATTCTATGACTTACAATATTGGTTTCTTTTTTATAAATGGAATTTCAACTAATGAATGCTTTTTGTGTGTATAGAATGCTTTCTATGTGCATAGAATTTATTCTATGTATAGAATGGTCACATAGAATAAATGGACACATGGCGCCCCATACATATTACTTGTATACACATGATTCAAATGTTAAATCATGATGACAAAGACGGGAATGGAAAAACGGTGCTGGTAGTAATGTTGATGATGATGATGATGATGAAGATGATGATAATGATGATGATGATGATGATGATGATGATGATGATGATGGTGATAATGATGATCGTGATGATGATGATGATGATGGTGATCGTGATGATGATGGAGTAGCAGTAGTAGTAGTAGTAGTAGTAGTAGTAGTAGTAGTAGTAGTAGTAGTAGTAGTAGTATCTTCTCTTTTAATATCATAATCACATTATCTTATAGGATAATCACCTCGTATTATATCACAATCTTCTCAATCTAATACCATAATCTCCTTGTGTAATATTATAATCGTCTCACCTAATCTCATCGTATCATCTCGTAATATATTCATATGCAAAGGTCTTATAAAAATTTTAAAATAGATATCTATAAAAGAATAAGCTTGTATTGCATTCCAAGACGATAATCATCTCATCTCATCTGTCCCTATCATTTCATGCGCAAGTTTGGGGGATCTTCTCCAAAGGAGGCGGCGTGAGTAATGCCAAGAGATGCCACTTCCGGCGAACTCTTACAAAACTCAGACCGGCAGATCCGAGCACCGGAAATTAAAGCAGAGAGGGCAACAGCAGAAGTGTGAAACGAAACGCAGAAAATATCATTTTTCATGTGCTTGCGGGAAATATAAGAATAGACTGGAAGAAGAGGAGGAACGGAGGAGAAGAAGAAGAACAACAACAACAACAACAACAACAACAACAACAACAACAACAACAACAACAACAACAACAACAACAACATAACAACAACATGACGACACTATACGAGCGACAGGTTACAACTCTAAAGCATCGAAAGTCACCATCAATAATGTTGGACTCTGAAACAGCAAAAGTTAACAAACAGTCTGAACATTCAAACAGCAACAAAAAAGTCGGACACTGTTACAGCTAAAAGTTAACAGAAAGGTTTGAACACTAAAACCCAAAAGTCAACAAAACGTTCGGGCACTTAGAAACCAAAAGTTTACAAAAAAATCACTTGGACGAAAATACTTGTAATGAAACAAACAAAGAGCCAATTATTTTGGACATTGAAACGCCAAAACGTGAATATTCAAGTTTTCGTGCCTAAAAAAGCGGAAGAGAAGACAAGATGGATACGGGTACATAACATTTAATCAACGCCGTCATCAATTAGCGGCAACAGAAATACCATCAGGCGCTGCCATCGTTTTTAGGGGAAGCAGCAACAGTACCACTTATCCTACTCCTCCTACTCATCATGGTCATCATTGTCATTATTAATAGCAGCAGCACCTTCAACATCATCATTATCATCATCATCGTCATCATCGGCGTCGTCATCGTAGTAGAAGTAGCAGTAATAGCAGAAGAAGTAGTAGTAGTAGTAGTAGTAGTAGTAGTAGTAGTAGTAGTAGTAGTAGTAGTAGTAGTAGTAGTAGTAGTCGTAGCAGTACTCGTCGTCGTCTTTGTGGTCGTTTTCATCAGCACCATCCTCGTCAGGATCTTCGCTTTGATGCAGCTAGTAGAGCAACCAAGATGACATGCCATTCTAATGTATTTCCAGACTGACACAGAGTTGGCGGTGCTGTGACTCACACACATAGGGGAATAGTAAGCGCTATTGTTAATTTTCTTGGTGGTGCTGTGACTCGGCTTGATCCTACGAAAGAAAAATGTTAACAAAGCCACCATCTGAACTACCTACAAGCAACAACATCAACATGGGCAAAAGCAACAAGAAAACACGGAATGATAAGCAACGATTTTATGATAGGACACGATCTATTATGATAGGCCACGATCTATTATGATAGGCCAAGATCTTATGATAGGCCACGATCTTTTATGATAGGCCAAGATCTTATGATAGGCCACGATCTATTATGATAAGCCCCGATCTATTATGATAAGCCACGATCTATGATATGCCACGATTTATTATGATAAGCCACGATCTATTATGATAGGCCACGATCTATTATGATAGGCCACGATCTATTATGATAGGCCAAGATCTTATGATAGGCCACGATCTATTATGATAAGCCACGATCTATTATGATATGCCTCGATCTATTATGATAGGCCACGATTTATTATGATAAGCCACGATCTATTATGATAGGCCACGATCTATTATGATAGGCCACGATCTATTATGATAGGCCACGATCTATTATGATAGGCCACAATCTATTATACTAAGCCACGATATATTATGATATGCCAAGATCTATTATGACAGGCCACGATCTATTATGATAGACCAAGATCTTATGATAGGTTACGATCAATTATGATCGGCCACGATCTATTATGATCGGCCAAGATCTTATGATAGGCCACGGTCGTTTATGATAGGCCAAGATCTTATGATAGGCCACGATCTATTATGATAGGCCAAGATTTTATGATAGGCTACGATCTATTACGATAGTCCAAGATCTTATGATAGGACACGATCTTATGTTAGGCCACGATTTATTATGATAGGCCAAGATCTTATGATAGGCCAAGATCTATTATGATAGGCCAAGATCTTATGATAGGCCACGATCTATTATGATAGGCCACGATCTATTATGATAGGCCAAGATCTTATGATAGGCCACGATCTATTATGATAGGCCACGATCTATTACGATAGGCCAAGATCTTATGATAGGCCAAGCTCTTATGATACGCCACGATTTATTATGATAGGCCACGATCTATTATGATAGGCCAAGATCTTATGATAGGCCACGATCTATTATGATAGGTCACGATTTATTATGATAAGCCACGATCTATTATGATAAGCCACGATCTATTATGATAGGCCACGATCTATTATGATACGCCACGATCTATTATGATAGGCCACGATCTATTATGATAGGCCACGATCTTATGATAGGCCACGATCTATTATGATAAGCCACGATCTATTATGATAGGCCAATATCTTATGATAGGCCACGATCTTTTATGATAGGCCAAGATTTTATGATAGACCACGATCTATTACGTTAGGCCAAGATCTTATGATAGGCCACGATCTTATGCTAGGCCAAAATCTTATGACAGGCCACGATTTATTATGATAGGCCAAGATCTTATAATAGGCAAAGATCTATTATGATAGTCCAAGGTTTTATGATAGGCCACGATCTTATGATAGGCCACGATCTATTATGATAGGCCAAGATCTTATGATAGGCCACGATCTATTATGAAAGGCCAAGATTTTATGATAGGCCAAAATCTTATGATAGGCCACGATCTATTATGATAGGCCACGATCTATTATGATAGGTCACGAACTATAATGATAGGCCAAGATCTTATGATAGGCCACGATCTATTATGATAGGCCAAGATCTTATGATAGGTCACGATCTATTATGATAGGCCAAGATCTATTATGATAGGCCACGATCATATGATAGGCCACGATCTATTATGATAGGCCACGACCTTTTATGGATAGGCCAAGATCTTATCATAGGCCAAGATCTTATGATTGGCCACGATCTATTATAATAGGCCACCACCTGAACTACCTGTAAGCAAACAATCATCAAAACAGGATCAGCCAAATTTTTAGACACAGCGCAAAACGTGCTTACAAAAAGACGAAGCACAATGCCTCTGACCTTTGAGTAAGTACATCTACGAATGATCAAACATGTTCAGCAGAAGTTAAAGTTTGCACAAAGTAAAAAAGATGAATTTCGGCTCACTTATTTTTAAGATAAGGCCAATAGTGTGTTTTGAACAAATAAAAGTGAGATTGGGAATGACGGACCGACAGACTGACCGACTTTCCCACACCCGGACTGCTGCTGAAGGACGGCCCATGATTTGAAGTACCCGTAAACCAAACCTCAATAAAATAGTTTCAGCCGTTTTCGAGATTTTGAGGAAAACGTCTTTAGCAAACAAAATATCTCCTAAGAGCTTGACCATATGTAGTGACGCAAATATATTAATTGCACGGAAGGCAGGAAAATAGCCTAATGTTCCTATTGTAGCCGAGCGGAGTACTTGCCTCCTGCCTCCCGGCCACGACCTTGAGAACACGTCCCGACCCGGACTGTAATTTTCATTATTCCTCATAAGAGGGACATAAAACCTGTTGTCTTGCAAGGCGGGGAAGCGTGTTGGTTAGTTAGTTATTCATTGCTTACAGGGTCCAGCGGACTGCAAAAAGCGGAATCAGGACCACAAACTCAAGACCACAACTTCGCAGAAAGAGGACTCACCACTGATCCGCTGAAACAACCCCAGTGGTAAAACTGAAGGCACTCCACCAGCCGGTCACTGTACAATAAAGACATCCCACGTAGGGGATGCTGAGGCTATGCTCTAATTTATCGAACTCCCGTTTACAAAAACAAAATAGAATACAAACATCATTATAAAATATCAACAAAACACATACATATAAAATGCCTACATTGCCAAATAATAGCACCATAGAATGGCCCAGTGACCACTTGGCAGAGAGCGTCTAATATTTCAAAGCTGATCCAACAGACCTCACACACAAATGTGGAGTTTTGTCCCAGAAGAGTTTTCAAGAAAAAAGGTAGGTTACTGGTATAGCGAAGAAGAAGATAGTATAGTAGATTGATAGAACAGAGTAGGAATGAGAAAGAACAACGGAGAAAGACAGCGACAGTGGGAATTTAAAGCACTACATTTCCAGAAAGTGGGGATACTATTTATACTGAAACCCCAGGCACCCCCACGTGGGGTAGCGTGTTGGTAGTAAACCGGTTTGTCGGCTACTAGTGCCGCGACACTCTCTGCAAAGTCACTGCCACTGACTTGCATAAAATGCCTGCCGACAATGTAGTCCTGCTCACCACCAAAAGCAGAAGACGAATGGTCAGCCGGGGAGAACAATTGTCGTGTGGCCTTGTCCAATGGTCACTAAAAAGGAGTCACCCAAGGTTAGACTAACCAACAAATGGAAGGTAGACAACCTCTCTCCCAAGCCTGCACCAGTCGCCTCCCATTCCGCCACACTATCCATTCCATGGTTCTTGAGATAAGGCGCCGAACGGCCCAACAGACACACCGACTGATACTGTGTTCGTTCTGACAAATCCCGATTATTTCAAAGTATTTCCAGGTAAGTCTGGGGTTAAAAAAACCACACGCAATGTTATGCAAACAGGCCCACCATCATGATAACCATCATTATCACCGGGCTAGAATTACGCATGCAATCGGGCCCAGCCATATCTCCAGGGCCTCGTCCGCTGAAGTCCAAATAAGTGGAGGTAGCCTGCACTCTCTCGCTTGCATTCTTAACCACTACTGCTACTACTACTACTACTACCACTACTACTGCTGCTGCTGATACTGCAACTAGCAGGCCTACAATTACTACTGCTAATAATACAGGATGCTGTCACGCGGTTTTGATTTTGAAGCGAACTCAAAGCGCAGAAATCTTACAGAAAGCGGAAGATGAAATTTAGATCGACTGCAGCCAATACCTTTATGGAAGAGAGCGAGGAAACCGAAGTACCCGGAAAAAACCGTTGATGTCCTGAAAAGCCTCGTACCTAAGCGAACATAAGTTCGTCCCAGATGGGACTCGAAACTGCATCCCCCGGCATAAGAAAATCAGCTCCCTATGAACTGTGCTCTCTGGCCGCAAACTTGTTTTTTCCAACCTAGTTCCAGTCATTCGCCCAAAAAGGCAATCACCGAAGTCGAACGAAGCTCTCCGATGTGTTACGAAATGATGCTTGCATGACTACGACTTGTTGACATTAAAAATGATCGCTGTTGCTTCTAATTCTCTTCAATTTACACAGATTAGCATTTCGCAACGGTATACTTTGTTATTATCGACCATATTTAATAGTTGCGTTCCTTGATTTGCAGTTTGTTAGTTCTCAGCAGTAGGCTAATAATAGCAATCCCCATTTCCTGCCTAAAACCAAGTTTACACTGTTATAAAGTATACATAGGCTTAATCTAGCCTACATTATATATTATAAGTCAGTCTTCGCGCAGCGAAGAAGCTCACTAGCTGAATATAATTATTAGACCTGTATTGTTTGTTTTATACGTAAATAAATGTATAAACTATATCTATTCTAATTAATAATATTTAGGCCTATACTTTATAATATTTGAATCTTTAAATTTCCGGAGAAGGACGAGTAGGCTAAGGGAATTTTAAAAAAAAAATAACTCGAGATCAGAGTTAAATTAATAGTTAGTTAGTTATTCATTGCTTACAGGGTCCAGCGTACTGCAAAGAGCCGAATCAGAACCACAAAATCAAGACAATTCGAGATCAGAGTTAAATTAATAGCTAATTAGTTATTCATTGCTTACAGGGTCCAGCGGACTGCAAAGAGCCGAATCAGGACCACAAAATCAAGACCATTACTTCGCTTGTAGTAGTAGTAGTAGTAGTAGTAGTAGTAGTAGTAGTAGTAGTAGTAGTAGTATAGTTATTTAGTTAAGTCTTTAATTTATTTATTTGTTTTGTTTGTTTATTATTATTATTATTATTATTATTATTATTATTATTATTATTATTATTATTATTATTATTATTATTACTTTGTTTGTTGTTATTATTATTATTATTATTATTATTATTATTATTATTATTATTATTATTATTATTACTATTATTCCTACTTTTAAAAAAAAGAAAAGAATAGTGTGCTGCTGTGCGTGCTCAATGGTGTAAATATAGTCAGTGACGTTTTGTTAGTTTTTGCTGAAGTTGGGTGTAATCCGAAATATTCAGATGGTTATTTTTTTCTTATAGATTTACCAAAGTTTTCAGATGATTAATTTATGGAAATTTCGCCTGCCACGCAACCTTTTTTTAATACGTGTTTCTCATTAAAATACATATCATTGAAATACATATAACAAATTTAATGTATCAGTTAAAAAGAATAATATTAGTAAAATAAATAATTGCTTTGGTGCTTGCAATAAAAATGTCACCGTTTTTTTGAGACCATTATAAACTTGCTTTGCCTTGTGCTGAAGGGACATCAACGTATCCATAGCGCTTTGAAGTTTTGTCATGGTTTTATTGTTGATATAGATGTGAAATTGTTGTATGTGTGCATTATGTGTTATGTATTTACTTTTACTCTTTATTATTAATTGTATCAGTATATTAATCATCATAAAATAATAATACTAACTGCTTCAAAATGCGAATCTCGACTTGACTTAAAGCTTGAAGCTGTGCAGATCGAAATAGAATTAGATCTAGAAGCAACAGCGGCTATTTTTACGCACCGATGTTTCACCACAGGCTCTGAAGTCTTTTCTTTCGTCTTTGTAAACTCGTGGGCCTCCTACATACGTACGTAGTATAGTATGTAATTGAGACCTACGAAAGACGAGACTTCCCAGCCTGTGGTTTCACGTAGTCCTGCCAGCATTCGTTCGTAAAACATCGGATAGCTTGGCTCGACTCGGAGAGCTTCGTTCGACTTCGGTAATTACCTTTTTCGGCGAATGACTGGAACTAGGTTGGAAAAAACAAGTTCGCTCTCTTTCCACCCTCAATCAATCACACCACAAGTATATCAACTAACAAGTTAGTATCTCTCTTCTATGTCTCTATCGACGTGCGCGTACAACCCATCGGCCTGAAATAACTTTTCAGAAACTTCAAAACCCAGGGGAATTATGGGTAGAGAAATCTTTTTCTGAAATAACGTCGGCTAAATCCTTCTTTATTCTTTGCTCGAGCAAAGGCAACCTCATAGGTATGGAGCATTCGTCCATTATAACTCCATCGCTGATAATACTGCTGACAAGTTTCTGCCTTTGTTCACTACCAGAAATATGCAGTTCCTCTCCCAACTTTCGTTTCATTTCAGCGAGCACATCTTCGCGAGAACAGATTTCCCAGAATTCTCTATTCTATTTTTAGGTTTGGGATATCCCCGTTTCAGCTTGTGGCTAAACGGGACCACCGCACGTCGACTATGGGCAATACGAGATACTAACTTGTTAGTTGATATACTTGTGATCACACATATTTGCTTAAACGCGTTTGAGCTTATTCTTAATTTTTTGCTCGACTTGGGATTTTATTTTCAGTCTAAATGTTGCTGCATTCTCCCACTTCGCTTTTGTTTACAGTTGCATTGGTTAGGGTCGATCTTTGACAGAATTATCTCCCGTCCAATTGTCCTGATTGTAGCAAAGTTGGTCCTAAGATGAATTTTATGGTTTTAATTATTGTATTGATTCGTGGGCTTTTTATTTTACATTGCATTAATTAACTTATTTATTTATTTATTTATTTATTTATTATTTATTATTATTATTATTATTATTATTATTATTATTATTATTATTATTATTATTATTATTATTAATGGCGGCAGGGATAGCTCAGTGGTCAGAGCGCACGACTTGTGTGAGTGCGTCTTGGGCGACGTGGGTTCGAATCCTGACTTCAGCTAACTATTTTGTGATTGCTGGATATTACGGGCCAGCGCCTTGAGAAGCTCTCTGAGCTTGTAAGTGCGCTATATAAGAGAAATCTCTTTCTATTATTATTGTTATTATTATTAATTTTTGTTATTTCTTTATTTTTTTTATTTCCAGACTTATGTGCAAAGGCTTTGAAACAGTCATGGAGGAGAGAAGGAGAGGTGGGGGAATCAGAACGAGCCAAATGTCGGGCCGTCGGTGTGTCCGTCATTCCGTTGGAAGCCCTATCTCAGGAACCACTGAACGGATTGTGGCCAAACTTCATACCAACTTTACCTAGGCTAATGGTCTGCCTCTTCCGTGCCATCACATCACATCATTCTAATTTTGTGGTTACTTTTATCTATAGCTAAGCATGTTATTTCATTCGTATTTGTTCTTTTTTCAAAGGTCAAAGTCATTGTGCTTCACCCTTTCCTAAACACGTTTTGCGCTGAATAAAAAAACATTGGCTGATCCGAGCTTAATAATTTAGGCTTGCAGTTAGTTTAGATAGTGGCTTGTCAATTTTTCATTCCACGTTTTTCCTTTTTGCTTGGATAGGATTAAAACTGAGTCACGACACCCTCAAGAAAATGTAACAAATTCGATAGAAGTTAACGTTCGATAATGTTTATCTTTCAGCGATATAAAGTGAGTGTCTAGAAATACATTTGAATGGCTTGACATCTTGTTTTTCTTGCTTATGATGCAGACCCCATTTATGTCCCGGAATGTAACTTACTTTTTTCCATTTTGAAAAATTTAAATGTTCTTTTAAAAACATCTTAAAAAGATCACGGTTTTTTTTTCTTGTCGCGCTTTCAGGGTTCGGTAAGACTTCATAAGATTTCTTTCTTACCTCTTTTCTGTATTTCTTTTATAACGTTCTTTTCTTCTTTCGACGTTTGTTTTTCTTTCTTTCTTGCAGATAGCTTAGTGATCTGTCATTACATGTTTCCCTTTTTGCTTCACAATACCGCTAAAAGAAAAATTAACACTTTTGAAAATGTGTATCTTTTTTTTTTCCGGTTACGTGCGCCAGTCGTGTCTGTAAATACATTTGAATGGCTTGCCATCTTGTTTCATTTAGTTTGGACAATAGTTGTCGTTTATAAGGTACGGGTGACATTCGGGTTGCTGGCTGCACCTGCACAGCAGCGCCAACCCAGGACGAGGGCGAAACAGGCCCCAGTGCTCGCTGGAAGAGGAGTTTTTGTATCTGGCACACATGTCTACGACATTAAGCGTCAGGATCGTTTTAAAAGTCCGTGCTATGTAATGTATGCGTGCTCGGGTTTATACTCTGTCCCCAAAAAATCTGCCTCTGCTGCTCCGTTTGCCAACTCGAAGGGCCTGGACTGAAACATTGGTCTTGCCTTGCTGTGCCTTTTCTCTGCGTGTGGACTAACCTTTACGCCTCTCCCTCTCCCCCACCTCACTTTTTATTTTATTCCAGAGACAGTTTTATAAGGGAAGAGAGGTCCGCTCCATCTCTATGTAAAGAAATGAGTGGCCCATGACGCTGTGATTGTAGATAACCAGAGTCGACCCCGGCCTAAGGATCGATACATGACTGTCGTAACACTTCCCGACAACACAATTACTCGCTCATCACAGGGGAGGGGGGTAGGGAGAAGGGAGGGAAGGGGAGCAAAGGGGAAGGTGTGCTTTGAAAGGGTGTTGGGGGTTAGGGAAAGCGAGGTAGAGAGAGAGGGAGAGAGAGGGAGAGAGAGAGAGAGAGAGAGAGAGAGAGAGAGAGAGAGAGAGAGAGATGGAGAGAGAGAAAGAGAGAGAGAGGGTTGAGGGGTACTAGAGAAAAAAAATTATATATTGAAAAGGGTGGAAAGAAATTAAAGGGGGTGGAGGAGGTAACACTTCCCGACAACACAATTATTACCTGTGGTTGTCATTTCTGACCTGCTCACAGTGGTGAAGAAACGGAAACTCCGATGGTATGGCCACGTCACCAGATCATCAGGCCTTGCAAAGACCATTCTGCAAGGCACGGTGCAAGGAGGTAGAAGAAGGGGGAGACCGAAAAAGAGGTGGGAGGACAACATTCGAGAATGGACTGGTTTGACACTGAGCGAAGCCATGAGGGCTGCTGAGGACAGAGAAAGATGGAGTATGCTGGTTAAGCGATCATCAGTGGTGCCCCTACGACCTTCGGGTTATGGGACAGGATAGGATAGGATAGGTTGTGGATGGAGATGAAGTGAGTGGGAGGGAGAAATAGAGGAGAGAGAGAAAGCTGGAGTGAGGGAGATTAAATGGAGAGATGATTAGGATAGCGTGAAGGAAGGAGACAGCAGAAAGATGAGATGCTGGGGAGAAGGAAAGGAAGCAGAAAGATGGACATGAGAGAGAGAGAGAGAGAGAGAGAGAGAGAGAGAGAGAGAGAGAGAGAGAGAGGTGAGATGGACAAGGAGACTGAAGGAGGAGAGAGAGAAACTACTTAAGAAAAAACAAACAGCTTGGGAACTGATGGCGATTAATTGATTGATTGATTTATTATTGCTTTAGGTCCAGCGGACTCTTCCGAGCCAAATCAGGACCGGACAACCCCCGATCCGCATAAAAGATCTGTTGAAACAACCCCAGTGGGAAAATTGAATGCCCTCCACCGGCCAGTCACTTTACAATAAAAACATCCCACGCGAGGGACGGCTGAGGGTTGACCTCAACTACGCGAACTCCCCGATTACAAAAACAAAATAGAATACAAACATCATTATAAATCATCAACAAAAAACATACATATAAAATGCCTATATTGCTAAATAGTACATTCATAGGAAGCCCTAGTGACCACCCGGCAGAAAGCGTCCAACACTCCCAAGCTGATCCAACAGACCCCATACACAAACAAGGAGTCTTGTCCAGGAAGAGTTTTCAAGAAAAAAGGTAGGTCATTGATCTAGCGAAGAAGAAGATAGTATAGCAGAGTGGTAGGACAGATCGGGAATGGGAAAGAGCAAATGAGGAAGACAGCGACAGTGGGAATTTAAAGCACTAAATTTCCAGAAAGTGGGGATACTATTTATACTGAAACCCCCGGCACTCCAACGGGGGGAACTGTTGCCACAGTTAATTTGTCATGCCTACAAAGGCAAGACAGGTTTTCAACTGGGGCTTTCACTGTACCCTTTATAGGTTAGAACAATCTACAGTGGCAAGATTGCTCATGACCCCAAGGGGTAACTGATGGCGAGAGAAAGAGAACAAAAAGATGAAAAGCAGCGTAAAAGACAGACAGAGAGACAGACAGACAGTTGACAGACAAAGAGAGGAAGAAAAAGGTTGAGGAGATTATTAAATTAGAGAATCTTCAAACCACGGAGCTACATTAGCAACTCTTAGAAGTATTAATCATCCTCACTATCAATCACGTCTATCAGTAAACGCAAAGAAAATCGTGACTTCTCGATGCACGGTACAGAGATTACAACAACAAATAAAAGATTTAAAAAAAAACTGAAGGATCGACCTATTATTATAGGCCAAACATCACACGCTACCTTTCCTGACAAACAGGGTTGACAACATTATAAAAGCGCAAAAGTCTTGCTAAACATCAATAATTAAACGCGGGTTGCAACAACGAGGAAGAGATGGATAAGCTTACAGGAAATCTACCCGCCAACAAAAGTCACGACAGAGGAATCATCGACTGTTTATGGAACACACAGCAAAATCTACCTTAGGCTCGCTCCAGGCAAGGAAACTTTTAAAACAAAGTTGACGTTATTAGTGCTGGCCTTAAACACAAAGGTAGTGTAACAAGAGAACTCAGAGAGAGAGAGAGAGAGAGAGAGAGAGAGAGAGAGAGAGAGACAGAGACAGAGACAGAGACAGAGACAGAGACAGACAGAGACAGATAGACGACTGACGGAAGGAGACAGAGACGGAGAAAGAGACAGAGAGAAACAGAAAAAGAAAAAACAGAGAGATACTATAATCATAGTAAACAAAAAGGGAGAGAGAGAGATCGAGAGACAACGACAGATAAACAGAGACACAGAAATACGCCGAGTCATAGATAGAATCAAAGTTTTCCAGAAAGAGACGTTATCAAAACCTGACAGCCCGAATGCTCAGCGAGTCAAACGAATCTCCGTCAAATGTGCCAGACTGAAAATATTGTCAAAAACCCAAGTTTCCAAGAAATACCTACTATCATATCCTGTCCCGTAACCCTGAGGTCGTAGGGGCACCCCAGATGATCGTTTAACCAGCATACTCCATCTTTCTCTGTCCTCAGCAGCCCTGATGGCTTCGCTCAGTGTCAAACCAGTCCATTCTCGAATGTTGTCCTCCCACCTCTTTTTCGGTCTGCCTCTTCTTCTACCTCCTTGCACTGTGCCTTGCAGAATAGTCTTTGCAAGGCCTGATGATCTGGTGACGTGATGTACCTACTGCCAGCATTATAAAATACAGCAGGGAGAATAAATCAAAGATAAATGCTGCAGACACATTATTTCGCGGAAGGTGGGCGTACTTCGCTAACAAAGGCTGCATAGGAAAAGTAATCCTAATAATTATAGTGTCGACCTATTAAAACAATAAGACAGTACCGCAAGGTGAATAAATCCAAGATACACGTTGCAGACCCACTATTTCGCAAAGGTGTGTGTATTTCGCTAACAAAGACTGAACAGGATAAGTAATCCTAATAATTATAGTTGTCGACCTATTAAAACAATAAAGCAGTACAGCAATGTGAATATGCAATCTTAATAATTATAGTGCCGGCTTATCAAAACAGTAAAATGGTACAGCAGGGTGAATAAATCCAAGCAAAATGTTACTGACCCACTATTTCGCAGAAGGTGGGTGTACTTCGCTAACAAAGGATGCACAGGATGGGTAATCTTAATAATTATAGTGTCGACCTATTAATCTGGTGCGATTTCATCGTTATTTTGTCTGTTATCGCCTTCCTCTTCTTCTGCTTTAATAGGTCAGAAATATAGGATTACTTTCCCTGCGGAGTCTTTGTTAGCCAAGTACACCCAGCTTTCGCGAAATAATTGGTCTGCAACATTTAGCTAGAATTTAGCCACCATGCTGTATTGTTTGATTATTTTAAATTAAAATTCTCAGTAAATGTATTTCGCTAAAATGCTTCTTCAAAATGTAAAAACCCAATTAACTTATAAAAACAATAAAACACAGGAAAGTAAATAAATCACAGCTAAATGTTGCAGATCAACTTTTGCGCGTAAGGTGGGTGTTCTTCGCTAATAAAGACTGCACAGGATGAGTAATCTTATATGTGTCGACGCCATCCCCCCTCCCCCACTCCCTTTCAAAAAAAAATACTGCAAGAAACACGAACGAAAATTCAGAGGCAGCTTTGTCTATGATGACATCGATCGTCTGTATAATAACAAGGATATTGTGTCCCGGTTTTTACTTAGTATTTCTTTCAAACGAATTCAGGTCAAAATTAATGCAAGCTCTGGCTTTCAGAATTAATGATGATGATGCAGTCTTAGATGATGATGATGGTCATGAAAGAAGGAGGAGAAGAAGGACATACAATGGCGATGACAATGGTGATGACGATAATAATAAAACGTGCGATTCTTCTTAGTTGTCTAAAATCGCATTGTTGTGAACAGACGTCAATTTGTTTAAAACGTTGAACTCAATTGAAATGAATTGATTAAAAACAAGCACTGCCACTAATGCTTACAATCATCATGATCATCATGATACAATACAATACAATACAATATAACTTTATTGTCTGATGTTCATCACATACAGAAATTTGTCTTTGGCTCGTCGTCCGCAAGAAGCATGCAATATATCCATTGTATATACACAACTAGCAGAGACACATTCATTTCGAATGACACAGCATGATCATCATCATCATCATCATCATCATCATCATCATCATCATCATCATCATCATCATCATCATCACCATCCTCATTTGTCGTAGTCGTCATTGTCATCTTCAAGCACCGATATATATTTAAATATAACTAATAAAGAAAGGTTTTGTGGCTATTTATGCCGGAATTCAGAAAGTCTAACCTAAAACAACAACATTAGAAATGTACATCAAACTCATTGATTAGCACCACCCACCCAGCATTTAAAACAAAAACCTTCTAAAATAAAAGCAAAATAAATACATAAATATTTTGTTAAATCTCGTTTCGTTCTCCCCAACGAAGTAAACAATGAAAATCAACAATAACAAGAACAACAACAACAATCCTAAATATTACAAACGCAGTTAAATATCAAACTTTGCACGATTTTCCTTTGTTTTAAACTGTACATTGTTTTTAGGTGTTTGTTTTTAAACACAATGTCAACAGCAAAAGTTTTTCCAGCATACACCTAATTAGGTGAGAAGCCCGCACTAAGAGGTCATTTAGTTTCAATATAAAAACAATGTTTTTAATTTTGTTTTAAACTGTAATTCCTAGACAAAGGACAAACTGTGTTTATTTTAAAAGTGTACTTCTTAGAGAAATGACAAACGATAGTCGTTTTTATAATTTAATTCCAACAGAAAAGATCAACCAAGCTAGTTTTAAACAATAATTCACGGAGAAAAGGCAATGCCAACTGTTCGTGTGCTGTTGTTGGTTTTCTTCTTCTTTTTTTTTAAATAGAGATAGACCTAATTAGGAGCAAAAGCCAGCCATACCAGTTCAATATACCTATCACGACATTTGACGGCGCGTATGCACAAGCTTGTCTCGTATTACTGCGTGGGGGGAAAAATAATAAAATAAAAACACATTTCATCCTCTATTGCTCGTTTTATTGTTATAAGTACGCAACGTTTGACTGATACTGAAAAAAATAACATCTTACAAAACATAGGGTTTTGATATATTAAATTGTCCAAGACCACTTAAGAATGTACGTATGGAATACTAAATATTCCGCGAGGTTCAATGTGTATGTAATACAAGTTTATCAAGTACATCACCTTCTATTTGACTGCTCAGTTTTAAAAGACATGTTTACAGTAGGCTTACATGGCTTAACATATTAATATGGACATTCTGTAGACGCGGTTCTGTGTCATCCAAATGTTACGGAAGTAGTGAAAAGCCATTGCTAAATCTCTTGTTAATAGACTGTTATAGGCTGATCGAAATTTCGCTTTTCAATAGTTAAAGTATTTTGAAAGTTTTATTTTAATTGTCTAATATTACCTAAATGTGAGAACAGACTTTAAAGAAATGACTGATTGACGGTAACGTCCTATATAGACCAATTCCTATTTCCGTTGCCAGCCAGCCAAACTGTCAATACCTTTCTCGCATGAAGATGCTTTTCTTGAGAACTTCATTCAGACGTCTTCTAATGCTTTGGAAGGTCGGTCCCTTGGTTTTCACTAGGCCCAGCCGATACACTGACGAGCTGAGAACACAGCGAAATGGCCATCTGTATCTATGGCACACCATCTGTATCTATGGCACACCATCTGTATCTATGGCACACCATCTGTATCTATGGCACACCATCTGTATCTGTGGCACACCATCTGTATCTGTGGCACATCATCTGTATCTATGGCACATCATCTGTATCTATGGCACACCATCTGTATCTATGGCACACCATCTGTATCTATGGCACACCATCTGTATCTATGGCACACCATCTGTATCTATGGCACACCATCTGTATCTATGGCACACCATCTGTATCTATGGCACATCATCTGTATCTATGGCACACCATCTGTATCTATGGCACACCATCTGTATCTATGGCACATCATCTGTATCTATGGCACACGTCTGTATCTATGGCACACCATCTGTATCTATGGCACATCATCTGTATCTATGGCACACCATCTGTATCTATGGCACACCATCTGTATCTATGGCACATCATCTGTATCTATGGCACACCATCTGTATCTATGGCACACCATCTGTATCTATGGCACACCATCTGTATCTATGGCACACCATCTGTATCTATGGCACACCTCTGTATCTATGGCACATCATCTGTATCTATGGCACACGTCTGTATCTATGGCACACCATCTGTATCTATGGCACACCATCTGTATCTATGGCACACCATCTGTATCTATGGCACACCATCTGTATCTATGGCACACCATCTGTATCTATGGCACACCATCAGTATCTATGGCACACCACCTGTATCTATGGCACACCATCTGCATCTATGGCACACCATCTGCATCTATGGCACACCATCTGCATCTATGGCACACCATCTGTATCTATGGCACACCATCTGTATCTATGGCACACCATCTGTATCTATGGCACACCATCTGTATCTATGGCACACCATCTGTATCTATGGCACACCATCTGTATCTATGGCACACCATCTGGACCTATGGCACACCATCTGGATCTATGGCACACCATCTGGATCTATGGCACACCATCTGGATCTATGGCACACCATCTCTATCTATGGCACACCATCTGGATCTATGGCACACCATCTGGATCTATGGCACACCATCTGGATCTATGGCACACCATTTGTATCTATGGCACACATCTGTATCTATGGCACACCATCTGTATCTATGGCACACCATCTGTATCTATGGCACACCATCTGTATCTATGGCACACCATCTGTATCTTTTGCATACATCTGTATCTATGGCACACATCAGTATCTATGGCACACATCAGTGTCTATGGCACACATCAGTATCTATGGCACACATCAGTATCCATGGCACACATCAGTATCTATGGCACACATCTGTATCCATGGCACACCATCTGTATCTATGGCACACATCTGTATCCATGGCACACATCTGTATCTATGGCACACATCAGTATCTATGGCACACATCAGTATCTATGGCACACATCTTTATCCATGGCACACATCTGTATCTATGGCACACATCAGTATCTATGGCACACATCAGTATCTATGGCTCACATCAGTATCTATGGCACACATCTGTATCTATGGCACACATCTGTATCCATGGCACACATCTGTATCCATGGCACACATCCACACATGCTAACCATGGGCAGCAGAGAAGTGGAGATAAATCTGTCCTATCATTCCCTCATTCCAATGGAGGACATCAGCTAATAAGTATTATATCCAAGATGCTATCAATAAACTCCGGTCACTTCTAATTAGGCGAGGCCCCTTGATCACTTTGTGTCTCTCCCATTGATTGACGATTTTCATACAAATCTATGTATTCATTTGTTTGTGTGCCTATTTAAAACCAAAGGGTGGATTCTAACATTAGCACCGCTGCGAAAGTGTGTATAGGAGTCACAGTGGTTTGTTTACACCACAAGGAAGAAACGCCCGACCATTCTTTCGGTATATCAGTTTGTATTTATTCCATCAGACACTCTCAATCTTTGCAGACTTTCAAAACTAATCTCAAGACACATCTGTTCCCTCTGTAACTCTCCACTCATCTTCCTTCAAACTAATCGTTATCCTTGCTTGGTGTGACTTGGGGTTTTATTGTTGCTGGGCTCTGCACAATGGAATGTTATTACCCACTCGTCTTTAGTCTGTGGGTATAGCTAGTAATCTCCCTGTGACTTAACTTAATACATTTATTTGTTTAGCTCGGTCTGTGTTTAGGCTGGGGTACAGAGATAGATAGAAAAATGGTAAAAGATCACTGTCACACTAGCTTTCACACGGCTATGAAACATATGTAGTCCAGCCACTTGATAACAGTAAATATCACACATTTATTTCCTCTATTCTATACACAGTCTTCGACGTACGAAACTAACTTAAACGTTCAAATGTCACTGCGAATGGTTCGCTCTTGATAGTTCTAGGCAGCTACTTTATCATCATCGGGCACTGGATACTTTTCTGCCCTAATGGTCAGAGTTCTGGAAGAGTGGACTACTGTGGTCCTTTTATACAGATTTGGTGCACGGCTTAAATCTGCACTTATCTTTTTTTTCGACGAACTGTGTCGTGGGTGCTTCCTTGATAAGCTGTGTAGGGTGGACTCCGCTCCTTGTGGCTAGGCTGGTGGGCTCTCTTTGCTCATTGCTAGAGAGGCCTCTGCAGACCAACTTTCAGCGACGACTTGTTCTTGTCTTTCGCCGCGTTGGGCTCAAGATACAATGTGTTACGTTGAAACGCCAATGGTAGTGTGTCTAAAACGCGCACGATAGATCTAATCGTTTCGTTTTGCAAAGTATTCAATAATGGAGTTTATTTACCTTTGATTTGAGTTTGCATTGTTGTTAGGAGAGGCTTTGTATAACGTTGATAATTTTCGTTAGTCGATATTGTTGGAGAATTTTCTGGATCCGTTTGTTTACTATCGATCGAAGTTTCTTGATGGACGTAGATAATGGAGAACATTCTTTTGACATGTATGACGTAAGTCAGTGATGATGATCTTTAATTCTGATTGGCTGGGTATTATAGGGAGTTCGTACCGAACTACTCAGCCATCACAGCACCTTTGTCGGACCTGGTGCGGAAAGGCTGTCCAAACCAAGTGCAGTGGGGACCGTCTCAGGAGAGGGCATACCAGACTGTGCGCGACCTCCTTTCGAAGGATCCGGTGCTACGACTGCCCGATACTTCCAAAGAATTCGTCTTAAGGACAGAAGCAGAGGAACAGCGAAGGCGACTAGTGACAAGCATCAGCGCTACTGTAGAAAGCGTGCTGTTCTAGAACAGTCTAGAAGGGTGCAGCACAGTCAAGAACTTTCCAGAAAAGAACTTTCCAGAAAAGCATCAAGATGGCTGACTTCTGGCAGAAAGAGATTGCACTGAATCTGAAAGGCAAACAGCTGACGGAGTACGTCAAGTCTCAGGAGAGAATACAAGAAAGAGAAGAACAACGTCAGCGTGAAGAAAGAGAAGATGAGCGACGGCGTGAAGAAAGAGAATTTGAACTGAAGCGTCTGGAAATTGAACAGCAGCGGCAAGAAAGAGATCGTCAGTACCAGCTAGAGTTGGCGCGTATCCAAAACAATCAGCATGCGCCACAAGTCACCAACGACCATACGGCTCCAAAATTGCCAGCTTTCGTCGACGGGAAGGACCAGATCGACAGCTATCTGGCGAGATTCGAAAGGTTCGCCGAAAGCTCCAACTGGCAACCTCGAGACTGGGCGATTCGACTAAGTGCACTTCTGACAGGGCAAGCGCTCGAAGTTTACACCAGACTGTCGAACGATGACGCCAAAAACTACGACGTCTTGAAAGAGGCCCTGTTGCAGTGCTACAACTTTACAGAGAAGGGCTACCGTAAACGCTTCCGTGAATGCCGGCCTAAGTCAGACGAGACGCCAAAGCAGTTTGTGGAGCGCCTGTCGTCATATCTACACAAGTGGGTGGAGTTATCAGGCGAAAGCAAGTCTTACGACAACAGTCTCCATGACCTGATCGTGAAGGAACAATTTCTCAATGCCTGTCACAAGGACCTAGCGACCCACTTAGAAGAACAAAAGCTGCAGACGCTTAAAGATGTGACTGAGGCTGCGTGGATACACGAATCTGAGTTACACCTTATCAGGAATTCAGCATTGAGGCTGAATCAGATACTGATAGAAAAACACCATCATCAAACGGAGTGTAACACAATGCCTGCTCGTCTGTTACATATGAGACGAAATTCTGCACAACCCTGTATACTAGGTGTGTGCACAGCGTCTCACTGAAGGCCGAAGTAGCCCTCAGTGATTAGCTCCACATCTCTATATATAAGCGACGATCCGTTGGATCTCATTTTTGATATGATGATGATGGTCATTGTTGTCAGGGTGGCGACGTGGTGATCGTCCTTAACGCTCATGCAATAGGACGTTAAGCATCGTTTTTCGTTCGTTAAGTCGTCAGAGCGCTCGACTTGTGTACGCGCGTCTTGGGCAACGTGGGTTCGAATCCTGACTTCAGTAATCTATTTTGTGATTGCTGGATAGTAGTGGCCAGCGCTTTGAGAAGCTCTCTGAGCTTATATGTGCGCTATATAAGAGTAATCTCTTTCTTTTTTTTAAGTCCGTGGTCCACTGGAATCTCCACTCTAATTTCCTATACATATATAAATATAAATCATGGCTTACTATACACATAGAGAAATAATAATGTTATACACATTTTCTGGTACAGCCACTGGTCTGCAAGCATACATATAGGGTAAACAACAGTGGTTCCATACGGAATACAACATGGCGTCGGCCGGTCGTGTTTGCCACGTGGTCTGGCCACGTTGAACTAACAATTCAATTCTAAGCATAGCAAATTTCACAAACATAATTCAACAATACTATAAATACATCACGATGAAACAAAAGTATGTTCATTTACCTGTTTGACAATGTCAGGCCGTGGCTAACTTGATTGACTTCGAATATTCAACAAGCCCTGCTTTCCTAAGTCTGCTCAGTGTAGAGATTGCGTAACTGTGTACAGCTCGGCGTTTGAATGTAGACTCACCCTCTACCTGGCCTCTCACTGACCATGCAGAACTGGTTCTACCTAATCTAGCTGTGTTCTCATTGGAGGTAAATTCTGATTGGCTGTAAAATCGAAGCGCTCTAACGTAGGCAGCGATGATGTCATTGCCTACTGGGCTATCGCCACGCTATACGACTGTGTACCATAGAATCACTTCTGTCGTCTGCTTCAGACTAACAGTAACCTTCTAAGTTTATACTGACTAAACAGGCAGGCAACAGCTAAAATGTGCTGGGTAAGCTGGGCCTCTTGTTACACTCGGTGTGTGTATGTGTTTGTGTGAGAGAGAAAGAGAGAGAGAGACAGAGACTGAGAGAGAGACAGAGACAGAGAGGGAGAGTATTTGGACAATTCCATCATTCATCACCATGTCTCATACCTTTATTGTAACATATTGTTCAGTGTTAACAATTTCTCGCGCTCGAATATGTTGCTGTTGTTTTTTTCATCCCAATTGTATTTGTCAGTAAATTTATGTCTATGCATTGCCTTCTTTACGGTTGTTAGTTTCTATCTGCTTGAATCTGTATCATTGTCATTGTTACAATGTCTTGACTTTGAGTGTTATTATATATTTATTACATTCGCTTAGAGCTGTCAAGATTAGGCGTTTCGAAATGTTCCTATGATGATGATGATGATGATGATGATGATGAGGATGATGAGGATGATGATGATGATGATGATGATGATGATGATGATGATGATGATGATGATGATGATGATGATGATGATAATAATAATAATAATAATAATAATAATAATAATAATAATAATAATAATAATAATAACATATTAAGTTGTACTGATAATCTGTCAGGCGCCCCTTACAATACAGTTAGCGTGTGTATGTGTGTGTGTGTCTCTTTCTCTCTCTTTCTCTCTCTCTCTCCCTCTCTCTCACTCTCTCTCTCTCTCACTCTCTCTCTCTCTCTCTCTCTCTCTCTCTCTCTCTCTCTCTCACTCTCTCTCATTATATATCGCGGTTTCAAACGCATATCAGCGAAAATCGTGGGTCGACATTGCATTTTTCAAAATCTACATGAAATAAAACTATAGAAGATTCCTCCCGAAAGAAGGCGCCTCAATCGATTCAACAGTGATTCATGCAAACACGCAGTGTACTGGGGCGCATGCGTATTTCGCATTAGGTAAATTAACGTCCCCGGACACAGTGCGTATAAAGAGGGGCCGGGTAGCTCAGTTGGTAAGAGCGTCTTGCTAGTAACCGAAAGGTCGCTGGTTCGAATCCCGGATTGGTCAACCTGTGATCATATTATTTTCCCCTTTACCAACAACTGGCCCGCTGGTGTCAGTATAAATCGGTCCAGTAGTCACCTATATGCGAAAGTGTCGTGTGACTATAATCTACAAACAACAGTGCGTATAGGGGACAAGAACGGTCGGGTTTTAAGCAACGGATAGCCCATTATGACGCCTCCTTCGTGTCACAACAATAAAATTTCCCAAGGGAAGTCATTGTCACACGAAAATAAACAAAAGCCTTGACGCTGTGGCTTTTTTTTTTTAAAAACAGGATCCCAATTCGAAGGCTTTGTTTACATTTGGCGAAAATGAGTACAGCTTCAAATTCGCATTGTTATTATATCAAACAACGACAAAGTGGACTTCCTCGTTGTGCAAACTGACGCTGAAGTATGAATGTCCCATTTCCTGTTCTGACAGGGAGTGATTTCCCCTGTTTAGCGTTACACCCAATCACAAGTATATCAACTAACAAGTTAGTATCTCTCTTCTATGTCTTTATCGACGTGCGCGTACAACCGGTTGCTTCCCTTTACATGCTTTGCGCTCCATAGAGCGTCGTCGGCCTGAAATAACTTTTTAGAAACTTCAAAACCCAGGGGAATTATGGGTAGGGAAATGCTTTTCTGAAATGACGTCGGCCAAATCCTTCTTTACTTTCTTTGCTCGAGCAAAGGCAATCTCATAGGTATGGAGCACTTCGTCCATTATAACTCCATCGCTGATAATACTGCTGACAAGTTTCTGCCTTTGTTCACTACCAGAAATATGCAGTTCCTCTCCCAACTTTCGTTTCATTTCAGCGAGAACAGATTTCCCAGAATTCTCTATTCTATTTTTAGGTTTGGGATATTCCCGTCTCAGCTTGTGGCTAAAACCAATGGCAACGGGACCACCGCACGTCGACTGGGGGCAATACGAGATACTAACTTGTTAGTTGATATACTTGTGCACCAATACGCTCTACGATCTATTAGATGATATTGGTTTGTTAGCGCTACAAAGGTAGCTAGCGATTGCTATTAATAGATACAAAAACTACGGAATTTATTCTTTATATATAAATTCCGTAGCTTTTGTGCCTATTAATAGCGATCGCTAGCTACCTTTCTAGCGCTATATGGTCAGTGTAGGACCCTTTAACAAGACTTAACAAAAGAAAACTAACAGAATATGTGGGTCGCAAAATTCAATATTGTAACATTCGATAATTAAGGTAATTCGTTTATAAAGGTATTGTGATCGCTATCATAATTTATGCTTGGTCGCCACTGACATTGTAGGTCATCATCATGCTATTATTTCTCGTCGTCGGCATCAATGTCGTCGTTGTCATTGTATGTCATCATCGTCCTCCTTGTCATTGTATGTCGTCATATTCGTCGTCATTGTATGTCATAAGCCCTGCTATTATCATTGTGGGTCGTCGGCATCATCATCGTCGTCGTCATCATCATCATCGTCGTCGTCATTACAAGTCATCATAATCAATCATCATCATCGTCATTATCAATTTTGTAATTCTCCTCCTCCTCACCTTGGTATTAGTGGTATTTTTTCTTTCCGTTTCCTTCAAAACATAAAAGAAAAAGGGGTAAACGTTTAGACTTTAGTTAGTTGAATACACGCACGGGTATTTTTTTATTTGACGGGTCACGACCCTGTTAATACAATACAGATGTTGTATTGTATTGATTGATTGATTGATTGATTGTTGCTTTATGTCCAGCGGACTCTTCCGAGCCAAATCAGGACCGGACAACCCCCGATCCGCATAAAAGATCTGCTGAAACAACCCCAGTGGGAAAACTGAATGCCCTCCACCGGCCAGTCACTTTACAATAAAGACATCCCACGCAGGGGACGGCTGAGGCTTTACCCCAACTAATCGAACCCCCGGTTACAAAAACAAAATAGAATACAAACATCATTATAAATTATCAACAAAACACATACATATAAAATGCCTATATTGCTAAATAATAACATCATAGGAAGCCCTAGTGACCACCTGGCAAAAATCGTCCAATACTCCCAAGCTGATCCAACAGACCTCATACACAAACAAGGAGTCTTGTCCAGGAAGAGTTTTCAAGAACAAAGGTAGGTCGTTGATCTAGCGAAGAAGAAAATAGTATAGCAGAGTGATAGGACAGAGCAGGAATGGGAAAGAGCAAATGAGGAAGACAGCGACAGTGGGAATTTAAAGCACTAAATTTCTAGAAAGTGGGGATACTATTAATACTGAAACCCCCGGCACTCCAACGGGGGTACTGTTGCCGCAGTGAATCGGTCATGCCTATAAAGGAAAGACAGGTTTTCAACTGGGGCTTTCACTTTTGAGCCTATGGAATGGAAATAAGTGCAGAGAAGACCAAAATGATGACCAACAACACCAATGGCATCAATACGGACATCAAAGTCCAAGGCCAATCCCTCAACACAGTGCATAGCTTCAAATATTTAGGAGCCATTGTATCAGACAATGGGTCCCGACAGGAAGTCCTCTCCAGGATCGCACAAACAACTGCTGCCTTGACAAGGTTGAAGCCCATTTGGAAAGACAGGACCATCAGTCTACATTCCAAAGTAAGACTGCTGCGCTCCCTTGTCATCTCCATCTTCCTATACGCTTGCGAAGCATGGACCCTCACAGCAGATCTCCAACGAAGAATACAAAGCATGGAGATGAGGTGCTACAGAAGACTTCTGGGCATTTCCTATACCCAACACATCACCAACGACGAAGTCCGACAGACCATCAAACAAGCCATTGGACAACACGATGACCTGCTAACAGTGGTGAAGAAACGGAAACTCCGATGGTATGGCCACGTCACCAGATCATCAGGCCTTGCAAAGACTATTCTGCAAGGCACAGTGCAAGGAGGTAGAAGAAGAGGGAGACCGAAAAAGAGGTGGGAGGACAACATTCGAGAATGGACTGGTTTGACACTGAGCGAAGCCATCAGGGCTGCTGAGGACAGAGAAAGATGGAGTATGCTGGTTAAACGATCATCTGTGGTGCCCCTACGACCTTCGGGTTACGGGATAGGATAGGATAGGATAGGATAGGCTTTCACTTTTCCCTTTATAGGTTAGAACAATCTACAGTGGCAAGATAGTTTATGACCCTAAGGGGTGTTGTATTGTATTAAAATAGTTGTGATGTTGTATTGTATTAACAAGGTTATGATGATGTATTGTATTAACAAGTTTGTGATGTTGTATTGTATTAACAGGTTTAAAATTGGAATTGCATTGCTGCCCTGGTCCCGTCACAGATGAGAGAGAGGTATACGTAATGGTCCAAAGAAAGTTTATGTATCTAGAAAATTTGTTGTTGTTAACTCCTTTGTCTGCAGAAGTCTCCTGCTGCGGGGGCCTCGAGTTAATTAGTTAGTTATTCATTGCTTACAGGGTCCAGCGGACTGCAAAGAGCCGAATCAGGACCACAAAATCAAGACCACAACTTCGCTGAAAGAGGACTCGCCCCTGATCCGCATAAAAGATCTGCCGAAACAACCCTATTGGCAACACTGAAGGCACTCCACCAACCGGTCACTTTACAATAAAGACATCCCACGCAGGGGACGCTGAGGCTATACTCTAATTTATCGAACCCTCGTTTACAAAAACAAAATAAAATACAAACATCTTTATAAAATATCAACAAAACACATACATACAAAATGCCTACAGTGCCAAATAATAACACCATAGAAAGCCCCAGT
>CM072526.1:13493033-13505533 GCA_036898135.1 Oncomelania hupensis | reverse complement strand
TTCATTTTCAGGGCTGCTCATTCTGGAACGTCCTGAGGTTATCTCGAGTTGAGAGAAAAACTATATAATTGACACACTGTGTTGTGAAAAGAGGAAGAGTGAAAAGGCGAATGAATGCAGTTGTTGATGTACGCTGAATAAAGTTTGAAAACTTTATACAACGACTCCGTGCCTTGTTGATGATTGAACGGGTTGCGTGGATAAACGAATCTGAGTTACACCTATCAGGAAAATTCAAGCATTGGGGCTGAATCAACTGATAAAAAACAACAACGAGTGTAACGGACCCCATACACAAATGAAGAGTTTTTGGAGAGTTTTCAAGAAAAAAGGTAGGTGACTGGTATAGCGAAGAAGATAGTAGATTGATAGAACAGATTAGAAATGAGAAAGAACAAATGAGAATGACAGAAACAGTGGTAATTTAGAGCACTAACTTTCCACAAAGTGAGGATACTATTTATACAGAAAACCCCAACACCCTAACGGGGTTTATGATGTGAATGCACTATTAACATTTTACAGCGCATGTGACCGGAATCAACCAAAGAGCAGTCTTGCATGTAACCGGAATCAACCAATGAGCAGTTTAGAATGTGACAGGAGTCAACCAATGAGCAATACTGCATGCGATCGTAATCAATCAAGGAGCAGTATTGCATGTGACCGGAATAAACCAATGAGCAGTACAACACGTTAACCGAGTCAACCAATGAGCAATCTTGCAAGTGACCGGAGTCAAACAATCAGTCCACACACCGACTGCTACATTGACGTGCATACAGGTGTTTATGCAATGTTGTTGAGTAACACATCTTCATTTCTGTGTGTACGCTGGATTGCAATTTTGAAGGAAACCTCAACACAATGATTTAAACAAGCTCTGTTCTGGTGTCACGTTAGTTTGAACATTACAGGCTAATGTATTCCAGACAATTAAAAATTATGCGGTGAATGACCTTTTATAACTGACCATCATAATCATCATCATCACAATCATCATCATCATCATAATCATCATCATCATCACAACCATCAATATCATCATGAAAACCAGCACTATCATCATCATCATTATTATCATCATCATAGTCCTCATCGTCGCTAAAAACACGTACTGTACACATAGTTATTCAAAAGTTTAATTTCTTGTTATGCGAGACTATAAGCTTATTATACATGTAGTAGTTTGAGAATATTTAATACTTGTGATCTTTCATAATTTTAATGAATGACGCAACGACATTTAGAAGAAACTATTTTTTTCTAACAACTGAAAATATATCAAACATTTCCTGATGCCTTTTCCCTCAGAAGTGAAACTCTGAAATGATTCTCTAGACGGCGTATTACGCCGCCACAGCGGTATTTCAAAGAACCTGATAGTTCGTGTCAAAGTGGAAGTGACAGCTCACATTGGCAAGAAGAAGACGAAGAAAAAGAAAATATAATCAAATAAGCAAGAAGAAGAAAAAAGACGAAGAAAAAATGGAAAAAGAAGAAGAAAAGAAAGAGGAAGAAGAAGATGAACAACAACAACAACAACAACAACAACAACAACAACAAAGAAAGAAAGAAGGAGAAGAAGCAGGAATATTCTTAAATAATTAATTAATGCCCCAATTTTATATTTTTCCCCTCCCTGCCTACCCCACACCCCCCTCACGTTTCTTTCCTCCATTTACGAAACTGTTAAAAATCTTGAAGGCACTAAAGGAGTATCTTGGATATCTTGACTGACTGTCAGTAGCAAAACATAAACATGAAATAAATTGTAATTTCACTCGAAGCTGGAATGTGAAATCCTACAATGAGTCCAAGGGCATGGAATTACAAAATGAATGAAAGAAACACGAGGCACTCCATGTGAGGTAAACACATCCACGGGAATGTCAAAGAAAAAAACAACCTCGTGCACCGAGTTTGTCGTAGTGACAGCACTGATAATATTTATAGTCATGGTATTAAAGAAGGCAACTGCAAACAAAACATACGTTTCACATACTGTGTGTGAGTGGGTGTGTTGGTGGGTGTGTGGGTGTGTGTGTTGGTGGGTGTGTGGAAATAGGTACCTATAACCGTAACGCAGTTCAACTCCCCACCCCAACCAACTCTCTCTCTCTCTCTCTCCCCATCTTTTTAACTGTATATACTACCTATATGCATCTAAGATTTGAATAGATGTGTTGTTATCGCGGCACAAACGCTTGTGCATGTATGTTGTAATTTCCTTGATGGGTAACAAAACTGTGTTTTGAAATGAATTGAACTGAATATTATAATTATAAAAACGAACTTACCAGTTATTTCATTGCACAGCTGTTCCAACGAGTTAACCGCCCACCAAATGTTCCAAATATTTAATTCATCTTCAGCTGTTCCAAACTCGAATTTTATTCCAAAACTGTATCATTCACTAGGCGTTCCAAACTCGTATTCGCCTATCATCCAGATAGCTATTCACCGTACAGTTGTCCCAAGCATTACTTCACTGGTGTGTTTCGTAACTTTATTCACCAATCTGTTCCAAATTCGCTTTCTCCAAGATCAACTGACCAGTTTGTTCCAAAGCTTTGAATTTCACCCGACGTTCCAAACTCGTATTCACCAGTTTCTCCAAACTTTCATTCACCATTTAAGTGTTTATTTATTGCATCACTCATTCGCAGTTGGAATTCACCAAAACTCATCACATCAATTAATCCGCTAGCAGTTTCCCATTGTCCAATAACTAGTTATTAAATTCTGATTTTCCAATACACCACTTTGTCACAACTTAATTTCGCCAGTAATTCAACACCCAAATTCATCAGTCGTTCCAAAATAAGCCTTAGTATTTGTCTCGGTGACACAATTTTCCTTTTAATCTCCAAAGTCTCCAAATGACACGAAATAAATCTTGTTCACCATTGCTCTGTCTATCAAGGGCCGAGATAGGTAGTTTTGTAGTTTTAAATTTTGGTTTCTTGTAATGTATGAGTTGTGTGTGCGTGTGTGCGCGCGCGCGTGTGTTGTGTATGTCATCTGCGTGCGTGGGTGCCTCACAATAGTTTTTTTTAAGCGATACATTTGCGCATTTTTATGTCACCCAGTAAAAAGGTACCTGAAAACCCGTTGTCCTGTTTTTCCCTGGACATTAGCATCGACACTGACACCATCAGTAAACAAAAAATAAATATCGGACGACCAGGCAAAACACCATCTCTAAACAATGTACTCAAACAAGACTAATTCAAATTAGCCTCAAACAAGACCGATTCATACGCTTTGAATGTCTAATTTAAAAGAAAAGCACATTACAAAAAGGAAAAAATACACACAACACCAAATATTTTTTTTTAATTAATAATGTAAATAGTTATGACCATGATAACACCAATGATAACGCCAATTGTAATGACAATGATAAGGACAATGATAGTGCCAGTGATAATGACAGCGCCATCAGGAACTGGCTCAGAACAACAATCGGTGTGCGTCAAGGATGACTACTTTCTCCAACACGCCTCAACATCTTCCTAGAGCGCATCATGTCAGATGCCCTTGCAGATCACCAAGGGACAATCAGCATAGGGGGAAGGGCAATCTCCAACGTCCGTTTTGCGGATGCCATTGTGGATTGCCTGGAGAGGAATAAGAACTTGAACAGCTGGTACAGAGGCTTGACACCACCTCCAGTGCCTATAGGATGCAAATAAGTGCAGAGAATACCAAAATGATGACCAACAACACCAATGGCATCAACATGGAAATCAACGTTTGAGACCAATCCCTCAACACAGTGCATAGATTCAGGTATTTAGTAGCCATTGTATCAAACAATGGGTCCCGACAGGAAGTCATCTCCAGGATCGCACAAACAACTGCGGTCCTGACAAGGTTGAAGCCCATTTGGAAAGACAGGACCATCAGTCTACATTCCAAGGTTAGGCTGATGCGCTTTTTTGTCATCTCCATCTTCCTATACGCTTCCGAAACATGGACCTTCACAGCAGATCTACAACGAAGAATTCAAAGCATGGAGATGAGGTGCTATGGAAGACTTCTGGGCATTTCCTATACCCAGCACATCACCAACAACAAAGTCCGACAGACCATCACACAAGCCATTGGACAACACGATGACCTGCTCACAGTGGTGAAGAAACGGAAACTCCGATGGTATGGCCACTTCACCAGACTTTGCAAATACCATCCTGCAAGGCACGGTGCAAGGAGGCAGAAGAAGAGGGAGACAGAAAAATAGGTGGGAGGACAACATTCGAGAATGGACTGGCGTGACGTCGAGGGTTGCTGGGGGCAGAGAAAGATGGAGCACGCTGGTTAACTTAAAAGATCATCTGTGGTTTTCCGACGATCTTCGAGTTACGGATTAGGATAGAATAGGATAATGATAATAACAATGACAATGACAATGATAATAATAATGACAATGAAAGTGATAATGATAATGATAATGATAATGACAAAGACAATGACAATGGATACTAAGTCCGCGCTTTCCCCACAAATAACCAATCAAGCTCAAAGCGCGGCGATCTGTACCAACATGCGGAGAAACTTTGATTCCCTTTTTTCATCTTTGAACACCGACAGGAGAAAATGTCATGGCAATGATGAGCGAGAAGGAACGAACGAAGCAATAGAAGGACTCGTGTGCTTAGTTATCAGTTTCGTAGTTCAGGAAATGAATTTGTACATGTAAAATTTCGCTTGACAAAATGTCCGTATAAAGAAGACTAAATACTTTTGAAACTGACTTCAAACAACAGCGTGTATTTATAAACATTTACCTGGAATAAAACGACCATCGACCGCGATTGAACGGTATCAGCGCAGAGCCACAAAGATCCTACCGGAATGCGCAAACATGACACACAGAAAGGTTGACGCATTTAAACTTGCCAACAATTAAGGGATGAAGGTTGAGAGGTGATTTAATTCAGTTATACAAAATATCTCACGGGGTAGACCAAGTCAGTGGTCAACAGACGTTTCAGCTAAATAACAACCAGAATATAAATCAGCAGGGTAAATTGTTGGTAAACTACAACGCAACAAACATTTGAAAGTTTTCTTATGCAAACAGGGTCGTGGAAAATTGCAATGATCTCCCAGTTAACACAAAATTAGCACAAAATGTCAACGCTTTTAACAATGTTCTGGACAACAATCCTAAATGTATAGCTAAGTGTAAAGAATATGGCAATTCGTGGTCCTTTTATTTTTTTTTTCAAACATGCACTAGCGTGCACTAGCACGTATATCAAGCCCAAAATTAAAAGGCGTGTAATAAGTCACGAGGCCTAAAATTAAGCCTCTATTTACTATTCCATGCTATGCTATGCTATACTAAGCAATGCAATGCAATGCTATACTATACTATACTATACTATACTATACTATACTATACTATACTATACTATACTATACTATACTATGATAATTCCTCTTTGACAGCATAGAACAACACCCTCAAAAAATAAAAATAAAACAATTTCAGTTCTTTTCTTTTGTACTGTTAAAAAAAACAGGCGCATTTACCATTTTTAGTGAAGACTTTTTTCTGTTTAAATATAACACAGGGAAAAGCCACAAAGACACAAAGTTTATAGTTCTGCGCGGCCCAAATCTTTCAAAAACTGCAGAACCAAAAACACACAGTAAATAAAATTTATTTTTTAAAAAGAACAACAAATGTTAACGCTGTTTATCAAACATTTGACAACATCACGTAGAAAATATACAGGAACTATTCGCAGTGGAAGGTTACAAGTTCCATGTCCAGCTAACACATACACACACAAAGCGAAGGGGGAAAGGTTTCACACAACAACGCTGTCTGCTAGCAAAGCTCTCCACGCTACGAGCTGCACGTGCCAGGATCCTCTGTTTTCTACTATGACAGCGGTGAACTCTTCGCTAATGCTCTCTCTCTCTCTCTCTCTCTCTCTCTCTCTCTTTCTCTCTTCCTCTGGATGTTTTTTTCTCGTTCCATCTCTGTGATTTTTTTTGTGTCTCTGATTGCAAATCTCTCTCTCTCTCTCTCTCTCTCTCTCTCTCTCTCTCTCTCTCTCTCTCTCTCTCTCTCTCTCTCTCTCTCTCTCTCTCTCTCTTTTACTGGGTGTTTCGTTTTTCCTCGTTCCATCTCCATCTGTGGGTTTCTGTATCTCTAAGTCTTTGTCTAATTGTCTGTCTCTGCAACTCTCTGTCTCTCTCTCTCTTTCTGTCTCTCTCTCCCTCTGTTTGCCACTCTCTCTCTCTCCCTCTCTCTCCTTCCCTATATAAAGTAGTCTAAACACTTTACCCACCTGTGAATCGGGCTTTCCTTGGTTAATAAAATGGGAGAATCAACAATTAATAACGATGAACGCTAGGGGAGGGGAGAAGGAGAAGAATTGAATCTAAATAGAACGGTCTTTATTTGTAGAAAGCTTACAATCAACGACGACGTGGCATTTCATCATTGATATTAGGAAAAGCGACGAATCGTGTGACGCAGCCTTAAGTTGCCGACACGTGGGGAAACAACCTCTCAATAACCGGGACAGCTGCAACATTTAGTTTTTAGGGGCAGGATCCAGTGATGCTATATTGTGGTATATTGTACTGTGTACAGTGAGTTTTATTATCTCATCCTGCTGTCAAGCATGCCAAACACACACACAGACACACCCACACACACACACACACGCACACACAGATACATCACATTCGAACGCACGCATACATATACACGCGCGGAAATTCGCCACGAGTTTGAAACTTTGAATCTTTTTTTATTAGGGATACTGTTGTTTTGTTGTTGTTGTTGTATCAATTTTTATTTATCAGATTAACATAAGTTGTACTGATGTAACATAAACAATTTACGAAATCTACCATGCGCACATCATAGATATTTTCCACATTATCAAACCATAAAAATAATCATACTACTGACATACACGTACATTTTTAACAACATACATTCCCTTATAACATTTAGTTTACATTAAGAAACACATTTAAAAATAAATAAATTAATTAACAGTGGAAGCTTTCAACTTTACCTGTGAAGAACGAAGTACTTATAAATGTCATTTTGCGTCTTACAGAAAGTTGAATTAGGGATACAGTTTTTAGACTAATGATACAGTCTAATCTTCCAATCTGTCCCTTCACAAATTAACATGGTAAAGAGAGAGTTTGAAAAAATGTATAATGATTAAAATTTAAGAGAATTTCTCAAATAAATATTTTTGTACGACACTCTTTTTGTCATTTAAAAAAAATTATGCAGAACGTTTTGTTATATTAAAAAAAATTATTTGCAAGCAAACGTTTTCTGTCAAATATTTTTTGTACTTATTTTCTAAAATAATAAATAAATATGTGAGGCAGTTCTTATGAATAATAATGTTTGAATGCAAACGTTTCTTGTGGAATGTATTTACGCGAAAAAAAAGAAGTCCTTCTTAAGTATCTTTATGACCCAGATAAAAACCATTTGCAAAAATGGAAGTGCGCGAATTGTGTTTTTATAATAATTTTCAAACTATATGTGAGCGCCTCCTCTCAAGGATTGGTGTGGAAGGGAGTAAGTGGGGGGGAGGGGGTTAAGGGAGGAGAGGGGGGGGCTTTATTTAACAAAAAAAAGAAGAGATAAACAGCACCATAACGAGTCGTCCTATACAACAACAACAACAACAACAACAACAGCAAAATAATAAATAAATTTTACAAAATTAAAAAGAACCACCAAAGCTTTTCAATATATTAAAACTTTTTCTTAGCCTGAAAAACAGACTTTCATGTGCACACACACATACACATACACACAAACGCCTACTCACAAGACAGTACAAACACACACACACCACTCTCTCTCTCTCTCTCTCTCTCTCTCTCTCTCTCTCTTTCACTTTCTCTCTCTCTTTCTCTCTCTCTCTCTCTCTCCCTCCCTCTCCAGATCAGTCTCACAGGATAAAACAAATAAATTTTAAGTATGGAGTCTTTCTTTCCCGTTCCTCCTCTTCTTCCTCCTTCTATTTCCCCATTGAAAAAAACAACTAGCTCCTATGCAATTCTTGTCAGAGCGAAAGCAATGGACGAGCGGCAGTAGTTTATATACTACAAACGCCTGATCACCTGTAGTGAGAAAGACGAGCAGCCGACGTGTTATCTGTTTCACGACTCATTTGCTCATTGGTCCTGATTGAGGTAATTGACCAAAAGACTCCTTTGCTAAAACGCTAGTAGATAAACCGGTAGTCTTAAGGGCGTACATTTCATGTCTGACTATACGTGTGGGTGGCTGGAGTTTAGATCTTCTTTCCGGCCACCGGCTTTGGGCTAGTTCTTTGAGCGGGTAAGTGCACTATATAAGAATGAACGAACATTGAAGTTTAAAGTCTACACCCACCATTGGCGAAATGGCAGACGGAATTAACCATCCCAGGGCGGATGAGGGTTTTGGGAAAGGGGGAGGGACATAAATCAACACTGAACCACCAGAGCAATGGTACTACTAAGTCGGACAGGGAAAATGGCCACTTCTATGATGCCCACCACGGGATTCGAGCCTGGGTCATCAGTGTGCCAGAGGACCGCTCTACCTTTGAACTACGGTGGTGGGACACTATAGGATTAAAGTATTTCAGTTCTATGATACGCTCGCGCCTTTCCACAGCGTTTTGGAACCTCTCTTTTCTGTAGACCCGCTTGATGAGGGCGGTGTTTATCTCCTATATTATCTTCCGTGTTCTAAACAGATCCGGCTGTCCACCCATTCACGGCTGGATGGACTGGGGTGCGTGGTGCGCTAGTTTCACTCTTTTGGTGCGGTCTGGCCTTTCATACATTGTTACCCATCCAGGTACTAACCCTTCCCGACGTTGGTTAACATGAAACATGGCTAGCGTGTGCCCACACCACTGCACTGTTGCGTCACACAAACATTATCGCGCGCGCTCACACACAGAGAAAAAGGTGCGCGCACACACACATAGAAAAAGGTGCGCGCGCACACCGCACACACGAACGCACACACACACACACACACACAACTTAGCTAGCTAACGAAACAAAATTGAGACCGGATGTATACACGAATTATCGCAAAAACAGCTCAAAGGTCAACAAACCTGAACATTTAAAGTGAGGTTAATTTCGTGTTTCATCAATAGTTACGCACGGCTGAGACAATATTACCAGAGGTGATGCAGTCTTGATTCAAAAGAACCTTGAGATAACTGTTAATACGAATATCGTAAAGTCGAATATAGTTAGCTGCTATTAAGCTGTCGGAGTAGGAACATAGGTTTATTCGTAACTGCTTGAAACATGCTGTTAAAACTAGACTTAAAAGTCTTTGATGTTTGTTCCTCGGTGAGGGGCCGGGTAGCTCAGTTGGTAGAGCGTCTTACTAGTAACCGAAAGGTACCTGGTTCGAATCCCGGATTGGCCAATGTGTGACCATATTATTTTCCCCTTTCCATCAACTGGTTCGCTGGTGTCAGAATAATGTGACCAGTAGTCGCCTATACGCTTCGGTGTCGTGTGACTATAATCTACAGTTCCTCGGTATCTCCACTAGAGATGGTTTCTCTTTTGAATAGTAATATTGGTCACTCCTATGGGAACACTTGTCTTGTCTTGTGTTGTCTTTCCGTTGGCGCCCACAATCACACTTTTAGATTATTACACTGGCATGTTAAACTCTGGGTGCTTTCTCGGTGGAAAAGCATAGCAGTCGCTGTGCAGCGCTATGTTATAAGCCTCAGCAACTCTCACTCTGAATCCAATCTCTACTTTATTTCGGATAATAATTGCAGAGAGTATGTTGTTTTTTTATTTTAAATTTAAGTTCCTAGCACTGTCTACGGCTCAAGCGCCAGGATCTTTAAAGCCTTAGCCATACAAAGCTTAGTGTGTGGACAAAAGCAAAGAATCTCGGTTTACACTCTCATCCGAAAGAGCACATGACTATCTCATGTTGCCTTCAAGATTGAAGATTCCTTTGCTGCTATTGTGCTAATACGCTAATTGTCATTCTAGATATGCGGGGATGTGCTACTCTTATTGAAATTACCATTGTAAACTCACTCTTTCTTTTCTTCTGGTGTCCGCGAACGTGTCAAAAACCTATTAAGGCAAATCCCCTCCACTGGAGATTGTGCTCATTGTCCAGCTTTGATGACGGACAAATTGTAATAGTTCACCATTGTTGTCCACTTATGAGCTGTGGCATATCACCTTGTGCACTCGCCCCCCGTGAGGGTGCCGGGGGTTTCAGTATAAATAGCATTCCCACTTTCTGAAAATTTAGTACTTTAAATTCCCACTGTTGCTGTCTTTCTCCTTTGTTCTTTCTCATTCCTACTCTGTTCTATCAATCTACTTACTATACTATCTTCTTCTTCGCTAGACCAGTCACCTACCTTTTTTCTTGAAAACTCTTCCGGGACAATACTCCTCATTTGTGAATGAGGTCTGTTGGATCAGCTTGGGAATATTGGACGCTTTCTGCCACATGGTCACTTGGGCTTCCTATGATGTTATTATTTAGCAATGTAAGCATTATATGTGTATGAGTTTTGTTGATATTGTATAATGATGTTTGTATTCTATTTTGTTTTTTGTAAACGGGGGTTAGATAAATTAGAGTATAGCCTCAGCTTCCCCGGCATGCCTTCAGTGTTACCACTAGGCTTGTTTCGGCAGATCTTTAATGCGGATCAGGGGTGAGTCCTCTTTCACTTCTCTGGTCCTGATTTGGCTCGGAAGAGTCCGCTGGACCTAAAGCAATAACCATGTAATGTAATGTAATGTAATGTAATGTACTTTGTGCACTTACGGAAATCAGTCGCAGCAACTAAGCAAGCTGTATAGAATACACATTTACTTGCTAGTGAAACATGGTCTCAGCGACTGAATGTTACAGTACATATCTGCTGCGCCTTTTCACATTTTAATGCAGTCAAATTGTTCTTTATTTAGAACGTACAGGTTCAGCGAACTTCTTAATGAAGTTGTGGCCACCGAGCTCTAGCTTAAAATAGCTTATTCGTGTTCAGATCACAACCATATCATTTGAGGCAGGTCATCAAGGGGTTTTCTCCAGATACTCCAGTTTCTTCCTTCCCTTTAATAATGGTACTGGATACAGGTAATCGTTTTAAAAAGTACACAAATAAACATTCGATTTCTTTAATTCTATCCGTTATACCCAATGTTTCATAGCATACATATGCGTTTTTATCTGCGCCTGTCACTTGCCAAAAGATCGGATTCTTAAACATGTCGCTGTGTGTTAATGGCGATTGGGGGATGGGTAGGTGGGTTTAGTGGGGGATGCGGGAGGCAAACTTGTTTTTTCCAACTTAGTTCCAGTCATTCGCCCAAAAAGGCAATCACCGAAGTCGAACGAAGCTCTCCGATGTGTTACGAAATGATGCTTGCATGGCTACGACTAGCTGACATTAAAAATGATCGCTGTTGCTTCTAATTCTGTTTGATTTACACAGATTTAGCATTTCGCAACGGTATACTTTGTTAATATGAGCATAATATGAGCACAGTTATTATCGACCATATTTAATAGTTGCGTTCCTTGATTTGCATTTTGTTAGTTCTCAGCAGTAAAGGCTAATAATAGCATTGCCCATTTCCTGCCTAGAACCAAGTATACACTGTAATACAGTATACATAGGCTTAATCTACATTATCATATTATAAGTCAGTCTCCGCGCAGCGAAGAAGCTCACTAGCTGAATATAATTATTAGACTTGTATTATTTGTTTTATACGTAAATAAATGTATAAAGTAAATCTATTCTAATTAATAATATTTAGGCCTATACTTTATAATATTCGAATCTTGAAATTTCCGGAGAAGGACGAGTAGGCTAAGCGAATTTTTTTTTTAAATAACTCGAGATCAGAGTTAAATTAATAGTTAGTTATTCATTGCTTACAGGGTCCAGCGGACTGCAAAGAGCCGAATCAGAACCACAAAATCAAGACAACTCGAGATCAGAATAATAGTTATTCATTGCTTACAGAGTCCAGCTGACTGCAAAGAGCCGAATCAGGACCACAAAATCGAGACCACAACTTCGCAAGTAGTAGTAGTAGTAGTAGTAGTAGTAGTAGTAGTAGTAGTAGTAGTAGCATAGTTATTTAGTTAAATCTTTAATTTATTTATTTATTTATTTATTTATTTATTTATTTATTTATTTATTATTATTATTATTATTATTATTATTATTATTATTATTATTATTATTATTATTATTATTATTATTATTTGTTTCTTTTTATTATTATTATTATTATTATTATTATTATTATTATTATTATTATTATTATTATTATTATTATTCCTACTTTAAAAAAAAAAGAAGAAAAAAAAGAATAGTGTGCTGCTGTGCGTGCTCAATGGTGTAAATATGGTCAGTGACGTTTTGTTTGTTTTTGCTGAAGTTGGGTGTAACCCGAAATATTCAGATAGTGTTACT
>CM072526.1:13470533-13488033 GCA_036898135.1 Oncomelania hupensis | reverse complement strand
GTAGGTACTCAGTCACAGTTGAGTCAACTGGGGGCGTTATTATTTGTCGCTTCACGTTTTGCGGTCACCCATCCAAGTGCTAACTGGACGGTGCTTAACTTGCGACACAGTAGCGAGTGCTCCAACCACTGCGCTATCCGGCACCCCGACAATACCAGACAAACTGAAAACAGGAAGGTAAAGAATTTACCCCTCCTCATGGTACATTACCAGCGGGTATTACCTTTTTTTAATACGGGCCCTGAACAACGCGCATTGTACTCATAAAACTAGTCATTAGTCACAGCACACGCATTACTAATTACATTTCAGTTTGGAAAACCAGTCCTGTAAAAAGGACACCCATCCTCCTACTTCTTCTCTTTCCGGAAGAAAGTCCAGGTTTGTTTTGGTGGTTGTGGGATACCCACCCCAGGGAAAAGAGGGGGTACATGGACCTCTATCAACACTAAACCACAGCAGCAACCACAATGTGCTGGACGAGCACAGTGAAATCAATGCATAGGTGGTGGTCTTGTATGTAGCGTTTATTGCTTGCCCTCATTTGTTTATTTTACATGCAATTAAACATAATTTAGTCTTGCCTTGTATTTCCTTTGAAATTTCATTAATTTAGCAGTTTGTGAATGTACTGATGTTACCCACGTCTAACACTTTTTTGGAATAAAGATTTGTTGACTTGACTTGACTTGACCTGACTTGACTTGACTTGACTTGACTGGTTAAGACGGACAGCAAAGCGAATGGTCAGTTATCCTGCTCACCACGGGAATTGAACCAGGACCACCAGGTGTGCCATGCCAACGCACTACCACTGAGCCACGACGGTGGGTCGAAGTAGATTTAAAAATGTGCCACGATACAAAGACACAGGAATAATCTTTACAACCATGGACTGTGCCGAAGCATGTCTAACCCGACGCTCCCATGTCTTTCAAAAACTTCGCATCGAATAAGAAACCTCTAATATAATAATAATAATAATAATAATAATAATAATAATAATAATAATAATAATAATAATAATAATAATAATTATTATTATTATTATTATTATTATTATTATTATTATTATTATTATTATTATTATTATTATTATTATTATAGTAAGACAGTCAGTCATTTTTATAGGGTCCAGCGGACTGGAAAAAGCCGAATTATGGTTGAAAGAGGGCTGACCCCAGATCCGTATAAAAGATCTGCTAAAACAACCCTAATGGTAACACTGAAGGCACTCCACCAGCCGGCCACTATACAATAAAGGCATCCCATGCAGGGTACGCCGAGGCTTTAGTTACAAAAACAAAATAGAATATAAATATCATTATAAAATATTAATAAAGCACATACATATAAAATGCCTACATTGCTAAATAATAATACAATAGAAAACCCTAGTGACCATTTGCCAGAAAGCGTCCAATATTTCCAACAGGCCCCATACAGAAATGGGGAGTTTTGGGAGACTTTTCAAGAAAAAAGAAAGGGGAGTGGTCTAGTGAAGAAGATAGTAGATTGATAGAACAGAGTAGGAATGAGAAAGAACAAAGGAGAAAGAACAAAGGAGAAAGACAGCAACTGTGGGACTTTAAAGCATTAAATTTCCACAATGTGGGAATACTATTTATAGAAAAAAAAGGCACCTCCATGGGGCAAATGGGGGTGGGGGAGAAATAATAATAATAATAATAATAATAATAATAATAATAATAATAATAACCATCATCATCATCATCATCATCATCATCATCATCATCATCATCATCATTAATTAATTAATGAAAATGTATTACGCGCATAAACATTTCCTTTAAAAAAGCATGATCACAATGCTGTAATAATAACAACAACAACAATAACAACAACAATAACAACAACAACAACAACAATAATAATAATAATAATAATAATAATAATAATAATAATAATAATAATAATAATAATAATAATAATAATAATAATACAATTTTTATATAGCGCGAGTTCCCAATAAACTTGACCTCAAAGCTCATATCTTGTAAGATTCATCCCCACAGCCAGATTATATGCCATAACAACAACAAAACACAATATGAATAATCGTCTCCGATATTTTCATGATAATCCAAGAAAATGATTGCTGTTGCGTCAGTGTTTGGGAGAACATTCCAGCATGTGGCCTTCTGGACATCAAAAGCTGGATTGCTGATACTGAAAAGAAAATTCGTTTTGGCTGCGCAATGTCACAGATGTGAACAGACGATCAATAAAAATCAAATAAAGCAATCAATAAGTATAATTTTAAAGAACAAAAATAAATTATTAATAATAATAATAATAATAATAATAATAATAAAAATAATAATAATAATAATAATAATAATAATAATAATAATAATAATAATAATAATAATAATAATAATAATAATAATAATAAAAAAAATAATAATAATAATAATAATAATAATAATAATAATAATAATAATAATAGTAATAATAATAACTGGATACTATACGCGCCTTATCTCTAAATGAGATTCAAAGCGCGGCGATCTATAACCAACCAACATGCACGCTCACATGTCGCAAACATTCCTGCATACACAACGGACACACATTCATCACACAAAGACGTGTGGAGCCAAGCCGCTATTGGAAGACGGAAAATAAATTAATTTTATTTTTGAAATTTTATACAGATTTCATCCAAAACCATTATTGAAGGGATGGAGGGAGAGAAAAAACGCGCCGTGATTGAGGGTATCCTGTGCTTTGGCATCACGGTCCGGTTTGGGGGCGCCACTTGGGGCGAGGAGTTTCAACTTGAAAGAATTGTAAAACGCGCGGTTAAAATCCTATCCTATCCTATCCTATCCTTGATTGCTATTTACCCTCCCTCGCGTCTATATACAGCACGCGTTTGGGTTAGAAGGGCCAGCAACATCGTTGGCGATCCATCTCATCCAGCCAACCACCTGTTCGAACTCCTCCCGTAAGTCAAACGCTTCAGAGCCATAAAAGTTAGAATCAGTCGGGTTAGACGCAGCTTCTTTCCCCATGCTGCCCTCTCAGTAACAGTGACCTCAGCTGATCACAGAGCACGAGTTTTGCAAAATGTCTTGATATTTTAATGCACATTACATGTTTGTGCCTCGACTCATATACCCATGTACAACTGTGTACGAGTGAGTGTGGTTGGGGACAAAGAGGGAGAGGGGGCGTGCGTGCTTGTTTTACTTCTTAAAACAACTTTTTGTCTTACATCATTCGATGTGTTAATGTCCAGTGGAAGCATGTTTGTTGTTGTAGAGTGACTGAATGTTTTACCGCATCACCCAAAACAAAATCCTATGTGAATGAATGAACATTGAGGTTTGACGTCTACACCCACCATTGGCGATATGGCAGACGGGAATAACCATCCCAGGGAACAAGGAGAAGGGACTTAAATCAACACAAATCCACCAGAGCAATCATACCAAAGAGCTTATTACGGAAAGAGGGGGAACTTCCATTATGTCATATTGTAAGCCACGCACACACGCCCGCCCGAGGCCAACTCCCCCCTTTTTACCGGTCACCCAAAAGATCTTGTCAGGACAGCTGAGCAACCCCCCCAAAACCCTCTCCTCCCCCTTGGAGGAGGGGAGAGGGAGGGAGAAAGACCCCCGACACGGCGGCCGCGCGCGCGGGCCGACAAGCAATTGTAAAAATAAAATCAAAATAAAATAAAAATCTCTTCTCTCTTGTCTTGTCTATGTGTGCTGAATGCATGTTTCTTGCGATCATGTTCATTTATATTTTCTCCGTCTCCACGGTCAACTTCTTCAGCAACGACCAGGAACGGAGACCTCACATACACCTCAGTGTAAAGAATTCCCTTCTCATCTCCCTCCCTGGTCCATCACATTCCACAGACCGTGGAGCAGACAAAATCTACCATGCCGTGTTTGCACCCGTTTTATTGTGTTGCTAGTCTGTGATGTCTTGTGTTAACAATTCCTCCACAATTAAGGAAAAACATTCACACATTCTGTCGCTCAAAGGGAAGTTAGAAAGAATTTTTACTACAACAACAAACAGATCTAGCGCAGATAGAAACGATACGGAAAACCACACAAACAGAATACTAGTACGTTGACGTTAGGCTAAACAAAAACTTGCTTTGATCGTTCAAACGTTGAATTTACTTATTTCTCTCAACTCAGGAATTGAATTCCTTTGCGATATAAAAATAATACAATGGCCAGTTTAACAATTATTTTACATTACAATACTAATTAATTATTTCCAGGCAGCGAGAAGAAAGAAAAGAAATATGTTCGGAACTTCTAGATAAATTTCATTTCTCAGAATCATTTCTTTCCATTTACGTTGAGGTTTTTCTCAATAATAAAAGAAAATAAAAACTAATTTATAAATTACTACTTTTTATAACTAACTTCTTCAACAAAATAACTGAACGATTCTAACTGTCGAATACTATTTACAAATTTAGAATTCTGTAAGGTAAAACAGCTTTTTATAAAATTCACTTTCGTTTTTGTATTCTTATCAATTTCGATCTAAATTTTACTGTCACTTTCACTTTTCTTTTTAACGTGAGCAAGGCCGGGCTATTATCTTAGATAATTCTGCTTTGGCTAAAGTTACAACCAATAATAAAATGGACTTCTTTAGTTTTTAAAAGGAAAATAAGCTCACGGGTGCTAGCGGTTATCAAAACGATATGAGACACACCATTTCTACACAGAAATGGTCCTTTTATTACGACATACGAGCAAAACATAGCCGTTGACCAATGAAATCTCTGCCAGCGGACCTTGTATTTGAACCAGGGAACCCGGATATTGGCGTCCCATGCACACGAACGGTGCAAAGCTGGAAGAGCGTCGCGAACTATCTAAGATTTCTATTTCTTCAAAGGTTGACAGTGATTAATTCCCGGTGCAAAACATGAGCCAGTTTCGTCGGACTTCTAGCATCAACGGAGCATAGGACTTATTATTAAATTACGAAAGAAAATTGGCTTGTCAAATCGAACACTAGCTGGCACATTTTGACCTAGCTGGGGCCATTCTCAATACACAGGTAAGTGCCGAGATAATTCAATTGTCACTCAAATACATTTCATAAATATAAATTTTATGATTAGACTTGCTGGCAAACTTCAGCTAACAAGTAACAAACTGTCAAGAAAAATTCTGAGTTCCCAATTTTCTCAAACTAAACTAAAGAAAAACAGTGCACAGGCCATCAATAGAAAACACATCTCGCTGGTTAACACGCTAAACTTCGAGACTCTTGGCACTCTAAACATCGAATCCTTTTTATAAATAAATTAAACATTTTCACACAATTACACTCTAATGTTCCACAGCACAAGAAAAATTACGTTCTTTTACTACATTTGATCAGGCAGATTCTCTAGATTCCATCTAAAAGTACACCAACCACAGCTAGATCCAAACAGTCACAGTCTTCTTCATATTATGACTATTTGACCGGTCGAAGCTACACATGAATAAAACATAAATTCTCAATATGCAACTTTTCCAGTCACCAAATATTCACTCAAAGTTACACAAATGAATACACAAATAGCAGTATAATTTCCAGCATTGTTATTCTTCAGATCTAAACTGCGGTTCAATAGATTAGTTATTGGTTCTAAATGTACCGTATGATAGGCCTATTCTTCATCACACAGAAATAAAAGAAAGTTATTTTGTAGCAGAATTACGGCAGTTCCACTTCATCGTTTGCTCCAATAGTATCCACTGTAACATTTCTGTATGTTTATAAAAAGATAAAGTCAAAATAAAGTCAGAATGAAGAAATTTTCCTCACCTTAGGCTTGGAGCTCATTTCCGAAGTGGGTTGCTAAATCTTGGCAGACACAGCAAGGGCGGAAACAAGGATAACTTCTGCTACGAATTTGTATTTTAAATAAAAGCTATTTTTCTGCACATTCTTCAATAAAAAGTTTCAGGGAGTATGATAATAGATAGTTGTAGAAAAATTAATAATAAAAGTTCATGTAAAAATAAGCTCTGGCCAGTCCAGGGCTTACACGCTCCCCTGCCAAATAAGGATAATGCTCCTGCATTATGAATATCTCCTGCTTTTAATTGGCTGTAGTTGGTTTCACTTCTTTCTATTTTTTTTCAGTTTACGGTACAACAATGTCAACATCTTCAAGAGCTTTCACCAGTTCCCATCTGGCTCCTGTGAGAGCTGGCAGTTGAACAGCGAGTGACCGTATGGTGAGCAGCGTCGACGTGTCTGTAGGTAGACCAGCGGCCACAATACGGACATGCCGGGAAAGAATGTCACGAAGACGTTGCACTGGATACTTGTGTTTTGGAAATTCCATGCTGGGCAGCATTAGCATAGAGAACTCATCAAAAAGTTCCCTTTGGCCCATCTCCACAGGAAAACCCGCTCGTCTACCAAGTACCAAGGCTGCTTCCATGAAGAGAATATATTTGCCTTCCTTATCCATCTGGTTCCATCCCAACGGTGGCCATCGGATCCCTGTAGGAAGAGTAACTTGATGCTCTCTTGACCACTTCCTGGGTGCAACCAAAATCAACGAAGGGAATCCTGCCATCAATAGTTTCCTTGCTCGTTCGCTGTCTTCGGATAATGGGTTAGGGGGGAAAAGGTGGGAAAGATTAAGGGTAGGAGGGACATGAGCGGCCAGAAATTCAGAATTTGATATAGGGCTCACGCCAAAAGTAACCGGTGTGCGGGGACCAGGCTGAATTTCAGGGGTAAGAGGGTCAAACACAGAGTTCGAGATATGTAGTAAAGGTGACGGCACAGTGGCAGAGGGGGCAGGCGAAGACACCGTCTCACAGGGAACCAGCTGATACGCCGAGGCAGAGCGAACAGTCACAGGTTCCGGCTCTGAGGTCTGGAAAACGGACTCAGTTTCAGGCACCTCCTGGTTGGCAAAATCCTCTCGGTCCTCCATACTAACTTGTAGACCCGCCTGTCTCATGGCCTCTGCTAAGCTATCCTTCGATGAATTAAGACAGCTGTCAGGGTCCACGCGGATACTCTGCACCAAACTCCATGGAAAGTTTACTCTTGCTTTCCATACTAAGGCAGCAGGGTGGTCAGGCTCCACAGGGCAAAGTACGGGTAGGCTGGTGGTCATTTTGCACAAGGGAGGAAGTCGTCCCAACAGCTCCTCCAGCCCATCCGGACGAAAGACGATTACAGCCACTTGTCCTCCTTCATACAAAGTTGCCTCCAAAGGGTCCATGTTCAGCCCATGCAGCAACAGGGGCATAGAAGAAGGGGCTCTTGAGGAGGGGTGATGGCTCAACAAATGCCGTCTCAAGGAACGCCTCGAAAGGTAAGTTCTAGTGCAGCAAGGGCACTTTACATCCGTCTGTAACAATAGGAATCATCTACATAACTTCCCGTAACTTCACTTCACACTGTGTTAAGTTTGATTGCATGGAATAAAATAATAAATTATAATGCTTTCTCTATTACTGATCACGGCACCAATGGCACCATCTGAGAGAAAGTGACTGACAGTTATTTCCACAGTAAACTGTATTGTTAATGTTCACTATCTGGAAACAAGTGACAGTACAAAACGTAGGTTAGTGACTAAGTCATCCAAAACTCATGGAGACGTACGCGCCACTGATCCGTGCCACACCTTCTTTGTAAGTTAGGCCATCTCCAATGACCAACTAACCAACACTCCATGTTAGGCCATCTCCAATGACCAACTGACCAACACTCATCTCCAATGACCAACTAATCCATCACTCCAATATTAGCACGGTAATTGGCATAGTTACTAAATTTGCAAAATCTAATTTCCTATGCATCGTCCATTAGTCCGCAAATTGAGCAAGTTGCCAAAGTTTTTGAGAGACTTAACTGCTCCCTAAATAATAAGCAGGCAGCCGCAATTGTGCCAGAAAATAACAGTTTAACTTCACTCTGAAGTTCACTCACACAGTTCATCTGCCATCAGATGACAACAAAAAGCAACTAAACAGTTACTCCATGGTCTCAAAATAACACTTCCCTAATGTCACACTGAATGTTCTATTGTTGTTACTGACTGTGTTTATTTTATGATTTATTTATGTATTAAATTTTTTTTTTTTTTTTTTTTTTTTTTTTTTAGTATAGGACAGGATTTAAATAACCTGGAGATATTAGTTTGTCACTTTTTTTCTGCATTAGTGTATCACTTTTCACTTCAAATATTTATAGTTTGTCACTCACAGTCACACTATCTCAAAAAAAAAATTCACATTTAACAGTTAATCACACTGTATCACTTCAGACAATTTTGACAATTTGTCACACTCCAGAATTCACACAGAGTTAATTTTTGCAAATCCACTTTGGTATTCTTGTTCCTTTGTAGATTATTATTCTGTCAATATGATGAGCTTTAGGTGGTGATTTTGCACTTTTCTTCAACATGTAAGTCAAGTCATCTATTTTCTTTGTCACCAGGTATGGACCTCTCCAATGGCTGACAAGTTTTTGGCATACTCCAACTGTGCGTCTTGGGTCGAATAACCATACAAGTTGACCAGGGGAGAACTGTCGTTTCCGAGCATGAAGATCATAGTTCCTTTTCTGGTAAGCAGCATTTTTCCTGATATTCTTCCTAGCTACTTCATGAGCTTCAACAAGTGAATTCTGTAAATCTTGGACGTACTCTGTGACTGGTCGTTCAGCTTTTATCTCTTTGGGACGGCCAACCACAGCTTGAATAGGTAAAACAATTTCTCTGCCCAAAACCATTTTGTTTGGCGTTCGCTGAGTGGTACTGTGCTCTGACGACCGGTATGCCATCATAACTTGAGGAAGAAAAATGTCCCAAACTTTTTGTTTGTTTTCACAGTACATGGTTAACATGTTGGTTAATGTTCTCATGAAACGTTCAACACCACCGTTTGCCTGGGGATGATAACTAGTGGTGCGAGTTTTGTCAATGTGCAGAAAGTCACATACTTCCTTGAAAAGACCACTTTCAAAATTTTTACCTTGATCAGTAATTATCTGCAGTGGAGTACCAAAACGGCATATGAATTCATTGACAAAAGTTTGTGCGATTGTTCTTGCTTCTTGATTTGGCATAGAGAATGCTTCAGTCCATTTAGTAAACAAATCAGTGACAACCAGAATGTATTTGTTGCCTTTATGTGTCACAGGCAGGGGACCAAGAATATCTAGCGCAACTCTTTCCATAGGTTCACCAACTATATAGTGTCCAAGTGGCGCATGTTTTGTACTCCTTGGGGTTTTCTTGGCAGCACAACGATCACACTGTTGAACGTAAATAGTTACACTGTCTTTCATTTTAGGCCAATAAAATGACCTTTTTATTTGTTTCAGCGTCTTCTCTGCACACAAGTGTCCTGCAGTTGGAATGTCATGGGAATGCGCCAGGACTTGCCTTTGCAGTGATCCAGGGACTATTATTTGTAATGAATTATCTTCAGCACCACGCCTATACAGGACTCCGTTATACAAAACTAGACGGTTCCATTCAGCCCATAACGCTTTGACTTCTGCAGAATAGGCTGATATCTCATTCCAAGCTGGTCGCAAAGAAGAATGTTCCATTGAACGCAGAATAGGGCCTATAATTTCATCCTCTAACTGCTTTTTGCGTAATTTTTCAGTGTCCCAACCATCAAGAAGTACTGGTGTAAAAATTGTGTATTGTTTGTCATCGGTGTTCGCACTGTCACAAGTAGCACTATCACAGGTAAAGGGAGATAATTCGGTCTGAGAATTAGACCTTGACATCGTATCTGTGGATTGGCCTGGTAGCATCTGTTTATTTGTAGAGTCTGCCGTTTGCTTTGTTGCACAGCACTTCACAACATCAGCAACAGTCTTTGAGGTTTGCTTAGTTGTTAGCTTTTGTTGTTGAGTCGATTCCATCACCATTGCTAATAATTTCACAACAGGAAGCACATTTGACACATTTTCTGTCTCTTGTGGTAATTCTGAGTCTATTTCTTTACATTGGGCTCTCATGCATGCTGGGCATGGACGTCTTGATAATGCATCAGCATTTCTGTGCTGTGTACCTGGACGATGAGTAACTTTCAGGTTGTAAGTACAGATTTCTTGAAGCCAGCGCATTACTTGGCCAGACGGATTTTTCAAAGTCTTTAGCCAACTAACAGCTGAGTTATCGGTGCGCAAAAGAATTTCTTGACCATAAAGATAATTATGAAATTTCTTCAGTGCCTTGATTACAGCTAACAGCTCTTTCCTGGAAACACAATAATTAGTCTCAGCTGAAGTCAAGGTTGAACTGTAATGAGCAATGACTTTTTCTCTACCATCGTCAATTTGAGACAGCACTGCTCCCACAGACTGGTCACTGGCATCAGTGTCTAAAATGAATTGTTTTCCTAACTGAGGGTAGCTCAAGATAGGAGTACTTGATAGTTTGTCTTTCAGCGTTTGAAAAGCATAAGCACAGTCTTCTGTCCACTGGAATTGAACTCCCTTCTCACACAGCTTGTGTAGAGGTTTAGCTATCGCAGCAAAATTTTCCACAAACTTCCTATAGTAGGAACAAAGTCCAAGGAAACTTCGAACTTGTTTCACAGTTTCGGGCTGCGGCCAGTCTTTAATAGCTTTGGTTTTCTCTGGGTCTGTCTGAATTCCTTGTTCGTTGACAACATGTCCCAAAAACTTGATTTCTGATTGAAAGAGTAAGCACTTTGAAGGTTTTAATTTTAAATTTGCTTCTTCAAGTCTTTGCCACACATGTTCCAATCTTGTAAGTCCTATTTCAAAGGTAGGGGCTGGCACGATTGTATCGTCCATAAACAAAACACACTCACTCCACTGCAATCCGTGCAAAACATTTTCCATCATGCGTTGAAAAGCAGCTGGAGCATTTGTAAGTCCAAAACTCAATACGGTGAATTGGTACAATCCCATACCAGTAATAAATGCAGTTTTCTGCCTGTCTTCTTCCCTGTCAAGGGGAATTTGCCAGAAGCCACTCTGTAAGTCCATAGTACTGAACCATTTAGAATCTGACAAAGAATCCAAGCATTCCTCAATGAGCGGTAAGGGATAAGCATCACGAATAGTGACTTCATTTAGTTTTCTGTAGTCTACACAGAAACGTATGGAACCATCTTTCTTGTACACAAGACATGTAGGACTAGCCCAAGCACTGGTAGAAGGCTCAATAATATTTCTTTCCAGCATGCCATGAATTTCTTCCCGTTCGGCTTCTCTCTTTCCAAGTGGTAGCCTTCTAGCTCTTTGTCTAATAGGAACAGCTTGACCAGTGTTTATCTGAAATCTTGCCTTGTTTGTCTTGCCCATGTCATTAGCAGATTTTGAAAAAATGTGCTGGTATCTTACCATTAGTTCTTTCAAAACTTGAGACTGTTGTTCACTGAGATTTACTGTACTTCTTTCAAATAGATCTTTCAAATATTCAGGAAGGTGGTTATTTTCAGAATTGGCATTTCTGACAGCAGTAAAATTAATCTTGACCTTAGATTGTCTCCCTTGGTACGCTGACTGTGCCGTTCCTAAGTAGGTATTAGGGTATAGTTTGGTGTCTTTTTCTGCTAAGTTGATCACAATGGCAGTTGTGTTCATTTTATCAGCAGTTATCATTGGTGTCATGTACAGCTGCTTTGTTTGTACTACTACATCTGATGGTTCCAGTAGCATGTCCTGATTAACATACTGTTTGCCACTAACTGTGACTGAAACGTTCATGATTGATCTGGCAGGAATGACAAGTGATTGAGAAGACGTGACATGGCAGACCATTTCTGATTTGCCACCAACGAAGAGTGGAATGTATCCAGTCTTTGTTATCAACTGCATTTTCTCAATGTTCATAGATTTCACAAATTGAAAAGTAAAATCTTGTCCCAAAATTGCATCAATATTCATGTCACATATGATAGTTGGTACCACAAATTCCTGATTACCCAAATCAAGTTCCAGGTTTGCTACACCTAGGATATTCACTTTACATCCATTGATTCCTTCTAGCCTAGTGTCGGTGTTAAGCAAAATAGGCCTTTGTTCTTCTGGTATCAGGTGAAAAACATGACTTCCAAGCAAGGTAGCAGCAGAACCAGTGTCAATTAGAAAATCAACTGTAATGCCATACAAGTTTGCTTCAGTAAACATTCCGGTGTTATTATTTACTTGGCTTTCCTTATGTGGATTAGTTGTTCTGACATTGTCATTGACTGGATGGTTTGATTTCTTCACAGAGTCATTTGAAACGTAAACTGGCACTTGCAAAGTAATTTGAGATGTATTATCTGCTGTATCTTCTTCTGGTTCATGTTGAGCCTGTGGTGTGTTCATGATAGTCTCATTGCTAGCATTACATTGTTTTCCTTCCTTGGGCCTTGTACAGACTACCTCCTCTTGGCCCTCAGAAGAGGCGGTGCCTAGTTTCCCAGCCTGCAACTCTTTGCATTTGTGATAAATTGGGCAATCACTCATTCTGTGTTTCTTATCCTTGCAAATAAAGCAGCCAGAGTACTCTTTGTTGATCTTTTGATTCACACTGTGGTTGGTTTGCCCATTCACCCTGGTTGGAGAATAAGCAGTGGCAGAGGCCAGTTGATTTCTGGAAGCAGCCATAGATGAGGAAGCAACAGCATTTACTTGATTTGCTGTCTGGCGTTCTAGCTGATTTATGCGCTCCGTGAGGCTGTCAAAATTCAGTTGTTTATGTTCTTGGCTGATGGCTGCATGAACTCCACGCACTGATTTCTTGGTTGATTGTTGGAAAGTTTCGTATGTTTCTACAATTTCCACCGCAGCTTGAAGATGAGTACATCTCTTGTCAATGCATTTCCATCTGGTCTCATTATCAAGGCTCTTGTACATCTGTTGCAAAGCAATGACATGTAAATTAGCGTCGGTCATGTCATAAGGGTAAGCTCTCCTAGCTAGGAGCAGAAGATCATCAGCCAGCTTATCAATGGATTCACCTGGCTGCCTGATTCTGGCCTCAAGCTGAGCAATCCAGAACTGCTGATTCTTAGATTGGCAGCCAAAACGACGTCTCATGCAGACAAGAACATCAGGATAACGCCCTTTGAGTCTAGGGTTGAGACTTTGGAAGAAGGTGCGAGCAGCGCCCCGTAGCATGGCTGCTAGCATAATAGCTTTTTCTGGTTCACTCCATCGGCCAAGCAAGGAACAACATTCAAAGTGTTCTTCCCATTCTTCCCAGTTCTGAGTGCCATCGTAGGGGTCAGGTCTAACCTTGATGGACGATTTACCTCTTGGCAGCTCAGGAAAATAGGTGACCGGTTGCGTCGGGCCATGTAAAGCAAAATTGTTGTTGTTAAATTCATAGTCTGGAGCTTCTCCCCATATTCCATTTCCTCTGGGCAGGTTGAGTTCGTCTTGATTCTGGGGTTGTTGTAGATCCTCCCTGGGTGTTGTCAGTAATTCTCGTTGCCTTTGTCGAAGTTCCATTAGTTCTCCTTCCACTTCTTCAATCAATTGCTGGTTTCTTTGGCGTTCCATTTCGGCCATTTCTCTTTCTTCTTGCACTTGACGGTCAGCCATTATGACTTGCTTACTTTCCCAGTGTTGTGGACTTTAAAATAAACAATACATGTCTCTCGTTTTGCTCCTATACTGCCTAAATTTTAATTTCCTATTTACTTCTATGCTCAACAGCAATGCACATAATTTATTTTTGTTTTAATTATTTTTATTTATTATTACTTGTATATATTTATTTTATTTATTTATTTATGACTACATGATTTAACCTTGTACATTACTAGTATATCCTTAGGTAAATCTGTTTCAAATTAATGTATAATAAATAGTCTGGTTTTACGAAATGTGATTAAAGAATAAAACATTTGAACTGTCTATTTTATCATCTACTTTATTCTCTTACATAAAATGTAGTGTCTTTCTCTCTTGCATTCCAACATCACTAACAAGACACAACAACCATGCACTAAAAAATGAATTTTCATAACACAATCCCACACACAAAACTAATACTTATAAGAAAATTACAAAATTCTTCCACTTAAACTAGCACAGCTGAGGCAGCAGTTAGCCTCAATTAATCAAATATCCGACCTTCTGAACACCACTTACTTGTAGGAAGTGGTGTCATTCTTCAAATAATCTTTCAATTAAAATAATGGTGTACTTCTTCAACATGGGCTGAGGCATTAATTAGCCTCAATTAATCAAATCCCACTTCTTGACACCACTTTACTTGTAAGAAGTGGTGTCAAGCTTCAAATAATTCTTCAATTAAAATAGCATGGCTGAGGCAGCAGTTAGCCTCAATTATTCGAATCCCACTTCTAGACACCACTTTACTTGTAAGCCACGCACACACGCCCGCCCGAGGCCAACTCCCCCCTTTTTACCGGTCACCCAAAAGATCTTGTCAGGACAGCTGAGCAACCCCCCCAAAACCCTCTCCTCCCCCTTGGAGGAGGGGAGAGGGAGGGAGAAAGACCCCCGACACGGCGGCCGCGCGCGCGGGCCGACAAGCAATTGTAAAAATAAAATCAAAATAAAATAAAAATCTCTTCTCTCTTGTCTTGTCTATGTGTGCTGAATGCATGTTTCTTGCGATCATGTTCATTTATATTTTCTCCGTCTCCACGGTCAACTTCTTCAGCAACGACCAGGAACGGAGACCTCACATACACCTCAGTGTAAAGAATTCCCTTCTCATCTCCCTCCCTGGTCCATCACATTCCACAGACCGTGGAGCAGACAAAATCTACCATGCCGTGTTTGCACCCGTTTTATTGTGTTGCTAGTCTGTGATGTCTTGTGTTAACAATTCCTCCACAATTAAGGAAAAACATTCACACATTCTGTCGCTCAAAGGGAAGTTAGAAAGAATTTTTACTACAACAACAAACAGATCTAGCGCAGATAGAAACGATACGGAAAACCACACAAACAGAATACTAGTACGTTGACGTTAGGCTAAACAAAAACTTGCTTTGATCGTTCAAACGTTGAATTTACTTATTTCTCTCAACTCAGGAATTGAATTCCTTTGCGATATAAAAATAATACAATGGCCAGTTTAACAATTATTTTACATTACAATACTAATTAATTATTTCCAGGCAGCGAGAAGAAAGAAAAGAAATATGTTCGGAACTTCTAGATAAATTTCATTTCTCAGAATCATTTCTTTCCATTTACGTTGAGGTTTTTCTCAATAATAAAAGAAAATAAAAACTAATTTATAAATTACTACTTTTTATAACTAACTTCTTCAACAAAATGACTGAACAATTCTAACTGTCGAATACTATTTACAAATTTAGAATTCTGTAAGGTAAAACAGCTTTTTATAAAATTCACTTTCGTTTTTGTATTCTTATCAATTTCGATCTAAATTTTACTGTCACTTTCACTTTTCTTTTTAACGTGAGCAAGGCCGGGCTATTATCTTAGATAATTCTGCTTTGGCTAAAGTTACAACCAATAATAAAATGGACTTCTTTAGTTTTTAAAAGGAAAATAAGCTCACGGGTGCTAGCGGTTATCAAAACGATATGAGACACACCATTTCTACACAGAAATGGTCCTTTTATTACGACATACGAGCAAAACATAGCCGTTGACCAATGAAATCTCTGCCAGCGGACCTTGTATTTGAACCAGGGAACCCGGATATTGGCGTCCCATGCACACGAACGGTGCAAAGCTGGAAGAGCGTCGCGAACTATCTAAGATTTCTATTTCTTCAAAGGTTGACAGTGATTAATTCCCGGTGCAAAACATGAGCCAGTTTCGTCGGACTTCTAGCATCAACGGAGCATAGGACTTATTATTAAATTACGAAAGAAAATTGGCTTGTCAAATCGAACACTAGCTGGCACATTTTGACCTAGCTGGGGCCATTCTCAATACACAGGTAAGTGCCGAGATAATTCAATTGTCACTCAAATACATTTCATAAATATAAATTTTATGATTAGACTTGCTGGCAAACTTCAGCTAACAAGTAACAAACTGTCAAGAAAAATTCTGAGTTCCCAATTTTCTCAAACTAAACTAAAGAAAAACAGTGCACAGGCCATCAATAGAAAACACATCTCGCTGGTTAACACGCTAAACTTCGAGACTCTTGGCACTCTAAACATCGAATCCTTTTTATAAATAAATTAAACATTTTCACACAATTACACTCTAATGTTCCACAGCACAAGAAAAATTACGTTCTTTTACTACATTTGATCAGGCAGATTCTCTAGATTCCATCTAAAAGTACACCAACCACAGCTAGATCCAAACAGTCACAGTCTTCTTCATATTATGACTATTTGACCGGTCGAAGCTACACATGAATAAAACATAAATTCTCAATATGCAACTTTTCCAGTCACCAAATATTCACTCAAAGTTACACAAATGAATACACAAATAGCAGTATAATTTCCAGCATTGTTATTCTTCAGATCTAAACTGCGGTTCAATAGATTAGTTCTTGGTTCTAAATGTACCGTATGATAGGCCTATTCTTCATCACACAGAAATAAAAGAAAGTTATTTTGTAGCAGAATTACGGCAGTTCCACTTCATCGTTTGCTCCAATAGTATCCACTGTAACATTTCTGTATGTTTATAAAAAGATAAAGTCAAAATAAAGTCAGAATGAAGAATTTTTCCTCACCTTAGGCTTGGAGCTCATTTCCGAAGTGGGTTGCTAAATCTTGGCAGACACAGCAAGGGCGGAAACAAGGATAACTTCTGCTACGAATTTGTATTTTAAATAAAAGCTATTTTTCTGCACATTCTTCAATAAAAAGTTTCAGGGAGTATGATAATAGATAGTTGTAGAAAAATTAATAATAAAAGTTCATGTAAAAATAAGCTCTGGCCAGTCCAGGGCTTACAATATACAAAAATGCGAGACGCTCTCGGATTATTTCCCTTTACTCGGGCTGGCTATATGTCATCATCTGCTATATGAATGATCTGTGCGTGGTAACTTATTGAGCCTATGCCATTGCAAAAGAACATTTTTATGGCAACGTATGCAAAAAACAAACTTTTAACCATCATTATTATTAACATTCCGCTACTGCTGGTTTTTTTTTGTTTTGTTTTTTTTTAATGTTTACTTATTGACATTTATTAGGTGCTTTTATGCTGCTTATGTGTGTATGTCATAGGTTCGCTTTCTGCCCTGGAATTTATTATTTTTTAATCAACGACAGATATTTTAAATTTAAAATATGCATGACAGACTGTTTCATTTATCCGAAACTGGGTAAATCCGTAATCGTGACAGAGAGAGAGAGAGAGAGAGAGAGAGAGAGAGAGAGAGAGAGAGAGAGAGAGAGAGTGAGTGAGAGAGAGGGGTTGGGGGAAGAGAGAGCTCTGTCATTCAATCAATTAATCACAATAAAGCACAATAACAAAATGTTTCACTAATAGTATGAATTTAATTTATATCACATTACTTTTTTTTCCGTTTACACTCAAACGAAAAGGG
>CM072526.1:13362355-13470033 GCA_036898135.1 Oncomelania hupensis | reverse complement strand
AAGAGAAATGAGGAAACTTCAGGAAGACAGCGACAGTGGGAATTTAAAGCACTAAATTTCCAGAAAGTGGGGATACTATTATTTATACTGAAACCCCCCGGCACTCCAACGGGGGTACTGTTGCCGCAGTGAATCAGTCATGCCTACAAAGGCGAGACAGGTTTTCAACTGGGGCTTTCACTTTTCCCTTTATAGGTTAGAACAATCTACAGTAGCAAGATTGCTCAAGACCCCAAGGGGTGGACCTTCCGAAAGAGCAGATTTCCGCTAAAAGGCGAAAGATTCTCATCTCTGAATCTTGTAATTAATTCATAATTACAGGTATGTTATAGACTATGTTAATAAAACAACAACAAAACAGTGTGGATTGCATGTGAATGTGTGCCCAGACAGTCAACACAGTCTATACCAAGTCCTTGTGCTCTTTCATCAATAAGGTTACCAAACTCACTATTACTGCAGGGATCAGTTTACTAGCGCGCCCTGCGCCATTGACGCATAAAAATTAAAAATGACCCATCTACAATTCTTGCCAGGGGCCGAATGGCGCTTCGATTTTTGGTACCAGTGCGCCACCACAATAACAGTGCACTGTATTGGAGGCGACAAACGTGCTTTTGCTAAGGCAAGTTCAGCGATTGGCTATGAGGGCCCGGATGTTGATCTTTCAGCCAATAAGTGTTGTACGATTCTTCCAAATCAGAATTTGCTATCGTCTGCGCGTATGTTGTGTCCGTGCAAGGAGGATTTTTTGTTTTTCTTTGTGCCGCTTTGCTGGTTTCACTAGCAAGGACAACATAAAATTATTTTTTTTACAAGTTTATATTCTTTTAAATTACATTTATACAGCTTTCTTTTCTGATCATTTTGCACTTAAAATTTTTGAAATAGGTAAAAAAAATTGTAAAAGTTACAGTAGTTTGAAATGTTAAAAATAAAGCCTTTTCTCGCGACCTATCTTAGAGAAACCTGCCTTATAAAACAAGGCAATTGTTGATGGACCAAATTGTTTGAGAAATTTTAGTGTTTATTTGATAAATAATTTATTTGTAAAGATTACTTACAGAAATTTGGCATATGGCTCTGTCTACAAAGTTGGTTCACTTTTTGTGACATGGGTGCCCAAAAATAAAAGTTGTCAAATACATACATTTTGTGGTTTATTTGAAAGATATGTATGTGTGTGATCATGCCATGCAGGTTAGAAGATAAGTTTTGACCTTATATGCATGTAGTCAGACCTTTAGTGTACACACTCAACGAAATGTCCAATGTAACACGGAAACCAAATAGTACTTAAAAACCAACAATATATATATAAAGTTGGCAAAGAATCTTTATTTATAAAGAGATCTGCTATCAAATAGATATAAGATTAAAAAGAAATGTTTACATTAATAAAGAAGTTTATCTATTGATACATTATCAAGTCAATCAATTTTCTACAAATTTTAATCGTTAAAAGTTCTTTTATACTTAAAATGAAACAACTTGAAACAGCTACTGCACATGACTGGAAGTCAAAAGGTGCATAATCACATGCTCACATCTTCAAACACTTCCAACTATTTTATTTTAAAATATTATGTGAAGGAATTTGCTTGAATAGACATAAGAAACATAGCTTTAGCAGATAAGACAGTGTTGGATTTGGTAAAAGCAACATCCAAGTTGAAGATTTGGGATTTTAATCCAGTCAGAGCTCTACTGAGCATGTGCAAAACGATGGAGAGACAACATGGTTCATAATGATCGCTTCTGTCTTAAAACAGGGGCTATCCATCTGTTTACTTCTGTTTGTTTGGATAGTAAAGGGATCATTTTAACAGGATATTTGCTTTAAATAGGATTTTTTAAATATACAAATTAAGAAACTACCCTTTAAAAAGTCATGTTATTTGTGACACTTTCGTGTCACACAGTCTTTCATACTTGAAGTAATCAAAAAAGGGTTTAAATACAAGTTGGATCAAACAGAAATAAATGTTTTCATTTTGTTTGGTATAGAATACTATTCTAAACAAAAAAAGCTGTTTGTAGGCATAAGTACACTATAAAATACAGTACTTTTTAGCTTCGGTGTCACATTTGTCACAAATGACATATGTATTGTTATTATAATATTATTATTAAAGGCAGTTTATTTTTAAATCCTGAATTTCTAGTAACTGAAAGTTGAATTGCACATGGTCAAACAGCCCATTTCCTTTGGTTCAATGGCAGGAAGGAGAGAAGGTAAGTCTTTTTTGTGGTGTCACACTTATATTTTGGTCACAAATGAAACACTGACGTCACAAATGACATTATAAAATATGTATTATTATAAATAAATCACAGATTATGTGAAATAAGTTAGATTTTAGGGTGTTTGAGTGTAGACACAACAAGCATGTCTCAACAGGAAGCTACATTAGCAGCCTAGGATTATTTTCTGATGTACTGCTATTTTGTGACACAATTTTGTTTCATGTAACATATCACAAATGACACAAAATGTTTTAGTTTGTACAAGTTATGCTGTCCAGATTATTAATATGCTTGCTCAGTTTCATGAATTTTATTGCAACATTGTTTTAAGTTAATGCATTTGCATTGAATAACTTTTTTCATTCTAAGTACTTAGTTGTGTGTGTCATATGTTACAGAAATACATGTGACGACAAATTGTATTCTTACCATTGAAATAACATTTTCCATTTTTCTTTTTGTTTAATTTTTTTTCTTTTTTAGGTTTTAGGCCTCTGTGGCCAGCTTTGCAAATACCTCTCCCAAACACAAATAATCTGAGGTGTTTATGAAAATCAAGAGCGACTCAAAGTTGATCCTGACAGATGGGAGGCCTTTTAGGAGAAACAGAAAGGAGTGTTTAAATGATGGTATTGCAATCGATCCGAGCAAAAGACACAGAATGGGTCAACCCGCAAAACCAAAAATATCTACCACAAGAATGTTGTAAGGCTTTTTTCAAGAAAGCACTGGAAGAGCTACAAAAGGCTACCTCTTACAGTCAGCCGCAGATGATCAGTAGGCATCTGAATAAAGAATTGACCACATGGCCACTGTTACAATGTTCTATGAACAAGGAAGTCTCAGCAGACATGATGATAATGAACCAGCACCTGTAACTCATTGCTTGGAGTAGTCTGTGCCTTTAGCAGGGTCTCCCAAACCCAGGTAAAATATAGTATTCTATTCTATATTATCATTACTTCCTTCCAGAGTTAGTTTTCTTTTACATTAATGTACCTTGTGAAATGGCACTTTAAAAAAAAAACTTTAAAGTATGTATGGATACAAACCAACTGGCCAGGAACATTACACTTTGCCTTTGTTTCAGGATACAATATGGCAGTTCGGTACAAAAACAGTATAACTTATAAGAGAAAGAAAGGCCAGACATTTTATTATGGCCAAGTATGGGAATATTTACATAATTCGTTTTTACTGCATTTGGAAAATAGTTTAATATCTGATTCTGTACTTTTATTAAACTTTTAATATTTTTGTTACGAAAATACTTAAATTACATCCATAAAATTACTCTTTACACAGTTTTCTTTCCAGAATTTTTTTTATAGGAAATTGTAACAATCGGATCCCAACTTACTACTCGAAGTATTTTAGTCTTGATTACATAATGTTAAAATGTGCTGTATGGGACTGTTGCAGGTCATTGCTTTTGGTCAGACAACAAGACTGGCCACTGAAGTTTCTCCGGTCATGGGGACAATATTTCACTTTTCTCGAAAAAGATTACCTTGATCATGGTGTGGGGATAGATGGTTTAAACATAAATGTATTCAACAAACCAGATAATAAAAGGTTAATTTAAACCAACTATGGTGCACAAAAGCACAGGGCTTAAATGAGTGCTACCCAAATAATAAATAATTTATAAAAAATATCACTGGCGGACAACAGAAAACAACAACACATTGATATAAATACAAGGAAAAAAGAAAAAAATAAATAAAAATAAAAGTAGATGGACTTGTTTTCCTTGATCCCACTATGGATTCACGTTTCCATTTTTATGTTTGAATTGCATGACATTTTTAAACTGATGCATTTTCATGATAAGTCATTTGTGACGTGTGACGGCATCTTACTTTGGCATATGTCGCAAATGACACAGTTAATATTTTTATTAACAAGTTTGCTGGTGTTTTAATATGTTTGATTTTAAGGATTTGTTTATCGAATTTCACAAGGAGTGCATGTGGTATATTTTCATACAATAAGGTATTTCTTGTGTTATTTGTGACGTGTGACTGCAAAATCTGTCGCGTCACTCCCACAGTTGTCACAAATGACAGTAGAACTACCATTTCTGGCTTCAGTATCATTGTGCTGGTTTTCTTCACATATGTTGTCAAACTTACTTTTTATAAGTTATAAATAAATAATAGTATCACTTCAAATGCGTGTCTTGTTTTGTCGGAATAGAATTGTCTCCTACATAGTGAATGTCATTTGTGACTGTGACGACAAACAAAACCAGTTTTCTTATTAAACTAGTTGGAAATTGTGATTTTTTTTCTCCATCCCTGTCAGTAGAATCACTAACATAGTTTGTTCATACTATCATATGCTGTCTGGTCCCAGCTGGATTATCACAATTATACACAGTTTGGTGTCACATGTCACAAATGACATTCTGCAAACAGTCTCATTCAAAACTCAATTACTCAAGAACTAAGCAATCGAGCGCAAATTCCTTTACCACACTGTATACTGTAATGCTTTTCCAGTATAAAAATGATCATCTTGCACATTTAATATCATTTTTATTTTTGAGGTCTGTGACTGTCACCTTTTGATCTCTAGTCACATACAAATTGTGTATAATATTATAACATAATCACAAAATAAAAGTGAGATCTTACAGGTCTCTATTAAAAAAAAATCTGGTTCTTATTGTAAAAAAATTTTGTCCAATGTAACACGGAAACCAAATTAAGCTTGACGATAAATTATATTCGGCTAAATAATATTTATCAAACTTAGCGTATCCAAATCAAGTCAAATAATAAATTTAAATAAGTTTACTTGTCACTGCTGTTTCAAAGAGCATTTTTATTTATTCATTAACAAATTTTGAACGGATCTCATCATCCATCGGAACAAGAACGGCAAAAAAATTAATGGTTTCTTGGCTTCTAATTACGTTAGACTAGCCGGAGATCTATTTTCATTAAAATAGGCACCACAGTCGAATTAAACTTATCCTAACAACTAAATAAACATAAAATATTATATAAACATGAAGAATCTTACTGTAAAGAGTCAGTTTTCTTGGTGACACTGCGTGCGTTGTCCAATGTAACAACTACGTGATACTCGGAAACCACACACAATGAAAAAGATTCTCCGCGTAAAATGAAACCACGCGAGAAGGGACGAGTGTATATATCAATCCGATAATGAGGCCTACTTTACGTCATTAAAATAGTCCTACTAGATATGCTTTGAAATAAGCAAAATAAATTTGTGTGTTGTCCAGCGTCACACGAAAATCCGGAAACGATGTCAACCGATGCTTTTTAGACCATCAAAGCATTTACATAACGACTAAATTGTTATTTGTAAACATTGGAATACATTCATAACATCCCAACAAGAAAGACAACTCTAAAAAAAACATGTATTCTTGCGCTTAAGACGAAGATCAATTTTTGAAAACATTCTGCCTGTTTCGGAAACCATGCATTACGCTGGACAACCAAATTTACTCCGGCTATAATACACAAAATACAAAACAAATTGGTTTTGTAAGTACTGTGCATGTTTAAACTATTACTAATGAGTTAGATTATAATAATTTTACGTGTTCTATGACATCTTTATTTATGTAAACACTTAGAAGAAAACCCGGTCATTCTCATGTCACAAAATTAGGTCAAATTTTAGGCCACTTTCAGACATTTACAAAGCAAATACAAAGGTTCTATAGATATTTTCGTCTTGAAATTATTAATACTATCTCTCCGATCATTTTTAAATAAGATAATAGCAAAAGGAAAGGCAAATAAGCAGCTTGTTGTGATAAATATTATCTAGAAAAGCAGCACCCCTCGCGGTGCTCAGCTTTGTAGACAGACCCATATATATGGAATGATGCATGGCGAATTCATTCATTGCATTATTAGGTAGTCAAAAGCCATTTTAAAAAAATGATTTCCTCATCACAAAACTGACATAGATTTAAAGAGCTTTTCATTCTGAACACAGTGGTATATTTTTTTCCCCCATAGGACAAATAGGTAAAAAGTTATTAATGTTTGAAAATGCCGAATGTTGGTGTTTTTTTGGCAACGTCTTGAAAGTGACCATGATAGGTCATTTGACCAGTTCACAGGAAAAACAATAGGTCATTTTGGAAAGCAATAAGTCACACAGTCTCATTCGATCGCTTATCAGTACAAATGGTACAAAATAACTCCCCGAGTCTCTCTCTCTCTATTTAAAATTCGGGCATCAGTGACAAATCTGAATTCCGTTTTAAAACAGTAATAAACATGATAAATCGAGCGATAAAGATACAGATACTAGTACAGTTTTAGTAACATTAAGAGTAAGAGATCGAGAAAATAATAAATAAATATTATTAGGTACTCCAAGCTGGCCTTGTGTCAGTGATTGTGCTGCTTTCAGGGCCGTTTTTCATGATACTTTAACTTCTATTTTCTTCTTTAATACATTATATTTTAATAAAATATGCATACCAAAATAAAGATTAATCTTTAAATTACATGTGTGTGTGATTTATTTGTTTGTTTGACACCGTTATGAAAGTAAAATTATTAATTAAAAAGTATAACCGTTAGCTCGCGAGCGCCGCGCATTCCAAAGTGACCCGATCTGTGAGCGCACAGTACCTCTCTCTCCGCGCTATTTTCAAAGCGTCCTTGCTACTAAGCTAAAAAAAACTTATGACATCATGTAGGGGAGATAATGCTGATCAATTTGATACTAAATGAAGCCTACCTTGTTGAAAATGAATGCGCGGAAATCAAAGTTGAAAAGTTTGAAGCCTAAAAGTAAACGGAAATAATTGAGTTTTGAAGGATATTTTAGTATGTAACGATACAGGAACGTTTTGTCTCAAATTCAGTGCTATTATTTTTTCTGATTTTAATAAGGACGCATTAGAAATTAGAAAATAAGAAGAGCGGTTTGACAGCCGAAAGCGTGCCTGCTTCGGCAGTGCCAAAATGGCGGAAAGTTACCGTCAGATAACCGTTTAATTAATTTTATTTTAAAAGGTCGTTCGTAAGAACTAAGCATTTTTGAGTTCGGAAAAGAATAAGCTTTATGCTGTGTGTTCGATTTGTAGTCAAATGTAGCTCTATTTTGAGAAAAAACAAATTTTATGAAGTCACGTGACCTCTCTATTTTCGGTTTCTTCTTCGGTAGGCCTATTTAGATGTAAATTATCGTAATGATCGACAATCTTCACAAAGACAATTTTCTGCAGCCTAAAGTTATTTTTTCGTGCAGATTTGGCCATTTATGACATTGCCTCATAATTGTTGTCTAGCCTATATTTGAAAATAATTATTCTCTATACTTTTTACTTTTAGTTGTACTCTTTACTTTTTTTAAGGTCACTTCACTAGGGTTCAACAGTTTACACAGGTCTACTGTTATTTTCTGTTGCTTGGATTTTTCATTGGTTAAATTAAATGTATATATCATGGTATTTTAATTGTGTCATTTTGTTTTAATAAAACTAAAACAAATATATTGATGTCAAAATCATATTTGTAGCTTAATTAGATGTAAAGTGATATTAACTTGAAATTATCTGCGTTAAGTAGAAAGAATTATTATCCATGACTTCTTTCATAAACTGATAAAGGTTCCACTGCATCATGTTATTTTCATTGTGTCATTTTCTTTCTATAAAACTCTTTAAAACAAATCAATTAATGCTAAAATCACATCTGTAGCTTAATTAGATGTAAAGTTGAAATTGAAATTGCCCACGTTAAGCAGAAAGACTTGTAATCCATGACTTCTTTCATAAACTGATAAAGGTTCCACTGCATCATGCTATTTTCATTGTGTCATTTTCTTTTTATAAAACTCTTTAAAACAAATCCATTGATGCTAAAATCACATCTGTAGCTTAATTAGATGTAAAGTTATATTAAATTGAAATTGCCTGGTGTTCTCAGTTAGAAAATTTGCTTAAAATAGCTCAGATGGCCATTTTTAAATCAAATTTTCTTAGAAAACATTCAAACAGGCTACATGGAAAAAATTAGAGCCATTATATATATATATATACTAAGTGAAATTTGTAGATTTAATGATTCTAAATGATTAACTAAAGAAAATACAATGCCTTAAAAATGGCCATTTATCACTTTTTGCTTTTGCACGCAAAATCGGCTCCAAAATTAATTCATTAAAAAATCATAACTTAAAAACTAATGAAGCTAATGAAAAAATAATTATACCAATGAATTCAGCATGAAGAAATCTATCTATTAAGCATATTTTTTTAATTATTTAGGCAATTTGAAAAATCAGCTTGGAGTACCTAATATTATACACTAATAGTAATAGTTATACTACTACCAAATGAAGAATTGGCCTATAAACTAAGTAATGGAGCCTCCAACATCATGCTCCAACATCAGACTATGAAGACAGCGAAGTGGAGGATTTTTATGAAAATATACAGGCGGCCCTTGACCAAGTGCCGAAGAAGGACATAGTCATAGTGCAAGGCGACTGGAATGCCAAGGTTGGCCAAGATGCGCACCACAACTGGGGAGACACATGCGGACCCCACTGCAACAACGAGACAAATGACAGGGGTCTGAGGCTATTGGAGTTTGCCAGATACAACAATCTGGTACTGGCAAACACGCTTGGTCTCCACAAAAAATCCAGACGATGGACATGGCACAGTCCCGGCGGGGAACATCACAACCAGATCGACTACATCATGGTCAAGAAACGCTTCAGATCAAGCATCAACATTGGCAGGACACGCACTTTTCCAGGAGCAGACATTGGAAGTGACCACGATCTCGTGATGATGTCTTTCCGGCTCCATTTGAAGAGAGTAAATACAGCAAAGTGCACTAGGCTGAAGTTCGACCTGGACAAACTGCAAGACCCGGAGGTGGCAAAAATATTTCAGGCCACAATTGGAGGGAAATTTGCACCACTGCTTATTTTTGGGGCAGGCGAAGTAGATGTCAACACCATGACCAATACCTTCAACTCAGCTGTAACAGATGCCGCCACTGAGATCCTTGGCAAGCACCGACCAAAGAAGAAGCCGTGGATCACACCTGAACTTTTGGATCTGTGTGATAAACAAAGAGAGTTAAAAAAGAAAAAGAACACCTCACAGGGAGCTGATGTCTACCGAAAAATCAACAATGACATCCGAAAAGGCATGCGCACAGCAAAGGAGAACTGGATAGAAGATCAATGCCAGGAAATAGAGAACAATCTGAACAAGAACAACAGACTGTGAAGCGGCTGACAAGTGTTAAACAGCCCAAAGTCTCCACTATCCAAAGCAAGTCTGGCATTTGCCTTACAGAAGAACAAGAAGTCTTGGACAGATGGACAGAGTACTGCTCTGACCTTTACAACCATACACCAAATGGAGACCCATCAGTTCTAGCATGTCCCGAGAGCAGAGAAGAAGAAGAAATCCTCCCAATTCTCCGGGAAGAAGTTGAGGCAGCAGTGCAATCGCTGAAGAAAGGGAAGTCAGCGGGAGTGGACAACATACCAGCGGAACTGCTACAAGCAGGAGGAGAAGCGATGACTGATGCTCTCACCATTATCTGTAACAAGATCTGGCAGAGTGGGGAATGGCCTACACCATGGACCCAGTCGCTTGTCATCACTCTTCCCAAAAAAGGTAACCTTCAGGAGTGTGAAAATTACCGCACCATCAGCCTCATCAGCCATCCCAGCAAGGTCCTCCTGAAAATAATACTCAACAGGTTGAAACCACAAGCTGAACAATCATAGCTGAAGAACAAGCAGGATTCATGGCAGGGCGAAGTACCACTGAACAGATTTTCAACCTCAGAATAATCTGTGAGAAATACCTACAGCACCAACAACATCTATATCATGTGTTCATAGACTTCAAGAAGGCATTTGACCGAGTCTGGCATGCAGCTCTATGGGCAACCATGAAAGTGTACAACATCAGCCCTAAAATTATAGAAGTCATCAAAAGCCTGTATGACAAGGCTACCAGTGCAGTCCTCCATAACAGCGTCATCGGGAACTGGTTCAGAACAACAATCGGTGTGCGTCAAGGATGCCTACTCTCCCCAACACTCTTCAACATCTTCCTAGAGCGCATCATGTCAGATGCTCTTGCAGATCACGAAGGCACAGTCAGCATAGGGGGCAGAGCAATCTCCAATCTTCGTTTTGCGGATGATATTGATGGATTGGCTGGAGAGGAACAAGAACTTGAACAGCTTGTACAGAGGCTTGACACCACCTCCAGAGCTTATGGAATGGAAATAAGTGCAGAGAAGACCAAAATGATGACCAACAACACCAATGGCATCAACACGGACATCAAAGTACAAGGCCAATCCCTCAACACAGTGCACAGCTTCAAATATTTAGGAGCCATTGTGTCAGACAATGGGTCTCGACAGGAAGTCCTCTCCAGGATCGCACAAACAACTGCTGCCCTGACAATGTTGAAGCCCATTTGGAAAGACAGAACCATCAGTCTACATTCCAAAGTAAGACTGCTGCGCTCTCTGGTCATCTCCATCTTCCTATATGCTTGCGAGGCATGGACCCTCACAGCAGATCTCCAACGAAGAATACAAAGCATGGAGATGAGGTGCTACAGAAGACTTCTGTGCATTTCCTATACCCAACACATCACCAACGTTGAAGTCCGACAGACCATCACACAAGCCATTGGACAACACGATGACCTGCTCACAGTGGTGAAGAACGGAAACTCCGATGGTATGGCCACGTCACCAGATCATCAGGCCTTGCAAAGACTATTCTGCAAGGCACAGTGCAAGGAGGTAGAAGAAGGGGGAGACCGAAAAAGAGGTGGGAGGACAACATTCGAGAATGGACTGGTTTGACACTGAGCGAAGCCATGAGGGCTGCTGAGGACAGAGAAAGATGGAGTATTCTGGTTAAGCGATCATCTGTGGTGCCCCTACGACCTTCGGGTTATGGGACAGGATAGGATAGGATAGGAATGGAGCCTGCGGCTGAAGCACATACTGCAGGAAGAGTTATGTTTACCCTGTTTGAGTATTAAATATTAAACGTGGTACAATTTAACTATAACATTTGCGCCTATATTCTGTAAGGATTTCAAGTTTATTGCAATAAATTGGGTTATGAATTTGATAAAATTGCAAACAATTTATTTATTGTCACATTAACTTCATATTTTAGGATATGTTTACAAAATGGCTATTCTATGTACCCAAAGAACCATTTTGACTATAGTTCTATTTTTACCTGTTGGAATTTTGTAATTAATTCATAATTACAGGTATTTTATGGACTATGTTAATAAAACAACAACAAGACAGTGTGGATTGCATGTGAATGTGTGCACAGTCAGTCAACACAAGAAAACTCACTCTGGTTGTCTACACCAAGTCCTTGTGCTCTTTCAGCAATAAGCTCATCAATAAAGTTACCAAACTCACTATTACTGTCGAAGCTATCCCCTGCCATCATGGCCGAAAATTTCGTAAACTCAAACCTCAAACAAAATTGTTAAAAAAGTACACAAAACCACGTCAAACTTGCTAAAACGATAGCGGAAAACACACGGGAACCTTTCCGGAAGTTGACTAAACCTTCTCTCACGCACTGGAGAGTTCCTATTTCCTGTGATTTCATGACTAAAAGGTGCACTAATTAGGCGCGGATTACCGCGCTTCAGGATTACGGGCGAGGCGCGCATTACCGCGCTATAGGACGCTAAGAGTTAAATGGTTACTAAGATTGGTTATATCTGACTGACAAAATGTAATAAATAACATAAATTGACATTTATAAATACAGTGGAACCTCTCTACAACGACCTTGAAAATGTTGACAAAAATCGGTCTTTATAGAGAGGGGTCTTTACAGAGAGCATAATGGCCTTTTCTTGAATCAATTTGCCAGTGATCGGAATATTCTTTCTTCTAGCATCCAGAAACCAATCCCAAACTTTCTCATTTACTTCCGAGTATGTTGTCTTCCTCCGTTTTGATCGCGTACGATCGGCATTATCACCACTTTCCCACCTTTTAAGAATGTCATCTTTGTCTCGGATAATTCCTTGAATTTGTGTTTTTCCAACTTTAAGACTCTTTGCGATCGCAATGGCAGTCTCTCCTTTTTTGTGTCTGTTTACAACATTAACTCGATCTTCCAGAGATAAAAATTTTCTTTTCTTTGTAGACTCCATCATCCCATCACGCTTTCTTTGCTTCTTCTCAGTGCCGCGCTCGTGATGTGAATAAAGTGAAATGCAAACCCCAAACGAGTAGAATCTAGAATGTGACGTTACAAGATGACGTCAAACTTATAGAAGATTACTTTATCGGCTGGCGTGTCACATATAGGTACCTGTCTGACTGTGCTGAACAAGATCGTAGACAGTTTTTATTGTGCAGTCATGCCGAGAAAGTCGCTATACGGTCTGCAAAGATCGGTCGTTAGACGTTATAGCGAGGGAGTCGCTATACTGATGACAGCAATATAAGGAAATACATCGGTTAAAATAAAATGGGTCGTTGTAGCGGGGGAGTCGTTATAGAGGGGGGTCGTTGTGAGAGGTTCCACTGTATTCGACAAAGCATTAACGATAACATCACAAGGAAAAAATGACACACACAACACTTATTTTGACAATTATTAGTTTTAATGTATAATTACATATAAGAACTGTAAAATAGACATACTTCATTATCTTTTATACACATATGCAAATGAAACATAAGATAAACATGTGGATAATAAGTCTGAAAAGGGATTCTAAAAGTAAACATCTATAATAACAGTAGGCCTATTTATGAAAAAGAAAAACAGCAGCAAAAGAAAAACAGAAATGTCCAAAGAAATATTTAAAAACAGAGTGAACAATATAAAACTAAACATCATTCAAGCATTATCAAGGACACCCTAACCTCCCCCCCCCCCCCCCAAAATAAAGATCGTTTAGACCTCAATTGCTTCGTCAGAACGTAGTAGTTTAGGCCTACGTTAGACCTACAGACTACAATCATCTAATTCTTATTGTTTAATCGCACCTTTTAATTAATGCATAGGTTTGTTTCATTTATTTTTTACCTGAAACCCAAAAGCAATACATATTTTCCCTTTGATATCACTATGTAACACAATTTTTGTTCCTGGCTTCTAAGTGTTATATTTCAATTGCTTATGTCTAAAGTACGTGAAAAAATGACTTCATTAAGCACAAACTTTGCTTACACGACAACAGCACGAAGAAAACTCGTTTTTTGTGAAAATAGAACGATTTTTTTTTCATTTTCGTCATTATGATCAGGTAAAAACAAAAATTGCACAAGGAATAGACAAACACAGTCGGAAACCACACAACAAGGTTCAGAAATGTGTAGATTTTCTAGATGTACGATTGTACCGTCTCAGTTCAGTTTATACATTTATAGTCCCCAACACAGTATGCGTATAGGAGACTTTGGTATTATGATGTCCATTGATATAAGAGGTCGTGCTGCAGTAAGAGGTCATATGAAGAGGGAGCGCGGGACGCTGCTACGACGTCCGGAAGAAGACGGAGATGGATCGTTGGCAGGCATGAGGAGAAGGAGTACGAACGAACGGCGGCAGGGGTAGGACCGGGGTGCCAGGGAGGCCGCCAAGGCCAAGGGAGGGCAAGCACAGAGTGGGGAAGGGTGGAGGGCCTAGCAGTGACCAGGAGGGCGGGGGGAGTGGAGCGTACCTAATTAGATAAAAATCCTTCAGGACCACATTAAGAGGAGGGCCGGGTAAAAGCTATAAACAATCAAGAATGGACCCAACCCATAAAACAAGGAAGGGAAAAAAATGGTACAGTGAGGTAGGGAAAGTCATTCATGAAAACGGATACCCAGGACACAGGGGTCAACTGAAGGTATGAGTCATGTGGAGGGGATGGTCAGTCATGGAAACGGATACCCAGGCCCCGTGGGGTCGACTGAAGGTATGAGTCATGTGGAGGGGATGGTCAGTCATGGAAACGGATACCCAGGCCCCGTGGGGTCGACTGAAGGTATGAGTCATGTGGAGGGGATGGTCAGTCATGGAAACGGATGCCCAGGCCCCGTGGGGTCGACTGAAGGTATGAGCCATGTGGTATGGGATGTCAATGATGAAAACGAATACCCAGGATCCAAGGGATCAACTGAGGTAGAAGTGGTATCTAATACTCAGGACACAAGGATCAACTGAAGGTATGAGTCATGTGAGGGGGGTGGTCAGTCATGGAAACGGATACCCAGGACCCATGGGGTCGACTGGAGGCATGAGCCATGTGGTATGAGAGCAAGGTAGCTGAGCGGTATAAGCCAGTACGTGGTAGTAATACCCAGGACCCAATGGGTCAGCTGAGGGTACAATCCGTGTAGTAGTAGCTGAATGGGAACATGTCACTTAAGTAGAGCATACCCAGGACCCGAGAAGGTACAGTCGAACCCAAGGCCCGTGGGCCAGGTGGGGGAATAGGTTAAATACAGGTAACTGAGTGTGGATAGTCATCATTAGTAGTTGTAAGACAAAGGAACCCAAGACGAGTTCCGGGGAGAGAAACGGCCAGGCGGTTGGGTCTAATGGTGTACAGACACTCGTGAGCGGTAGGCGCACACCGCGTTCATGAACAGCAGTCCAAAGTTAGTCGACAAGGAGTAGGCTACCAGGTCGGCCATGGAGTCCAGATGCACGTCGCGGCAGGTAATCCTAACCGCGGAGAAGTCAGGCTCCAGGGCCAGACACTCAAGGACACAGTGGTCGTGTGCTGTTATACTTGTACAGCTACTTTTGGAACGTTCAAGAACGTTCTAGAAAGTTCTGAGAGTTTCTCGAAAGTTCTGGAAGTTTCTTGAACGTTCTAGAGTGTTCAGGAGAATTGTAGAAACATGTGGACAACTCTAGCAGTTCAGGGAGGAAGCTCGGCATTGAAAGCAAATCGATAATTTTCTCGAACACACGCGATTTTCCAAATTTCATTGTCCCGGTCACAGAAGCAAAGTTTTTCTGGAATAACAGCGATTTCCTTTCTGTTCCAGACCTAACGGGTTAGGAAAACACACTTTCAACCCAGGAACAGAACAAAAGTGAAAATTTGTTACATAGTGTATTCAGTGTATTGTACGCAATACAAATTTAAGGGAATGCAGTATTTTGAACAACATCGTGCTTAGCATTTGACCGGAAATTCTATAAATAGACGTAAACTAGATCTCGGCCAATCAAAGCTCATGAAATAATAACGACCATTGTCGCAAGTGACATCAAAGCAGTTCGCTTTCCGCTGGCTGACCGAGAAGAAAATGGCACTAACTTTTCGCATTTTTTTCTGCGTTCGCTGCTAATTATCGCGAAATAATAAAATAACACATATTAATGACGCATATGAGAAGAAAGATAATCTTATCTGTCATCACGCGCAATTTAGTCCGAGGCTTGAAAAACATCCACTTTCGAGAAAATCGATGAAAACTTTAACAACTTGTATCTCTGTTCGTATGCTATGTAGAACAATGGCAAAAATAGCGCGAGAAAGAGCCACATCTTCTCTGATTGGTTGTAAATTTTCATTTTTTTCCGGATAAAGGTTAAAAGGTTACGAACCGAACGTGATTCGAAGGTAGCGATTCACGGAGGCAAACTACAGAACCGGCAAGAAAAACTTCACTAAGCATCGGGTTTAATCGGGCTCAGGAAATAAATAAAATTGCTAATCTAAAAAATAATTATATCATCTAAAAGATCCTTTTATTTTCTTTCCATTGATATGCAATATGACTTTGTTAAACAAAATTATTTTAGTATTATTTTAGTTTTATTTCACCAAATGTTGGCCTGAATAGGCTTCTGCAGAGTAATCGCACTGACTGTGACTGCGCGTTGGCCTTGCTAGTTTCACCTTGATTTTGCATTATAATTTTAAAATATAAATCTAACTGTGCGGCTGACAAGTGTTAAACAGCCCAAGGTCTCCACGATCCAAAGCAAGTCTGGCATACGCTTTACAGAAGAACAAGAAGCCTTGGACAGATGGACAGAGTACTGCTCTGACCTTTACAACCACACACCAAATGGAGACCCATCAGTTCTAGCAAGTAGCATGTCCCGAGAACAAAGAAGAAATCCTCCCAATTCTCCGAGAAGAACTTGAGGCAGCAGTGCAATCGCTGAAGAAGGGAAGTCAGCTGGAGTGGACAAAATACAAGCGGAACTGCTTCAAGCAGGAGGAGAAGCGATGATTAATGCACTCACCATTATCTGTAACAAGATCTGGCAAAGTGAAAGTGGCCTACACCATGGATCCAGTCGCTTGTCATCACTCTTCCCAAAAAAAGTAACCTTCATGAATGTGAAAATTACCCCACCATCAGCCTCATCAGCCATCAAAGTAAGGTCCTCCTGAAAATAATACTCAACAGGTTGAAACCCCAAGCTGAACAAATCAGCTGAAGAACAAGCAGGATTCAGGGTAGGGTGAAGTACCACTGCAGGGATCAGTTTACTAGCGCGCCCTGCGCCATTGACGCATAAAAATTAAAAATGACCCATCTACAATTCTTGCCAGGGGCCGAATGGCGCTTCGATTTTTGGTACCAGTGCGCCACCACAATAACAGTGCACTGTATTGGAGGCGACAAACGTGCTTTTGCTAAGGCAAGTTCAGCGATTGGCTATGAGGGCCCGGATGTTGATCTTTCAGCCAATAAGAAGAGTTGTACGATTCTTCCAAATCAGAATTTGCTATTGTGTGCGCGTATGTTGTGTCCGTGCAAGGAGAATTTTGTGTTTTTCTTTGTTCAAAAAACAAAACAAAAAAACTAAACTTGAGGTAGGACAGTCTAGACTGTCGTTTGCTGCTGTTAAACCACAGTCTACCGCCGCTAATCCTACGCAAGATGATTGTGTGAGCCCCGAGTCAAGTCAAAATACTGATCCCTGTTCTGGTTAGTGTTTTGTTGGTAAACATGCTTCACAACACATGCACACTCACAATAATCTATTTTGTTTTAATTTCTGTAATAATATCTCCAGGTTATCTTTTACATGTACGTAAATTACTGCTGAAATCATGGCCCATTGAAATTTGATCTGAGGGGCCCAATGGCCCATACTTTTTTGTGTCAGGCTGAACCCTGCCACTGAACAGATTTTCAACCTCAGAATAATCTGGGAGAAATACCTACAGCATCAACAACATCTATATCATGTGTTAGTAGACTACAAAATGGCGTTTGACCGAGTGTGGCATGCGCTCTCTGTGGGCAACCATGACAGTGTACAACAACAGCCCTACAATTATTGAAGTCATCAAAAGCCTGTATGACAAGGCTACCAGTGCAGTCCTCCACAATAGCGCCATCGGAAACTGGTTCAGAACAACAATCAGTGTGCATCAGGGACACCTACTCTCTCCAACACTCTTCAACTTCTTCCTAGAGCGCATCATGTCAGATGCCCTTGCAGATCACGAAGGCACAGTAAGCATAGGGGGAAGAGCAATCTCCAACCTTCGTTTTGCGGAGGACATTGATGGATTGGCTGGAGAGGAACAAGAACTTGAACAGCTGGTGCACAAGCTTGACGCCACCTCCAGAGCCTATGGAATGGAAATAAGTGCAGAGAAGACCAAAATGATGACCAACAACACCAATGCAGGAGTGAGATTTAGCGGTCGCCCGAGGCAACTTAAAACCAGCTCGGGCGACCTCACTTTATAATTGAGCCAGCCCGCCTGGCGACCTAAAAAAAAAAAAAAAACTACTTGCAGACTTTTAGAAGCTCGGTCCGAAGCTAGTGCGTTTTTAGGTCACTGTTCGTCTGCTACGAGTATGAAGCATACGCGAGCGTTATTTCCCTTTGCCTACTTCCCTTTCGCGCCAAGCACGCTGTCTGCTTTGTGAAAAAGACACTCGCTACTAATTACATGTATTGTCAAGGTGACGGTTGTCGATCAGAAAATGTGGAACTTTATTTCTAGAATCTATCTCACCATGTCCAAACCCCGTAGCTACAAGACTCACCCGATCATCCTGAGAGGCAAGAACCCTCAACGTTATCAACAGACTCCAGCTCATGCAGCAGTATTGAAGTGAACGATTGTCGGGCTGCCTAAAAACCATGCGGGCTACCTCACTTTACTTACTAGCTAGCCCGGCGGGCTAGTTAGTCTCCTGGGTTAAATCTCACCCCTGCAATGGCATCAAAACGGACATCAAAGTCAAAGGCCAATCCCTCAATACACTGCATAGCTTCAAATATTTAGGAGCCATTGTATCAGACAATGGGTCCCGACAGGAAGTCTTCTCCAGGATCGCACAAACAACTGCTGCCCTGGCGATGTTGAAGCCAATTTGGAAAGACAGGACCATCAGTCTACATTCCAAGATTAAACTGCTGCGCTCCCTTGTCATCTCCATCTTCCTATATGCTTGCAAAACATGGACCCTCACAGCAGATCTACAACGAAGAATACAAAGCATGGAGATGAGGTGCTACAGAAGACAGGGCTTCCTATAGCTTTCTAACATAGAGGGTCTCAGGGACCCCCTCTTGAGAATTTTAGGGGGTCCCCCAAGTGACGTCAGAGGGTCCCACTAGAGAAAGAGTGAGGGGTATAAAAGTTTGCAGTCTAACAATCACATTGAGGTTGAAGTTGAAAAATGACAAAAGACAGCTGTGATGTGTTTCCTATGGCGTACGAACAGGGTAAAACGCGCGATGAAAAGTATCGATGCTTTACTATTCTCATAAGGATCCACCCGTTTAGGAAAGTATCGCTACTTTTCTCAAAAGAATCGCACATTTTCTCAAATGGAACGCCAATTGCGAAAGTATCGATGCTTTAGCTCGAGCAGTTTCATCGCGCAGTTCCGAAGTTTACCGAGGCGGTCAAGCTAATGGAATAATTATATACACGTATTATGTACCATTCCGCAGTTCCAATTGTCCTTTGCAGAGCAAATTAATTAATAAATATAATAGATTGCCTGTTTTGTGTTCCGCTTTAGTTCCGATCAAACTTTAGGAAAATTTGCATACTGTGTATTCGGAAGAACTCGGAAATGCGCGATGAAAAGGATCGATCCTTTCGCAACGGAGCGATGCAAAGTAGCGATACTTTTCAGCATCGATACTTTTCATCGCGTGTTTGACCCTGTTCGTACGCCATAGTTTCCCGACTCTTTGGCATCCTGTGATGTTTGTACTGAATCGCATTCTTTTCGTTTCGTGCCTCCGAGCCACGTTAACAGCGACATGCTAACTGAGTAGGGAAAGAAGAAGGAAGGAAGAAGAAAGAGCTAAACAATAGTGAACTTTAGAAAGCAACGAAACTTAGTTCGTAATACTTTTTCGTGTGGAAACTCCCTTTCTACGTCATCACTTTTGCGCTTTACGAAGGTCACGACCTCCTCATTTGCCTACGCTACAAACTTCGTATCGCGAAAAAGCGGAATTTTCATCATTTTGACGAATCGTGATTCGTAGGTATGTTTCTGGAATTTTGTACGTAGATCGGGTCAATTGCTGTAAACGTAAGCTTGAACAAATGTTATAACTGTATTCTCACACCCTTTGTTGTTGATTTGATGCACTAACATTGGTGTAGTTTGCTCTTCAAAAAGGGTGCTGTTTTCGCCTGCTTTTGCTCTCATCTATAAAATGGCGGAGGAGTTGTGGTTCCGATAAATATTTTCAACATAAGTTTTGCAATATTTCTAGGTTTCAAGTGACTCTTACGAGCATGGTAAAGATGTAAAATCACTTTACTGGTGTATTCGTATGGATGTGCACGAACACTGTCCATGTTTGAATGTTTTAGCCCTTGGATGAGCACCAGTTCTAGGTTTGTAGATCTAAACGGACAAGTTACTAGGCTAGCGTAGCAAACAGAAGTTGAGGCCATAGAATTTGTGTTAAAAAAAATCCCAGTGCCCTTGATCCTAAACTTCAGCTGAATTTCGTCTGCTGCTAAAGGCGCTACCGCCTCGGCACGAAGAAAGGTTCGCAAGGGTTTCCCGACAGCATCATCGGAAACGAAAGTGATCGCTACGAACCAAGTTTCGTTGGTCAATCTAAAGCTCGTATGGCCTGTCGTAACTTCTTTTCAAGGGAGATAAGGTCAGAGGCGAAAATGAACTAGCAGACGACAAGATGTGGCTGCCACTGGCTGCTCACGAGGCTATAGTCTGATTTTGATCGGCGTGGGTTAGTGCGTCCCACGGACTTCCAGTTAGAAGTTTTAGTGCGTCCTGTAAGGCTTTAAAGGGTCAGGGACGCACATATGTGCATTATCGGAAGCCCTGAGAAGACTTCTGGGCATTTCCTATACCCAGCACATCACCAACGACGAAGTCCGACAGACCATAACACAAGCCATTGGACAACATGATGACCTGCTCACAGTGTTGAAGAAACGGAAACTCCCGATGGTATGGCCACATCACCAGATCATCAGGTCTTGCAAAGACCATCCTGCAAGGCACAGTGGAAGGAGGCAGAAGAAGACAGGAGACCGAAAAAGAGGTGGGAAGACAACATTCTGGAATGGACTGGTTTGACACTGAGCGAAACAATCAGGGTTACTGAGGACAGGGAAATGTGGAGTACGCTGGTTAAACGATCATCTGTGGTGCCCCTACGACCTTCGAGTTACGGGATAGGATAGGATAGGAATCTAATGATCAAATTTTATATGAAGCACAATACGGAAGTGAAATGCGTATTGTAGAAATTCCATGGGTTATGACAAAAGTTTGAGCATCAAAGTGACAAAGGTCTCAAAAACAGTGCATTAAAGTTGATATATATTTCAAATACCCGCATCTGTACATAATAATTATCATTGACACTAGATCAAAACCAAAGCAGAAGAACAGTGATGAACCAAGGTGGCTTCCAATTATTAGCAGGGTTCAACTCTGGGTCAACTTCAAGTTTGAAATTTATCAATGGGTACCATCCTACAACGAAACATATATAGCTCAGAAACATACCAACTACAGTGGAACCTCCGGTATCCGGCTCTCTGGTATACGACTCCCTCCGTTATGTGACCTGAAAACTTCTGACGGATTCACTTCCAATAATAAATGACCTCTGGTATGCGACAACCTCGTTTATGCGACCAGCGACCGTGTCTTAAGCCCTTTATACGAACGTCCAGTGTTTCCCAAAACGCACATGTGTGCGTCAGAGACGCACAAAAACTGAAAAAGGACGCATGAAAAAAAAAAAGGTGCGTCACAAGGGACGCAACGTTTTTTTTTTTTTTTTTTTTACTGCCGTTATGTATCCTGGCACCTCTGTATGGCGTACGAACAGCGTCAAACGCGCGATGAAAAGTAGCGATGCTTTGCATCGATACTATTCTCATAAGGATCCATCCGTTTAGGAAAGTATCGCTACTTTTCTCAAAAGGATCGCACATTTTCTCAAATGGAATGCAAATTGCGAAAGTATCGATGCTTTCTGAAAAGTAGCGATCGTTACTTTTTAAAAAGTATCGATACTTTGCATCGATACTTTAGCTCGAGCAGTTTCATCGCGCAGTTCCGAAGTTTACCGAGGCGAAACACGCTGTTTCTGCAAAACTGAAATCGGTCAAGCTAATGAAATAATATACATGTATTATGTAACATTCCGCAGTTCCAATTGTCCTTTGCAGAGTAAATTAATTAATAAATATAACAGGTCTCTCTTCAAGTTCTCTCATTCGATCGTCGATAATTTCAAGCGCATCCATCTTCCCGCCTCAAGTAACGCAAAACGAAAGGAAAGCGAGCAGATTGGCGCGATTGCCTGTTTTGTGTTCCGATCAAACTTTTGGAAAATTTGCATACTGTGTATTCGGAAGAACTCGGAAATGCGCGATGAAAAGGATCGATCCTTTCGTAACGGAGCGATGCAAAGTAGCGATACTTTTCAAAAAGTATCGATGCAAAGCATCGCTACGTTTCATCGCGCGTTTGACCCTGTTCGTACGCCATACCTCTGAGCTATCGTGCGCCCGAGCCGAGTAAGCGCGGTGATCTCCCCTACCCACTGGCCGCGCTGACACGCATGCGCAGACTTTTTGTTTGCGTCCGAAAAGCTGAAACATTTTCGCTCGACACATGGCTACGGAAAACGATAACCCGCAGAAATGCGGAAGACGATGCAATCGTTGAATGTTGAATCATCATTTTCAGTTCTCCCTAGACTTGTCTTGTCTGTAATACGCAGTTGAACAGATTTGTTGGTCTTTTTTTTTTTTTTTTTTTTTTTTTTTTTTTTTTTTTTTTTTTTTTTTTTCCCTGGTCATCGACTTAGTCCCCTCTAACACTAACTGCTTTTACAGAGACAATTTGTCAGTACATGCAGATTGATGTGTGTAAATTGTCGTATGACCATTTCATGTTTGTTCTATGGTCATTTTATGTAATTTTAAGGTTCCTCTAGTCAATGATGGATTCCTTTGTAACATTTATCAGAACAGTATTCCTTTTGTTGTGTTGCTTGTTTTATGGCTATTCATAATTTTCAATAAAGTTGCATTGAAAACTAAGTTTTGTTTGACTTTAAGGCGTATTTGTGTGTCCGTGATGTTGGTAATCAAAATCAAGGTAAATGTAGGAATTGTAAGGGGACTCTCAAATTTTGTAAGGGGACTCTTGAAATTTTGCACCAGAGAGTCCTGGGACTCTCTGAAAAAAAAGCTGTGGGAAACACTGACGTCTTAGAGCAATTTAAAAGAGATATCAGTTAATTTGCTGTCTGTACCTTTCGTTTTTTCTCTCATGTTAGTGTACGCCTGCTGTTGTCTGCTATTTCCGGTTCGCAAATAAGGGACATTACTCGCCTACACTGGCTGTCAAAATGGCGTCGCGCAAGAGGAACGTTTTGAGTTTGGCAGAGAGAATGAAAGTGATTGAAAGAAGTGAAAATGGGGAGAGTTGTTTGTCTATTGCAAGAAGTTTAGACGTTGGGAAGACCCAAATTCAGCTCATCATAAAGGATAAGGAATCTGTGAAACTACGATGGGAGAGTGGAGAAAGTGGCGAAAAGGGAAACATCGAAACTGAGAGCTTCTGCACTGACAGACTTGGATGAACGCGTCTGGCAGTGGTTCGACTGTTTTATATTTTTGAAGTTGTGAATAAAAGACAAAGCTAAAAATGAAACATGTTTTACAGTTTCCTTTGTCAGAGAATACATGCTGGTGAGTGTGAAAATTATGACTACATACCCCTCCGAGCCTGACCCCCCTCCCCCTTACCCCACCCCTTGTTTCCGGTATAAGACCACCTCTATTATAAGACCGTTTTTTCTCAGATTTTGGACGGTCATATACCGGAGGTTCCACTGTACTAGATACTAACACTACATCTTTTCTGCAAAGATTACATTAAATATTGATGATAGATATAGGTAGCGGCAGTGGCCTACTAGACATGCGGGAAACCAGCTGATGAGCCACATTTTTGTCGGCAATTTACTGGTCTGCATGTAATTATTGTCACATAAAAATTACATCAATAAAAACATCAACATTTCAACTTTCTTTCTATGTTGTTTTTACGAATAAATTCGTCTTTAAATAGTCACTAAAGTGGCTCAGAAAAGCATACAGTCAGTGTACTTTGTTGCGTGTCGCCATTGCCTGGCGGCCATGCTCTCCATCAAAGTTGAACACCGTCTATTTTTATCGCCGATGTTAGTGTTCGTTTACTTAAATTTGATTGGTTCAACTAGTCTTAATAGAAAGATGAAACTCCTAGCTTTATTTTCATATATCTATTTTCTTCGAAAAGCAACGTATTTTCAATTGCGAAGCAGTTTAAATCAAGGCAAAAAAATATGTATACTTCGCGGCTTGATATCTTAAAAATGGCTGTTCAGAACTATAAAAACCATGGACCCGCTGGAAAGGTCATTTTCTGCAGATTGCAATGGTATACGAAACATCGTTTTCCGTTCCATACTCGCGGAGCGGGAACCAATGAAAGACGAGTACCCATAACACGTGCCTGATAGGCCAACGACTTTGAAAGTCATGGCTGCTAGTGAAAATTGTGCTTCGAGCTGCTTGAACTTCGCTATGATTTCCAATAAAATCAGTGCCATTATTTATTGGTATGTTCGGTGCAGTCTTGGATTGACCAGTTTCTGGTAAATTGTAATGAGTTTATGGTGTGGTATGTTGATAATTTAGCAAAATATTCGAGTACCGTTTACCGGAAGTGCATAGAAAGTGTCGTCTGCTCCAATCGATAGTTTTAGTAAAGTTACGGACCAGTAATAGGCCTACTCGGTCTGTAAACGTCCCCTTTTTGTAATACTGTATACATTTAGTTTATTATAACACCTATTATGTAATTAGTGGTTGGCGTAGCTTCATTATTTAGCGTTAAATGATTGAAAAACTAACATAAAATTTACCATTAATGCCATTGTGTCAAGCTAAATAAATCATGATGATCTGATCTAGCCAAGTCAACAAATCTTTTATTACCCCACATTGAAGAATTTACACAGAACATTGCAACAAGGTTATAAAATTAATAATAATAATAATAATAATAATAATAATAATAATAATAATAATAATAATAATAATAACACAAATACATTATTATAATTATATCTTTGTGATAATACTTCTTTACATCATGGTCTCAGGAGTCCTTTTGCCAAGTTTTATGATTGTGTGTAAAGTTATTTTCAAAAATATGATTACACTGAATTCAACTGATGTCTGCAAAGATTACACTGTCATCTATGTACACACCAAAAATTTTGGTTGTATCTTAAATAGTTTGTGAATTATTGGCATTGAAGTGCGAAAAACTGTAATTTTCCTGTTTTTCCGCTCGGCAAAAAGAGGTTTTTGTCATTTTCGAGGCTCTTTTACTCCAAAAGTATTGAACTAAGCTGTCTGAAAAAAAATGGGCATGTTCTACACAAATTTATTTGAAATATCTGAAAGTTTAAGACAGCTGCAATAGATATTGTGTGAATTGTGATGACCCGAAGTTGCCCTCCCGTGCAATTTTGCGATGGTTTCAATTGCGTTTTTTGTTAAGTTTGCATGCTTGCTGACAAAAGCCATATGAGATTAGAGGACTAGAACTATGTGTTTTTTCTATTCCTGGTTGCTGATAACAGATCCTGAAAAGTTGAAAGGGCTGGAGATAACTATGTGGTACCCACATGCTGCTAAAGTTGCCCTATTTTACAGTTTTGAACAGCCGCTACGGCGTATAATACTAAAATATCAATATCTCAGGAACTAATACAGGTATCCACTTACTTTTTTGTGTGATTTGCTTGTAGTTGTACTTTATTTTTCCTTCAAGACAACTCAAAACATACACTCTCACTTCAAAACCAAGTTTTGACTGCCGCTACCTAATAGATAGCATGAAAAAGAAAGAAATAGAGCTGAAGCTCTGCATGCCAATCCTTTTTTTTTTTAAAGCTACTAATGCTGCTTCAAGAAATTCATCAGTTTTGAAAAAGAATTTCTTCATTGCAGCAGCAAAGTCGGTGTTTTAGTAGCAGGGATGATGATGTGCAAAAAACGCCAACAAGGCAGCACATTACTAAGGTACATAATGTGCCAACTAGTCGTTGACTCTCATAAACAACTCATCACTTTCAGACTTGATGTGCCAATTGATGTGCATGTGGGCCGAATACCTGTGGGCCACAGCACAAAATCAAAACCCTGTATTACTATTAGTTCTGCTGACCTTTGCCTGAGATTGCCTTGAAAGTTTTATTAGTGCTACACAGAGAAAGTCCTATGTATTCGTAACATATTCACAGAGGTCTAAAACCAAAGACAAGTAAAATAAAAGATTACCATTTACCTCCTGGTTTCCTTTACCAATCTATGAAAACGTCTGTCTGGGATACAAACAACTATCTTCAACTAAACGTGATTTTTGTATACTTCCAAATTACACATTATTCTACGTATTCACGTAGGAAGGTGACGTAGAATGTGAATGTCAATGGATCCACCAATTTTCCCAATTCACCAAGGCCATACCGTCATACGACGATACGTAAGAAAAACAAGTCGAGCTTAGTACTACAAAAAAAGATTTTTAAAAAAACGTTAAAAAGCACCTCTTTTGCTTTCAGATAAGGCCAACAGCTGCAATCATCATTATAAAGCAAGCAATCATGTATCACAGCCACAAGAATCAAATTGTAACTTAGCCTATCTAAAGTACAAGCCATCTTTTGATGCACACAACGCCCGGCAAAAATGGCGGCTGGCTCGGCGGCTGCATAATGATCAATATGAAAATATGCCGGTGCGCCATCTTACAAGTATGAGTAGTCCAACAAATTATATGTCTTATGCAAATCTGTATTGAAAGTATTACTATATCATAATCAATATTGTGTGCGCCCAGTTCGTAAAACTGAGGAATGGTGCCAAGAGAAGGCACATAAGCCATCGGAAAACAGCAGACGAGAGCTGTAACATGGATGACTATGCCCCCCACTAGCCTTCGTAGGTCGTGAGAGGAAATGAACGTTATTTCACACTTCCAGTCACTAAAGCGACAATCTTACCTTTTCAAAAGCTTCCAGACACCACAAACCTCGCAAAAGAAGTGATATAACAGTACACAATACTCCGATTGCCCATAAAAAGCTGAAGAAACCACGAACGTAAGCCTTTTGTACACAGACGAAAATTTGCATACAGCAAAACTGATGGCGTGCCAAACTGATCTCCTGAACAGTGCATCTGACTGTCTATGCTGCGCAGTATGAAATGCTGTTGAATAGTACTTACCCTAGTGATATTCTTTGAAGTAAAACATCCAGCTAGAGTGCCACAAATATAACCAAACTACAGTTCGTACACGACATAAATCAGCACACAATGTTTTTAATCGACTATGAGGGTGCGGTGCCCGTGCTTCAGCATGAAGGAAACCCCGTAGCAATCGGAAAGGACTATGCGCATGCGCTGTTGCGAACAGCGACGCCAATTAACATTTTATCAATTCTTTGAAACAGAAATTAATCTTCGTTTCAAATTGTAAAATTTGCCAACACGACACTATGTTCCAAAACTACTCACAGGTTTTACACACCACGAAAAATACTGTAACGTTATGCCCCATTTAACGAATGTGTTGTCTGTGTCATTGATATGCAATGAGTCGTCTGCTATCAAGCAGCAAGAAGAATCGAAAAATGAAATGGCCCAAAATTATTTCAAGGGATATATTCATAAATATTTTAAAAATCAGCAATTGGTACGGTATGAGCAAAATTATAAGGAAATGTTTCAAATCTTAGTGTGACCTAGTTTCTATTTTTAGAAAATTAAGGCAGGTCGGGAAAACTCGCTTGCTTGCCACTGTCTGAGCACGTGCAGCATTTCAGTAACACCGGATGCAAGGATAAACTTCACTCTGGCAGCAACACTGAAATTATTTCAATATGCCTGAAATATATATTGACTGATTTATATGACCCTCGTGAATTCATGTTTATGAGCGCCAAAGGCTTTTTGCCTTGCCGTATCGTGCTATGCCACGCTAATTACGTCATTGAGTAATAGTTCACGAGGTCTGCCTGCAATTTACTAAGGTTTAGCCTTAGGTCAAATTACAGCCAATATTAAAAAAAGAACTGCATGTGCACGGATTAATTTTAACTCTCATGGAATTTCTCTATGGATTAAACTCTTGGACCAGTTGGAAACTAGATAGTATGATTGTTCATAGAAGATTTTATTAACTCATGTTACTGATGGGCGTGTAAGGAGTTTAAAATGTAGGCTAATTGAGGTCTCTGGTAGATATCGTCACGGGTTTAACTAGCAGAGGGGTCCTCTAAAGCAATCATTGAGCGTCACTTCAGACTTCGGGCACAGCACGGTTTCTCGCAGACTCGTTTGTTTGATATTCACCTATAGCTGTATTATAAAGGAGATAAGCCATTTACTATTATAGCTGACCACTTTTGAACGCTGGGACACCAAGTTTAGATTTCAATTTGGCAACTAGTAAGCTTGCACACACAAAATGTATAAACATTATAAACAAATAGTCATATCTTAACGTCAATTGTACTTCTCCCAACCCCTCCAAGCAAATTTGATCTAGACCTGGGACTCATTATATCTTACAGTATTGTCTCACTTGAGGCCAGAATTTATTTTGGCAGCGCAGATGAAGTGATTTTGTTAAGTTCCAATATATTTATTTTTGAGAGGACTATTTGTATCATTCAGTAATGGTTTCTTATTGTTTTGTCTGTGTTGTTGTTGTTGTTGTTATTTATTTCATTTCGGTCTCTATGGGGCTGTGGGGGAAATACTTAAAAGTCCGAACACTAACACATCTAACATCGAAACAAGGAATTTCAGGGTGATAACAATTATAGAAGCTTTCCTTTTTTAAAAATGGATGAATTCACCCAACAAACGGGGAGCATCCACATAATTATTAGATATGTAATGTTAAATAAAACACTCATTTTTGCGGACTTGTAAAACCACACAGTGACTCATAGAATGAAAAAAATAATCCAAAATGGACAACTTGGCACCAGCATTATCACTTCTTCACTAACACTAAAACTGACGGAACATAATGTAATGATCAGCTATTGGAACGGTACGTGATGAAATGTCGTTGGTTTGGCCCATAGACGATCGATACCCAATAATAATTGTATGTCGCACGTGCCCCATGCATTATCACAGCGTAATTCAACCGCAGTATTAACCATTCATAAGTGTCAATCAAATCAAATATGGGTTTTTTGGTGTTCAGCTAGGTTTACTTTCAAGTCTTGTGCCTTCGCTCTCTTCAATTAAAAATCAAAAACAAACAAACAAACAAACAAAACAAAATACAACGCTGATTGCTAAATACGTTTTGCTCAATATCTCAAAAAGGGCTGAACCGATTTTTGGTCAGCTTAACAGATACTTCAAATCATGGCCAATCGTTCAGTGGCAGTCTAGTTGTTTATCAGTTGGGTCGGTAAGGACCTATCTGTCGCTCCGAATGTCACTTTTTAGTTTTAAACATTTTTTCGTGTGCAAGATAAACAACCGAATTTGATTATTTTCTTATGTTGATACTTCAACTACCGAAGCATTTTATGCCATTGATATTTGCACCTTCTCCAAGGTCAAGGACGCTGTAGTACTACGTGGTTCTTCATTTTTCTAAACACGTTCTGCGCTGTATCTCAAACTTTGCTGAGCGATTGTTGTATGTACTTGGAATGATACTTCAAATAGTGGCTCATCATTCCATGTTTTCATATTGCTTTTTTTAAATAGAGCCGAGTCAAAAACCTCGCCAAGAAAATTTACCTTTTGAAACTGCTGATTTCTTTCGGTTATGTGTGTGTTTAAATATAATTATTTGAATAGCTTGCTATCTTGTTTGTTTCCAGATTTTTCTGGAAATACTTTTAAATTGTCAGTAATCAGAACTAGCCCAATGTTAACAAGTCATTGAGGTCTCAATTAACGTCAGGGTGAGTATCCTCTGTTAGACTCGTATGGCGTCACTTGATACCACAGACACCGAATACTCTCCCCAAGATGTCACACCAACTTTAGAACGCTCAGACACGACGTTAAAACTGAAAGTTTGAATAATGTCAGAAAAAGTATGAATATTAGCAAAAAGTAATCTCATGAATTAAATATTTCATTTTATTTTCTCATTTTTATCTAACATTATTACTATATAGGCCTTAGACAACAACAAAAAAATCATGAAACTGATTAAAGTTATAGATAATCTGCTTTCAGAAAATGCCTACTGTTACAAATATTTGTACCTATTATTTGTAACGTTACAGTTTATCTAGTGTTTGTGTATAGCGATTTAACAGCGCAAGAGCTGCTCAAGGCGCTGGCAAATACAGGATCCAGATAAAGTCGCCCGAGGCGCCAACTTGCTACCTATGCGCATCGTGTGACGTCCCGTACAACTGAGCACAATCTTGTGCCGCTCAGTTCGCTGGATATTCTCTCAACACCAGACTGTCGACTAAATCAGTAGGCTTATATGCACATCAGGCCAGTCTAATCGGGCTCATCGGGATCGAACTTACGTCGCCTCAAGAAGGCCCCAACGTCGTGAACCACTTGGCCACCACGACCGACAAGCTTTGGGAGAGATCATTTGAAAGGATATAGTAACAGACATGATAGGGCTATAATTTTTATTAAAAATTTGTAGCGCTACGCATGAACTCTTCTACACACTTAGCCTATTTTTTGGAGACTAGTCTTGGACACCGGTTTGGTTGGCGCATTTGTGTACGGCGGATCGATCAAGTGGCTGGTTTACTGGCAGTACCCTAAAGATTGCATAATCGTATAAACTTGCTCTCACTATAATCAGCATCAGCCGGGAGACATGATCCATGCAGGTTCCTCACATTTGCAACTCTGCGGTATCAGTAGCCGAGGTCAAAATGCACAACACTGACGGTAGGAACGACAATTTTACCTCAGAATCAACGTTCAAATTCAGGGCTACATTAGGCATATTGTTCTGTAAGAGACAAGAAGCATCCACACTACAGACGACTGACAACACTTCGAATGGACGCTTGACTTTTGCCAGAGGAGGCCTACTTAAAAACAAGCATGTAGTCCACAAAACACACATCCAAAAGCAGCAAGCAAGTTAATCATTCAGTCGACCAATAAACCCACCAACCATCCAGCGGCGGACCCACACGGAGTGTCAGAAACTACTGAGCTCCTCTTATACACCTGCATCGGAGGTCGGTATGTGTGATATGCTAGAAAGTACTGAAAAGGCCGGCAGTGTGTGCTATCGCTGAATGAGAGAGGTTGCAGAGGTGTCTGTTTTCTCAGCGGTTTCAGCGTATGAGACGACTGGGCAATGAGATTATCGATTTCGTAGGCCTACACGACACAATCAGGGTTTCAGTGGCTCAGTAGGCTTTGCACCCTGTACTTGAAGCTTTGGCTCAGAGCTTGTTGCAGGAATCTGACAAGAGGTGTCGTAATATAATATATAGCTTTATTATTTTAATTCTTACAGCTGCACAGGGCGCGTGGGAATAGAACATAGAGCTGCTGAGTGTCAATTGGTCGGAAATCAGAAAGAGCAATTGTCGAACTCTCGTTTTTCTTTTAATTTATTTAATTTATTTCATCGTTTCTATATAGCGCTTTTTTCCAGCGCAGCTGCTCAAGGCGCTGGCCGATACAGGATCTAACTCAAGCCGCCCGGTGCGCCCACTTGCCACCTTTCTGAGCACAATCCTGGGCGACCGAGGATGGGGAGAAGGGACCTAGTCCGTATTTGTGTAGCCCGCACTCGCCCGTCTAGGGCTTGAGCGTCAGGATCTTTAAAGTCCAAGCGATAGAATGCGTGCGTGCACAGACTAAACCTCGGGTTTATACTCTCATCCAAAGGAGTAGCTGTGTCTCAGGGTAATTGTAACAATTTTTATACTACTACTACTACTACTACTACTACTAATAATAATAATAATAGTAGTAGTAGTAGTATATAAGAGCTCAGTGAGTAGGCCTAGTATCATTTTAATAATAATATCATCATCATCAACTTCATCATCATCATCATCATCACCATTATCATCTATATATATATATATATAAATTGCTTAGCCGGAAGTCCTTCTTCGCCTCTACTGTAAAGTTTGTCCGGTATGGACGCTGATCTGGGCAGGTGCTGGGCGCTGCGAATCGGCCTGCTGTGCGCTCAAAACCCGCGAAATCGTTATAGCCGACATTTCCTTACCGAACGTTTGACCGTTTCTGAGATAAATAAATAAATAAAATGTCCACAAACTGCAATAGCCTCATTCCGCGCGAAGTTTCGATTCAACCCGTGTCAAGAACGTGCCGTTTTGTAATACCGCAAATTTTGTTTTATTTCCATTCAAAACACTTTTGCACTCATGTCCCCAATCTTAAAAAATTTTGTGTTTAACTAATTAAATTTGATTAATTAAAAATCGAATCGAGGTTTCAGCATGTTTTCCCATATAGACCAAAAAATTGATGGTCTTTATACGAAGCCTTGGTAGCTCACTTAGTATGACATTCGCCTACCGTGCAGGCGACCCAAGTTCAAATCTCCCGCGGGCCATATTTTTTTAAAATGTTTATTTTTGTTTTACACTACAATATGGAAATTTTTCTTTTTAATTTAGGCTTTTTATCTTTAACTTATTTATTATTATTACTAGTGGTTTTTGTACCCTGGTAAGCCAGGGTACACGTGATGCTGTTTAAAATGTAGACAGAGAGAACTTTTGTCTGCGAGTTTCATTTGGACGATGATACCTCTCCATATCCCCCTTGATACCTCACCATACCCCCCCTGATATCTCACCATCCCCCCCATGATGCCTCATCATACCCCCTTGATACCTCCCCGAACCCACTTCATACCTCCCCATACCCCCTTGATACCTTCCATACCCCCTTGGTTCCTAACTGTACCCTCCTTGATACTTCCCCGTTGATCGTTTCGCAGGTATGGATCAAAGGAATCGACCATCACCATACCCCCTTATATATACCATATCCCCGTTATGCCTACCCCTGCCCCTTTAAACCTACCCGTAGCCCCCTTTTACCTACACGTACCACCCCATTCCGATCCTTGGTAGTAATAATAATAATAATAATAATAATAATAATAATAATAATAATAATAATAATAATAATAATAATAATAATAATGAATATAGAATAATACAAATAGAAATCAGAAAAAACACCAAGGTTTTAAAATAAAATTTGATATAAGATATTATAATTGTTATAATAATAATAATAATTATTATTAGTTTATAAATAATAATAATAATAATAATAATAATAATAATAATAATAATAATAATATTGAATATAGAATAATACAAATAGAAATAATTAAAAAAACACCAAGGTTTTAAAAGAAAATTTGATATAAGATATAATAATTATTAAAGGTAAAAAGCCTAAATTCAAAAGAAAAATATCCATATTCTAGTGTAAAAAAAAAAGCCCGCGTGAGATGTGAACTTGGGTCGCCTTGGATGGTAGGCGAATGTTTTACCCAGTAAGCTACCAAGGCTTCCTAGAAAGACCATCAATTTTTTGGTCTATATGGGAAATAATGCTGAAACCTCAATTTGATTTTTTATGGAAGCGCGCGGAATGAGGCTATTGCAGTTTGTGGACATTTTGTTTATTTATTTATCTCAGAAACGGTTTTGAGCACACAGCAGGCTGATCCGTAGCGCCCAGCACCTGCCCAGATCAGCGTCCATAGGGGACAAACTTTATAGTAGAGGCGAAGAAGGACTTCCGGCTAAGCAATTTATATATTATTATTATTATTATTATTATTATTATTATTATTATTATTATTATTATTATTATTATTATTATTATTATTATTAATATTATTAATATTATTTATAAACTAATAATAATAATAATTATTATTATTATACTAATTATAATATCTTATATCAAATTTTATTTTTGTGATAAAAACGAACACCCAAACACCGTAGACTAGAATATTTCGTGTAATTTGTTACACTTCCTCAGCTACACACAAACAAAACGAAAAGAACACGATGGGAAAAATGACGTAAATTTTATTTTAAAACCTTGGTGTTTTTTATGGTTTCTATTTGTATTATTCTATATTCTATATTCAATATTATTGTTATTATTATTATTATTATTATTATTATTATTATTATTATTATTATTATTATGGGAGGCACTGTGGTCTAATGGTAGTGCTTCGGCTTGAGGATCTGAAGGTCCCGGGTTCGAGCCCTGGCCGAGCCATTGTGTTGTGTCTCTGGGAAAGACACTTTACTCCTGTTTTCCTACTCCTTCGGATGAGAGTATAAACCGAGGTCTAGTCTGTGTGTCGCATACATTCCATCATAACGGACTTTAAAGATCCTGACGCTCATGTCCTAGACGGGTGAGTGCCGGTAACAAGAACACACCCAGCATGCACTTGGTCCTTCTCCCCCATCCCTGGCTGCCCAGGATTGTGCTCAGTTGTCCGGGCGTCATACCATGCGCCAAAGGCTGCGGGTGGGCGTCTCGGACGGTTTGAGTTAGATCCTGTATCGGCCAGCGCCTTGATCCTTAGGCTAAGGCGCCTTATAAATGACGAACATTAATTATTACCAAGGATCGGGATGGGGTGGTACGTGTAGGTAAAAGGGGGCTACGGGTAGGTTTAAAGGGGCATGGGTACGGGGATATGGGTATATATAAGGGGGTATGGTGATGGTCGATTCCTAAGTCCCATATACGCATTTGTGTCCGGGGACGGTAATTTACCCACTGAACTGAACTGTCGATTCCTTTCATCTATACCTGCGAAACGATCAACGGGGAAGTATCAAGGAGGGTACAGGTAGGTTACAAGGGGGGTACGGAAGGTATTAAGGGGGTATGGGGAGGTATCAAGTGGGTTCGGGGAGGTATCAAGGGGGTATGGTGAGGCATCATGAGGGGGGGACGGGGAGATATCAGGCGGGGGGGGGGGGGGGGGGGTGTATGGGGAGGTATCATCGTCCGAATGAAACTCGCAGACAACAGTTGTCTCTCTGTCTACATTTTAAACAGCAACCTGTGTACATCAAAAACCACTAGTTATTATACAGGGTGTTCCAAAAGTCTTGGGCACATTTGAAGTCCCCATATCTCAATTACTATGAATGGTAGCAAGATATAAGTTGTGCCATTTTAAAGCTAATTACGTTAAGTTTTTTGTAAAGCTGTTGATTTTTTTTATTTCTTTTCAGACCCATTAATGGCGTTCACTCAACCAGAAAATGCTGGGACGCGTTTGGCAAGAATTTGACTATCGGCTTGATGTGTGTCGTGTGACGAATGGTGCTCACATTGAACATCTTTGAACATTCCATGTAAAAATTGAGATTACAAGCTTTCTGAATTTACCAGATGCGTTTTTATATCCTTAATAGTTTCGGAAATATTCAATGTCAAAATGTGCCCAAGACTTTTGGAACACCCTGTATAATGCGGTCCGTCAACGGGCTTTGAAGCACTGCCTGTACAGGCGGCAATGTTATTCCCTGACATTAGAGTACACTGCGTATTGTCGGTCGATCCGTTGCCTGTCATATCTTAAGAACTACTGAGAGGATGGTGACCCTACCTTGTAGAACATTCTATCTAGAGGTTAGTGGCCAGCCTCCGTACCACTATATTTGATGTACTTCAAATGTTAAGGCCACTGGGGTCAATTCCTTTGTTCTGTGTGAGGTCAAGGTCGCTGGGATCAACTTTTTTGCTAAACACGTTTTGCTGCATATGGTATATCAAAAACGGGTCAAGCGATTTTTATTATTATTTTGTATTTATACAAGTGCTTCAACTCATGACCAATCATTCAGTAGCAGTCTCTTCATCAATCGGTCGGTCTGTCACTCCCAATTATTTTCCAACCTGACTATGCCTCATTTCATGAATGACAGAGCCATTTTGGGCTATATTAACTATGCAGGTTCTTTAACCACGTGTCATTCACAATTTGCTATTTCTCAAGGTCATTATAAAAAAGGGTTTTCGCTTTATCTAAAAATAAATTGGCTGAACAGATTTTTTTTAATGCTTGCAGAGTTCAGATAGTGATAAAATCGAGCCACATCGCCACGAAAACAATGCTGATGTCCACGTATGTGTGTACTGTGTCTGGAATGGCATTTGAATGGCTTGCTTTTATATCTTTTTTTAAAATCTGCCACTTAGTCATCCGTCTATGACATGAGCATTAGGACCTTTAACGTCCTTGCAACAAAATGCAACCTTCGGTGGCCCCTCCTATTGTGGATGAAAGTATTTCAAAAACAATCATCTAAAAGTCTGCGTGATACTGTTGATTTCGATAGGAAATCTTCAATGGGAACTCGGTGAATTATTAGGTCCTTTTCTACATTGGTATCAATTGTTCGGCAACGAACCTTTTTTTTAACAGTATTAAAAAAGCAATGACGAGGCATACTTAGCAATGAACTTGGAAGAGCGTCTACCTTAAATTAAGGATCTATGAATGGCTGTCAGCTTGATGCACATATGGAGCTTATATTTGATTGTCAAATTATTGGTATACAGGTGATCTGCGCCTTGAAGGGTCATTTCATTCATTCATTTATTTAATTTAAGGTCTGTACACATAGTGATTTTAGACCAACAACAACATTAAAAAGAAACAAAAAAATTAATTAATTTACAAGATTTAAAATTAACATTGAAACAATTGTACCAGCTTGAACTCCTAATAAAAATTACAATCTTGACATCAAACATATTCTTTCTTACATGTGAAGGTACTACCAAAGTATAGGTCAGGCTAGCGGAATGGCAAACTCGATTTACCCACATTCATCCCATATGCACACAACAAAAAACACCTTGATCGCAACCCACCACCATCCATGCTCAATCTGCCAAAACACCTCTATACCTTTCAGTATCCGGAAAATAATATTTTAAGATAACGTCTCTCTGGTCCTGATTTGGCTCGGAAGAGTCCGCTGGACCTAAAGCAATAACCTTGTATTGTATTGTATTGTATCCGGAAAATAAAACTTAAAAAAAAAATAAAATAAAAATAAACACAAACACACACACAACCCCCCAAAAAAATAATAAAAATAAATAATAAAAAAATTAAAAACATCCCACACCTTGTCATTTGTCAGTCTCTTACTTGATTTCCAACCCATATCAGCACACACTACCATTCTAGTTGTCAATGTCGGTCTTCATCAATGTTGTCTACACATAGCCCATTTGCTCTCTCTCTCTCTCTCTCTCTCTCTCTCTCTCTCTCTCTCTCTCCTCTCTCATTCTTTCTCTCACATACCCTCTCGCTCACACACACACGCACATACAAATGTTACAAATTAAAGTATAACATGATGCACAAATTATACTATTTTATAAGTTTCAAATAAACTGTCCGATCTGACTATATATCAAAACCTTTGATATTTTATAATAGTCAGTAACATCTAGATTTTTTATGCTTGTTATATTTTGATATTCAATAGGTAAAAGATAACGAATTTCAATACATTTTGTCAGGATATGCTCTACACTAATTTTATTTCCGCATATGCAAGTAACATTACCGCAATATTTTGTTCTCCATGCATTCAAAAATAACATATGAGCAAGACTGCTAACTTGCCTAGAAATTCCGGAATGATCAGGAAGTTCATAATAATTACTTTGTTTACGAACAATATTTTGAATAATGTTCGACATTTCGTGTTTTGATAAGTGTAAGGAAATCGGTTCAGCATTTATATTTTTTGCACCAAGTTTAGCTGCTCTGTCAGCCATATCATTGTATTTTAAACCACAATGTGATGGAATCCAGCATTTATTATTTCCGTACCTCTGAGTTTTAAGCAATGTATTAAATATTTAATGTCAAATATAATCTCTGCTCTTTCTTTACATTTGGGCGAATTGAGAGCCAACATAACAGATTGAGAATCCACACAAAACAATATTTTGATGAAATCCCTTTGCATGTTTGTTATTGTACTAAGAGCCATTAATAATGCTAATAATTCTGCAGTGAAAATCGAAAATCCTTGACCAATGAAATACGATTTTTGTATGTTTAAAGCAGGTATTACTAATCCTGCGCCAGCATTACCATTTTCAATCACAGATCCATCAGTATATATCTGCAGATTTTCATAATATTTTTCAGAAATATGTTGACTTATTAATGTTGCTAATAAATATGGATTCTCATTTTTCTTCAAATCAGTATGTAAAATATCAAAATTGGGCTGTTTTTATCTCCCAAATAGGGAAAGGAGATGAAATAATCTTACTTGATACATTAGCTGGATTTATACAGGCATCTTCAAACAAGTCATGCGTATATGTAGCAATTGTTTGTAAAGATGATATATTTTTTACTCTTTTAGGGAAATTTAAGTCTGATCTGACTGACAATTCACTTACCGTATAATTAATAACTGTATGACTTTTTATTACGTATTTTGCACATGCTAACTTCCTCGCTTCAGCTAAAGATAGGATTCCTGCAGCCTTGTATGCCTCCGATGTTCTAGTATGAATTGGTACTCCTAACGCTAGTTTGATAGCTCTGCTATCAAGACTTTGCAACTGCTTCAAATAGGTTTTAGGTGCTGAAAAATATATTTCCTGACCATAAGACAATTCTGACCGTAGTAATGAACATGCAATATGTATTAATGTTTTTGAAGGGTCTTTGATTGGAAAGTGCGCTGTTTAAAGACCGTCATATATTTTCTTGTATTGGCCCTTCCAGCCCCTAAACGAGACTTTAATTAGATAAGAAAGACAGGCTTATTCCGATATGGGACACATAGCAGACAGTAGAGCGCTCAGCTCCCGTGTGCGTTAAAAATCCCGGGCTCAATCTTGACCATACGATTGCTTCAGTCGGTCAGGTAGTTAATTAAGTGCACAGTAAGTATGATTAGGTATGCGGTTCGTTATTAGTAGGAGCCGTTGATGGATTATTTCATTTGAGTGCCGTTGTGAAAGCGACCAGAGTTATATAAACCCCCCCCCCCACACACGCACACACACACACACACACACGCACACACACACACACACACACATATATATATATATATATATATATATATATATATATATATATATATATATATATATATATATATATATATATATATATATATATATATATATATATATATGAAACAACTGTTTGAAATGGGGAGCTTCGTAGCCCTATTTCTTAGGTTGATAATAAATTAATTCTATTGCAGCAACGAGGAAAAGGAGATCAAATTGTGCATGCCCACATTTGGTTTGACTCATATTTCAAGGTAAAATAGTCAACATTTTGCAAAATGTCACACGCTTGCTGTCAACGTTTTATCTATTTCTCTTACAGGAGAGCTTCTGCATGGAGAGAAGAGCCAGGCCAGTCTCAGCATGAATCGAGGGGAGGATTTTTCATTACGTTGCCTTTTATTAATTAGATGTGCTAAGATGATGAAAAAGCCGAGCATAGCTCTACTGATCCGATCAGCACGCCACACCATCATCGCACATACACACATACTAACACACGCACACACACACACACACAAACACACCCCGGTCAGACATGAACACCCTATATCCACCCCACACTATACCTAGACCTACATTTCCCTCATACATCACACAGATGCACATTTGCGCGTACACTGTATGCATACCAACAGGCGCACATGCATTGGAACACTCACGGAAGAAATGAAGATCAACAAAGGAGACCTAAAACAGACCGTAATGCACCACAGGCGCATATAACTGGACATGCGAGCGCCTATGTAATGTACATACCTATGGGTATGACGGCCTACTAGCGGCAAAACCGAGAGTTACCATTATCACGAGATAATTGAAATTAACTCGTGTTCTGTGTAATTTACAGAGACACCTGTAACCCACAGTGTTAATTAATAATTATCAGTATTTGCCACGCCTTCCTAGCGCGAAAACCTAATAATTAGAAATATGAAAGGATAATTACAATTATTATTGAAAAATTACAAATATCTTCGCCTGATCATGTTTAATGAATGCACGTTTTGGCGCTAGTAAGCCGCCATAGTCAGAATTAAGCATGATCACGAAAAAATTGTAATTATGAAGTGAAAACTGTAACTATTATGCGATCATTACAAATTTCGGTTTTAGCGCATTTCCAGGCGGATTGCTAGAGCCAACAAATTAAACATAATCACGCGAAGATATATATACTTTTTCAGCGATAATTGTAACTAGTGCACTAGACTGAAGTTCGACCGGGACAAACGGCAAGACCCGGAGGTGGCAGAAATATTTCAGGCCACAGTTGGAGGGAAATTTGCACCACTGCTCATTTTGGGGGCTGGTGAAGTAGATGTCAACACCATGACCACCACCTTCAACTCAGCTGTGACAGATGCCGCCACTGAGATCCTTGGCAAGCACCGACCAAAGAAGAAGCCGTGGATCACACCTGAACGTTTGGATCTGTGTGATAAACGAAGAGAGATAAACAAGAAAGATAACACCTCACAGGGAGCTGATGTCTACCGAAAAATCAACAATGAGATCCGAAAAGGCATGCGCACAGCAAAGGAGAACTGGATAGAAGATCAATGCCAGGAAATAGAGAACAGTCTGAACAAGAACAACAGCAAGAAGGCCTACCAGACTGTGATGCGGATGACAAGTGTTAAACAGCCCAAAGTCTCCACGATCCAAAGCAAGTCTGGCACATCTCTTACAGAAGAACAAGAAGTACTGCTCTGACCTTTACAACCATACACCAAATGGAGACCCATCAGTTCTAGCATGTCCCGAAAACAGAGAAGAAGAAGAATAAGAAATCCTCCCAATTCTCCGGGAAGAAGTTGAGGCAGCAGTGCAATCGCTGAAGAAAGGGAAGTCAGCGGGAGTGGACAACATACCCGCGGAACTGCTTCAAGCAGGAGGAGAAGCGATGATTGGTGCCCTCACCATTATCTGTAACAAGATCTTTCAGAGTGGGGAGTGGCCTACACCATGGACCCAGTCGCTTGTCATCACTCTTCCCAAAAAATGTAACCTTCAGGAGTGTAAAAATTACCGCACCATCAGCCTCATCAGCCATCCCAGCAAGGTCCTCCTGAAAAAAATACTCAACAGGTTGAAACCCCAAGCTGAACAAATCATAGCTGAAGAACACGCAGGATTCAGGGCAGGGCGAAGTACCACTGAACAGATTTTCAACCTCAGAATAATCTGGGAGAAATACCTACAGCACCAACAACATCTATATTATGTGTTCATAGACTTCAAGAAGGCGTTTGACCGAGTCTGGCATGCAGCTCTATGGGCAACAATGAAAGTGTACAACATCAGCCCTAAAATTATTGAAGTCATCAAAAGCCTGTATGACAAGGCTACCAGTGCAGTCCTCCACAACAGCGCCATCGGGAACTGGTTCAGATCAACAATCGGTGTGCGTCAAGGATGCCTACTCTCTCCAACACTCTTCAACATCTTCCTAGAGGGCATCATGTCAGATGCTCTTGCAGATCACGAAGGCACAGTCAGCATAGGGGGTAGAGCAATCTCCAATCTTCGTTTTGCGGATGACATTGATGGATTGGCTGGAGAGGAACAAGAACTTGGACAGCTGGTACAGAGGCTTGACACCACCTCCAGAGCTTATGGAATGGAAATAAGTGCAGAGAAAACCAAAATGTTGAACAACAACACCAATGGCATCAATACGGACATCAAAGTTCAAGGCCAATCCCTCAACACAGTGCATAGCTTCAAATATTTGGGAGCCATTGTGTCAGACAATGGGTCCCGACATGAAGTCCTCTCCAGGATCGCACAAACAACTGCTGCCCTGACAAGGTTGAAGCACATTTGGAAAGACAGGACCATTGTCGCGAGAGGACTAGTTTTACCCTGCCTATTTACTATTTAGCCTTGTTTAGTCATTGTAACCTTAGAAAGTTAGTGTATTACACAGCAGACGATTACAGTATACGGAGGTACACACACTGAGAGCTTGACGCAGGCAGTGTAGTGACGTCAGCACTGTGTGCGTGGGATCGAAACGTTTGACCCAATCAGGACTCAGGCTGAGCGGCTAGATCCAGTTCTGGCTGATTCAGTCCAAACCAGGTATTAGGTCAGTTGAGAGTAAGACGCCACAGGGTACACAGCTACACCTGAGTAGAGCAATACCTCCACTGAATAGACCAGGAAGCAGGACTTGAGAATCTTAGAATTCTATCAAGTAGCCACGGGGCCTGACTTTGTCAAACGGGTAAATGAACATACTTCTGTTTCATCGTGATATATTTATATTATTGTTGAAATTATGTTTGTAGAATTTGCCATGCATAGATGTGAATTATTAATCCGAATTTGCCTTACCACATGGAAAAGCTGACCACGAGGCAAAAAGACGACCGGCCGACACCATCTTGAATTTTGTACGGAACCACTGTTGTTTAACTTATATGTGTGCTTGCAGACCAGTGGCTGTACAAATGAATGTGTATAATATTATTAATTCTTGATGTGTATAAGTAGCCATGTTTTATATTTATGTATGTATAGGAAAGTAGAGTTGAGATTCCAGTGGACCACGGACGTAGCAGAATGTTCGTCGCTTATGTATAGAGATGTGGAGCTATCACTGAGGGCTACTTTGGCTTTCAGTGAGACGCTCTGCACAAACCTATTATTCAAGGTTGTGCAGAATTTCGTCTCTTATATTACAGACGAGCAGGCGAGCTATAACGTTCGCCCAACTCCACAGGAAGACGAGTTGGCTGTTTAGCCTCTACAGCACAAGCCTGAGAGAGCAACCCTGGAAAACACCCTGCAAGACCCCACAGCGTGGCAAGGGACCAAACTACACGACGACACATTGTGTACCAGAAGCTACCTCAACGAAGGACTTCAAACCCACTACGTGACAGTTAAGTGCATAAGCAAAAGTGCACCCAAACTGCTAGCAAAAGGACCACAGTAGTCCACTCTTCAGAACTATAGTAAAACGGACCACAGTAGTCCAATCTTCAAGAACTTTAGTAGCCAGTGCCCGATGAAGACATAACAGCTGCCTAGACTACACTATGTAACAAATTTTCACTTTTGTTCTGTTCCTGGGTTGAAAGTGTGTTTTCCTAACCCGTTAGGTCTAGAACAGAAAGGAAATCGCTGTTATTCCAGAAAAACTTTGCTTCTGTGACCGGGACAATGACATTTGGAAAATCGCGTGTGTTCGAGAAAATTATCGATTTGCTTTCAATGCCGATCTCCTCCCTGAACTGCTAGAGTTGTCCACATGTTTCTACAATTCTCCTGAACACTCTAGAACGTTCAAGAAACTTCCAGAACTTTCGAGAAACTTAGAACGTTCTTGAACGTTCCAAAAGTAGCTGTACAAGTATAAAAGCACACGACCACTGTGTCCTTGAGTGTCTGGCCCTGGAGCCTGACTTCTCCGCAGTTAGGATTGCCTGCCGCGATATGCATCTGGACTCCATGGCCGACCTGGTAGCCTACTCCTTGTCGACTAACTTTGGACTGCTGTTCATGACCGCGGTGTGCACCTACCGCTCACGAGTGTCTGTACACCTTTAGACCCAACCGCCTGGCCGGTTCTCTCCCCGGAATTCGTCTTGGGTTCCTATGTCTTACAACTACTAATGATGACTATTCCCACTCAGTTACCTGTTTGTAACCTATTCCCCCACCTGACCCATGGGCCTTGGATTCGACTCTACCTTCTCGGGTCCTGGGTATGCTCTACTTAAGTGACATGTTCCCACTCAGCTACTAATACACAGATTGTACCCTCAGCTGACCCATTGGGTCCTGGATATTACTACCTCGTACTGACTTATACCGCTCAGCTACCTTGCTCTCATACCACATGGCTCATACCTCCAGTCGACCCCATGGGTCCTGGGTATCCGTTTCCATGACTGACCACCCCCCTCACATGACTCATACCTTCAGTTGATCCTTGTGTCCTGGGTATTAGATACCACTACTGACATTTCTCACCACATGACTTATACATCAGTTTATCCCTTGGATCCTGGGTATTCGTTTTCATGATTGATCATCCCCTCCACATGACTCATACCTTCAGTTGACCCCTGTGTCCTGGGTATCCGTTTTCATGAATGACTTTCCCTACCTCACTGTACCATTTTTTTCCCTTCCTTGTTTTATGGGTCCATTCTTGATTGTTTATAGCTTTTACCCGGCCCTCCTCGACTTTTAATGTGGTCCTGAAGAATTTTTATCTAATTAGGTACGTTCCCCTCCCCCCGCCCTCCTGGTCACTGCTAGGCCCTCCACCCTTCCCTCTCTGTGCTTGCCCTCCCTTGGCCTTGGCGGCCTCCCTGGCACCCCGATCCTACCCCTGCCGCCGTTAATTCGTACTCCTTCCCCTCATGCCTGCCATCGATCCATCTCCGTCTTCTTCCGGACGTCGTAGCAGCGTCCCGCGCTCCCTCTTCATATGACCTCTTACTGCAGCACGACCTCTTATATCAATGGACATCATAATACCAAAGTCTCCTATACGCATATTGTGTTGGGGACTATAAATTTATAAATTTAACTGAGAGAGTGATTCACAGTACAATTGTAAATCTAGAAAATCTACACATTTCTGAACCTTGTTGAGTGGTTTCCGACTGTCTTTGTCTATTCCTTGTGCAATTTTTGTTTTTACCTGATCATAATGACGAAAATGAAAAAAAATCGTTCTATTTTCACAAAAAACGAGTTTTCTTGGTGCTGTTGTCGTGTAAGCAAAGTTTGTGCTTAAAGAAGTCATTTTTTCATGTACTTTAGACATAAGCAATTGAAATATAACACTTAGAAGCCAGGAACAAAAATTGTGTTACATAGTGCTATCAGCGATTGAATTATTTGCAGTGACTAATGACTTTTTAAGGGAGATTAGTACATCGAAGATATTGTATAGAGTAGAAGAAATAAATGTGTGATTTTAACTGTTATCAAGTGGCTGGACTACATATGATTCATAGCCGTGTGAAAGCTAGTGTGACAGTGATCTTTTACCATTTTTCTATCTATCTCTGTACCCACAGACCGAGCTAAACAAATAAATTTATTAAAGTAATTCACAGGGTGACTAACTAGCAGTTCCCATCGAATAAAGCGTGAGGGTTACAGCATTCCATTGTGCAGGGCCCAGTAACCCATAAACCCCACGTGACAACCATCAGTCTACATTCCAAAGTAAGACTGCTGCGCTCCATTGTCATCTCCATCTTCCTATATGCTTGCGAAGCATGGACCCTCACAGCAGATCTACAACTAAGAATACAAAGCATGGAGATGAGGTGCCACAGAAGAATTCTGGGCATTTCCTATACCCAACACATCACCAACGACGAAGTCCGACAGACCATCACACAAGCCATTGGACAACACAATGACCTGCTCACAGTGGTGAAGAAACGGAAACTCCGATGGTATGGCCACGTCACCAGATCATCAGGCTTTGCAAAGACCATTCTGCAAGGCACAGTGCAAGGAGGTAGAAGAAGAGGGAGACCGAAAAAGAGGTGGGAGGACAACATTCGAGAATGGACTGGTCTGACACTGAGCGAAGCCATCAGAGCTGCTGAGGACAGAGAAAGATGGAGTATGCTGGTTAAACGATAATCTGTGGTGCCCCTACGACCTTTGGGTTACGGGACAGGATATGTTAGGATAGGATAGGAATTGTAACTATCCCTTGATAATTGTTACTACATAATATTTGTAATTACCTCATGATATTTGTAATTATCTCATGATATTTGTAATTATCTCATGATATTTGTAATTATCAGGTTTTGGCTCTAGTAGGCCGTCATATATAGGCGCATTATACATCTAAATGCCCTTTACATACATTCGCCTTTGCACGAAAATGTGAGGTAAACAGTTCTATCAGTCATGGAAACATCCCGTCAACTCCTCCTGTGCATGTGATTGATTTATTTCTCCCACATATGCCTGCATCTGTTTGTCGTCTAATAAATGAGCAGCGCCTTAAAATCACCGACCGTGTTTATTAGGCAATAGTAAATATTTTGTGGGAGCCTAGACGTAACGTTAAATGAATGGAATGCGCGTGGTAGAGGGTAACGTCATGTTGGTGTTCTTCACATCACAAAACAAAGGACTGTTTCTTTGCATCACCACAACATCCTATTTATTTCAATTCATTGTAATAACGTATCTTGCCTTCATGGGGCATCGCGTAACGGATTTGGGAGACGAATGTCGGTATCAACAACTAATACGCGCTTTTCCCCAAATCATGAATCAATCTCAAAGCGCGGCGATCTGTACCAACATGCACTTACATTTTGCACACACCCTCACATACATATCACACACAAACACACACACGCGCGCGCGCACACACACACGCACACGTAAGCACATTTATTACTCAAACATGTAACGGTGTACGGTGCAAAGGGAGGGAGAGCGACTCAATAATCAAACCAGTTTTAACTAATTTTAGTGCAATATTTAATTAACACGCATTTCATGTTTGACTAATAGAGAGGACGAACAGAGAAAAAAAAGAAAGAGTCGAGGCAAACCCACTTGTAATGTCTTTTCTTCCCCACTTTTAACAGACTATGTTCTCCACTTCTTTTATATGGAACACATTTTGGTAAATGTTAGCACAGCTGAAACAAAGATTTTATTCAAGAGTTTTGATCAGCTGAATACGCCACAGGACAATATGTCACACGATAAGTTTAGAAATACGTTAGGCGCGTTAGGTATCCTCTCCGAATGTACGCCTAAACCGGGTCGTATGGAAAATGGATAAAGTCACAGCTTGTCCCGTTCATTAAACCTCAAGAATAGCAGCCTTTCACTGAACCACATCACCAGGGTGCAACAAACAATAGATGCAGTCTTTTAGAGCAAGTTGTGAGGTTAAGTGCACCACAGGACACAGACAAATAAAGGAAGTAGACTAATTGTGCGCAGGGCGTTCACGAAACAATTAACATGTTTGAACTATCTAACTAGTCATAGGGCTATGGCATGAAACACTGTGAAGAACTGACTATGAGATGCATGAATACAGAGTCATTGATAGACATGAGGGCGCAGTAACAACGTCTTGCCATTTGCTAGCAACTTGATATCATGTGTCGCACCGCATCGTTCTTGTTCAGGGGAGCCACCGCCCTCTTGTCTCCGGCGCTAAGGCCACACTTTGAAACTTGCAAAATAGCCAACCACATATATCAATAATCTCTGTATGGGTCTATAGACTGGTTCATGCTAGTCCCAATACCACTTATTGATATGGAGAAGGATTTTGTGAACCCTCAAAGAACTTACTTTAACTACAAGAATACGTGAACCTATAAAAAAAAAATTAAACTCTGTCGCTATTTTCCTAAACTAGGCTATTATAACATAATCATAATTTTTATAGGATTGATTTTGTGCAAATACGGAGTTACTGGGCTTGCTTAGGCAACTCCATACGGATTCAGCTAAACAAAGGGCATTTAAGCGATTTTCCTTACTATGCAAATCGAACCGCCACATGTGAACAAACTGCAGTAAGACAGTTTTCCTATTGTTGTTTGTGGCCGAAAACCTAACATTACATAGTTGATGGTATGCTTAAGGATGCCTCAAAACTCAATAAATCTTGTCTGCGTAAAAAAGAAAGAAAGAAAGAAAGAAAGAAAGAAAACTGAAAAAAAAGCAAGAGGAAATAATGTAAGAGGTTAAATATGTGTATGGTAAGTTGTCCATGACAGCCGCGTCGGAAGATGTTTAGGAATGGGGAGGGGATGGGGGAGAAGATATTTTCTGGGGGAGGGGCTGGGGAAGGGGAGAGGGAGTGAGCAGTGGGAGGGAAAATTATTGATTGATATATTATTGTTGTAAAGGTTCTTTCCACAAATTCTGGTGGTAAAGGTAAAAGGTAAAAGTAGTCCCATAGCCTTGTGGCCGTAGGGGAGCGTGATGTTGGAGATCACACTTATCTTGGGCCAGCGTAATGAGGGTGATGCCCATCTCTCTCCCCCGCTGCTTTACCTTCCCCACCCTTAAGAGAGTAGGTACTCAGTCACAGTTGAGTCAACTGGGGGCGTTGTTATTTGTCGCTTCATGTTTTTGCGGTCATCCTACCCCTTGGGGTCATGAGCAATCTTGCCACTGTAGATTGTTCTAACCTATAAAGGGAAAAGTGAAAGCCCCAGTTGAAAACCTGTCTTTCCTTTATAGGCATGACCGATTTACTGCGGCAACAGTACCCCCGTTGGAGTGCCGGGGGTTTCAGTATAAATAGTATCCCCACTTTCTGGAAATTTAGTGCTTTAAATTCCCACTGTCGCTGTCTTCCTCATTTGCTCTTTCCCATTCCTGCTCTGTCCTATCACTCTGCTATACTATCTTCTTCTTCGCTCGATCAATGACCTACCTTTTTTCTTGAAAACTCTTCCTGGACAAGCTAGACTCCTTGTTTGTGTATGAGGTCTGTTGGATCAGCTTGGGAGTATTGGACGCTTTCAGCCGGGTGGTCACTAGGGCTTCCTATGATGTTATTATTTAGCAATATAGGCATTTTATATGTATGTGTTTTGTTGATAATTTATAATGATGTTTGTATTCTATTTTGTTTTTGTAACCGGGGGTTCGAGTAGTTGGGGTAAAGCCTCAGCCGTCCCCTGCGTGGGATGTCTTTATTGTAAAGTGACTGGCCGGTGGAGGGCATTCAATTTTCCCACTAGGGTTGTTTCAGCAGATCTTTTATGCGGATCGGGGGTTGTCCGGTCCTGATTTGGCTCGGAAGAGTCCGCTGGACCTAAAGCAACAATCAATCAATCAATCAATTTTGCGGTCACCCATCCAAGTGCTAACCGCACTGGACGATGCTTAACTTGCGACACAGTAGCGAGTGTTCCAACCACTGCGCTATCCGACACGAAATTCTGGTAACATGTCGTAATATGTGTTGGAATGTGTGTGTGTGTGTGTGGGGGGGGGGGGGGGTGTGAGTGTGTGCGTCCTTGTTTACACAGTATTATCTGGACAAATGAGTGAACATCTACATAACTTGTATTGACATGCCTACTTGTTTTGACGTCAGAACAATGATTCGTTAGGGTTAGGGCTGGGTTAGGGTTAGGGTTCGAAAACTGCAAAGTACTTAAAAATGGGCACGAAATATGACCCATTGTCAGCACAACGTAGGTGGCGTTTCGGGAAAGTCACAATAATACTGCGTAACATCGGCTGTGCGTGTGTGTGTGTGTGTGTGTGTGTGTGTGTGCGAGTGTGGGCATGTTTACACGGTGTTATCTGGACAAACCAGTGAACATCTACATAACTTGTTTTGACATACCTACTTGTTTTGACGTCAGAACAATGATCCGTTAGGGTTAGGGCTGGGTTAGGGTTAGGGTTAGTGTTGGAACACTTAAACGTACTTAAAAAGGGGGACAAAATATGACCCATTGTCAGCACAACGTATGTGGCGTTTCAGGAAAGTCATGACAATACTGTGTACCCTCAGCTGTGTGTATGTGTGTGTGCGTAGGTGTGTGTGTGTGTGTGTGTTTATTAATAAAGAAGTGCATTAGAGTAACCTGGTTTTTTTCTCTCTCAAGTACCAATCATGGCGTAATTAAAGTAAACCAGAACACATCTGAGTTCGTTCCTACCTTTATATACTTTGTTTTAAAATTATTATTATTAAAGGGGCCTTCCAGTGCACCTGGAAAAGGAGCAGACATCGGAAGTGACCACGATCTCGTGATGACGTCTTTCCGGCTCCACTTGAAGAGAGTAAACACAGCAAAGTGCACTAGACTGAAATTCGACCTGGACAAACTGCAAGACCCGGAGGTGGCAGAAATATTTCAGACCACAATTGAAGAGAAATTTGCCCCACTGCTCACTTTGGGAGCTAGTGAAGTAGATATAAACACCATGACCACAACCTTCAATTCAGCTGTAACAGATGCCGCCACCGAGATCCTTGGCAAGCACCGCCAAAAGAAGAAACCGTGGATCACACCTGAACTTTTGGACCTGTGTGATAAACGAAGAGAGATGAAAAAGAAAAAGAACTCCTCACAGGGAGGTGATGCCTACCGAAAAATCAACAATGACATCCGAAAAGGCATGCGCTCAGCAAAGGAGAACTGGATAGAAGATCAATACCAGGAAATAGAAAACAGTTTGAACAAGAACAACAGCAAGAAGGCATACCAGATTGTGAAACGGCTGTCAAATGTTAAACAGCCCAATGTCTCAAAGATCCAAAGCAAATCTGGCATATGCGTTACAGAATTACAAAAAGTCTTGAATAGATGGACAGAGTACTGCTCTAACCTTTACAACCACAAACCAGACGGAGACCAATCAGTTCTAGCTTGTCCAGAGAACAGAGAGGAAGAAGAAATCCTCCCAATTCTCTGAGAAGAGGCAGCAGCGCAGTCGCTGAAGAAAGGGAAGTCAGCGGGAGTGGACAACATCCCCGCGGAACCGCTTTAAGCAAGAGGAAAAGCAATGATCGACACCATCACCATTATTTGTAAAAAGATCTGGCAGAGTGGGGAGTGGTCTACACTATGGACCCAGTCGCTTGCCATCACTCTTCCAAAAAACCTTCAGGAGTGTGAAATTTACCGCACCATCAGCCTCATCAGCAATCACAGCAAGGCCCTCCTGAAAATAATACTCAACAGGTTGAAACCCCAAACTGAACAAATCATAGCTGAAGAACAAGCAGGATTCATGGCAGGGCGAAGTACCACTGAACAGATTTTCAACCTCAGAATAATCTCAGAGAAATACCTACAGCACCAACAACATCTATATACTGTGTTCGTAGACTTCAAGAAGGCGTTTGATCGAGTCTGGCATGCAGCCCTGTGGGCAGCCATGAGAGTGTACAACATCAGCCTTAACATTATTAAAGTCATCAAAAGCCTGTATGACAAGGATACAAGTGCATTCCTCCACAACAGCGCCATCGGAAACTGTTTCAGAACAACAATCGGTGTGCATCAAGGATGCCTACTTTCTCCAACACTCTTCAACTTCTTTATAGAGCGCATCATGTCAGATGCCCTTGCAGGCCACGAAGGCACAGTAGGCATAGGGGGTAGAGCAATTTCCAACCTTCGTTTTGCTGATGACATTGATGGATTGGCTGGAGAGGAACAAGAACTTCAACAGCTGGTACAGAGGCTTGACACCACCTCCAGAGCATATGGAATGGAAATAAGTGCAGAGAAGACCAAAATGAAGACAAACAACACCAATGGCATCAACACGGACATCAAAGTCCAAAACCAATGATCAACACAGTGCATAGCTTCAAATATTTAGGAGCCATTGTATCAGACAGTGGGTCCCGACAGAAAGTCCTCTCCAGGATCGCACAAACAACTGCTGCCATAGCAAGGTTGAAGCCCATTTGGAAAGACAGGACCATCAGTCTACATTCCAAGGTAAGGCTGCTGCGCTCCCTTGTAATCTCCATCTTCCTATACGCTTGTGAAACATGGACCCTCACAGCAGATCTACAACGAAGAATACAAAGCATGGAGATGAGGTGCTACAGAAGACTTCTGGGCATTGTCTATATTCAGCACATCACCAACGACGAAGTCCGACAGACCATCACACAAGCCATTGGACAATACGATGACCTGCTCACAGTGGTGAAGAAACGGAAACTCCGATGGTATGGCCACGTCACCAGACCATCAGGCCTTGCAAAGACCATCCAGCAAGGCACAGTGCAAGGAGGTAGAAGAAGAGGGAGTCCGAAAAAGAGGTGGGAGGATAACATTCGAGAATGGACTGGCTTGACACTGAGCGAAGCCATGAGGGTTGCTGAGGACAGAGAAAGATGGAGTATGCTGGTTAAACGATCATCTGTGGTGCCCTAGCGACCTAAGAGTTACGGGATAGGATAGGATAGGATAGGATAGGATAGGATAGGATAGATTCCAGTGCTATCGTACTGACGGATTCTATATAGTGCATCAGAATCCGGACCTTTCAAAATGTATGTGATCCGATATTTGTTTCCCAAAGTCCCGAAAATGGCCGTTCGAAGTCATGCTTTATATGTATGAACTGTCAGGGGCGGAAAGGAAGCAGGCGGACCACGCGTGATTTCCGCTATGACTACTGAATAAATAGTTGTATAAAATAATTCTAACAACGCTCGTTCTCAAAACCACCGCAATGCCCTAAGGACATGTAATGGAATTGTAACTATAATCAAGTTTCACTTGCAACCCGTGTGTGTGTGGGTGTGTGTGTGTGTGTGTGTGTGTGTGTGAGTGCGCGAGCCCGCATGCGTGAGAGAGAGAGAGAGAGAGAGAGAGAGAGAGAGAGTTTGTGCCATACCCATCGAAATCAGATCCGTGTCACAAAGGTGATTGATCGTGAAAAAATAGTGCATGTTTATTTGAAGAAAAATCATTGTTTTCCTACAACTCCGCGGTAAACTCTCGCATCATTAAGGGGGGAAAAATAGTATCTGCTACAATGTCATCACTGTGATGTCATTATTTTGTTTTAGCGCCACTCTCTCTCTCTCTCTCTCTCTCTCTCTCTCTCTCTCTCTCTCTCTCTCTCTCTCTCTCTCGGCTTATCTCTAGCTATTGTCAGGCTTGCGTGGCAGTACGCCTATTGGCATATTATGTACATTTATGTCTAAAGGATCTCTTATCAATCATCACATACATTATGATCAATCATAAATGGGCTCTATGCACAAGTCGGCGCGCGAAAGTAGCATGGTCACGTGGCGCGGGAATAATAAAGCGGTCATGGCTTTTTTTTAGCTCGCTCGCGTGTACTCCAATGCTGCTTACAAATTTTAACTTTACCAACATTTTGGGATATTATGATGTTTTGAACATAGCACATTCGTGCAATAATGATTACAGACAAATTATTATCAGGGGACAGGCTTTTTTTAAAAGAGCGATTTGTCATTGACATTCAGTTTTGAGTTGACGACATGCAGTGCTTCATCATTCACGCTCGAGTAAGAGCAGAGATGAAGAAAAGATCTGCATACAACGTCAGCTGCATTAGCGACAGCTCTGGAAAGGTAATCATTTTCTTCTTTTTTATTGCGTCAGGGAGTTTATTGCATTTATTTTTAGTCTTGACTTTGACAAGTCTAAACTAATAGGAAAAAATCTTAACGACGACCTATACTATACTATAGTATATGCCTACATACTAACAATAGTTATACACGGTAGTACTAGGTAGAAGGCCGGCATGAGAGGCCTATAATTTCGAGATTAACTCTACCTCGGCCTTTTTTTGAATACCACTGCTTCATCAATATTTCATCTTTCAGTGGAAATCGATGAAAGGAAATGTTCTTTTCTTTGCATAAAGGTTTTACGTCGGAGTTAGAGCATCCAAACGCAGCACAGTAGGCCTACTTCGCCATTTTCAAACTCGCGCACGCTATGTTATTCCCGCAGCACGTGACCGCCTCGCTTTGTGCATAGAGCCCATTGATCGATCACAGCTCTCAGCTACGTTTTAGCAACTGCTTTTTACTGAGGAGTACCTCATCTTGGATCGAGAGACGCGTACCCGGATGCCGGACACCCTTGCTGGCTGTTTCCTCCGGACTGCACTCCCCAAAGTGTACTCTGACGTGGGATACGAGCCCACTCTTCATTTTCTGGATCTGTTGTACAGCTGGAACCCATATGTACACACTTTGACTTCTACTCACCGACCGACTACTTCTGCCGGTCTTAACGCCATCAGGGTCTATTAGGTTTCCTTCTTCTTAGAGTTAGTGCGGTGTTAGAGACACCTTAGATGTCCCTTGGAGTTTGGTGATTGCGACTTTGGTGTCGCAGTGCCAACCCAAGGGCTGTCCCCCGTGGTGCGGTGCTGCTGCCGCTACTACACCTTACCTTGTTAGTCTCTGGATGGTGTGTGTTGCTGAAGACGCATCCGTCCCGTTCACGTACTGAGAGGCGCTGCTGCCTCCACCTTCGTACCCGGTGTCCTGATCTTCCCCTCATGCCTAACAGGTGGTTGACTCATGGTGCTGACTCCATGAAGTCTCTACCTGCTCAGTAGCCCTTGTGTTGCTGAGGACTCGGTGCGAGACTGTTAGGTAGAACGTAAGTCGCGACGATGCTGCCGTGGTTAGTTCATTTAGTTGGGGTGGACGCTAAGGTAATGTTACCGCTTCGTTTCACTTGCCTAGTTGCTTAGGACACGTCGAGTGATCCCTGGTTCATCGCTCAACCTTGTCAATCCCGGCCGTGGACGCCTCGCTGCCCACTTGCCCAGACACCTAGAGACTTTTTGTTATCTCTCAAACTCTAAGACAAAGTTATGTCCGATTCAGATTGCATTTCCGACCATGATGCTGATGGTCTAGAATGGTCGGACCTGTCCCCGAGTTCCCCGTGGGTGGACCTCTCTCCCTCCCGATCTAGTAAGAGAACGATTTCCCATGCCACACAGCCACCGCATGCCAAACGCACCATTTCGTATACCGATAAACCGCACAGCCCGGGGACCGACTGGAACGTGGCCTCACTTCGCAGCGAGTCTTCTTCCGAGTCTGGCGGGCTTTCCGCCTCCGTCTCGACCCCCCCTCAATGAGCCTCAGCCTTCTCCTGCTGGGAGCACGGGAGCGCCTTCCCGCGCCCGGTCTCCACGTACCCCTGCTGATCGGGTTGAGTCTCCTCCTCACACCGTCGCCCCGCGGGATGGGGCCTTGAGGCCTGCATCCATCCGCAGCCTTTCTCCGACACCATCGCGCGATCCCGTCTCGGTGACGAGCCAAGGGGTCTCTATCCTCTCAGTCCGGTCCTTCAAATAAAAAGTCATATGCCTCGGTTGCGCGCTCTAATGCTCTTCCCCGGGACTCTAGCGCCCTTTTCATCCTCTCCCGCCTAGGGCTGGGGTGGAGCCTGTCGACTTCCCTGTCGTCATCAACTTTCTCGGGCCTCGGACCTTTTCGCCACGCTCGCGCTCTTCGAGACATGATCCCCTCGAAGGACTGGTTGGTCGCCTGCTCCTCTGCTGCCCAGCAAGGCCGCCTTTTCCGCACCTCCAAAATTGGTGGCATCCCTTGTACAACGCCTATACCCAGAGCCCTTACAGTTGGGGTCATACGCGGACTACCGGCTGTAGACTCTGACCATTCCTTTCTTACTTAGGTGAAGGATGACCACGTTCTGCAGAATATTCCGGTCTTATTGGTGGTCCGTTTGCCTCCTGCTGGGGGACTTCCGTCAAGGTCAATTTCGCCCTCCGCTCCTTGCCCACCGAAGTGACCCTTGGCCGTACCCGTTTTTGGGTCGACCCGTTCATTGTACCGGTCATGAGGTGCACCAAGTGCCAGCTGCTGGGCCACGTGAGATCCCAGTGCCGCCGGAAGGACGACAGATGTGCGCGCTGTGGCAAGGATCACATGACCAAACACTGCAAGTCCAGTGTTCGCCTTTGCGTGACCTGTAATGGGGCCCATTCCGCAGCCTGGAGTGGTTGCCCCGAAGTCGATGTCTGCTTGAATGGATCGACCTATCTGTCCTTCTCGGCTGCAGTCCACCCTGGCAAGGGCCGGCGTCGGTAAGGAGGCGCACTGCCCACGGATTCTGTTGAACCCCCCTGTGGGTGATGTAGCGCCCCCTCTTTCAGATCCGTCATCGTCCGCCACCCTGCCTGCGCCGTCCGTTTCGCTTCCTATGACGAGGCCCTGTCCGTCTGCGGGGGCGTCCGCGCCACTCGTTCGGACTCTTCAAGATTGTGTCACTGAGTTAAAATCGTGGATGTCAAACAACCGCCTCAAGCTAAATGATTACAAAACTGAGGCTCTTTGTGTTTCTCCGTCATCTGCAGATCCCTCTTCTCTTCCCTCAACTATCACTGTTGGAACTACTTCTATATCTTTTTCTGACTCTGTTCGCGACCTTGGGTTTTCTTTCGATCAGGATCTCTCCATGCAGCAACACATTGCAAAAACGTATCAGATTGCATACATTGAACTTAGACGCATAAGCTCCATTCGACAGTATCTCACCCAATAAGCAACAAAAACAATAATTATCGCATGCATTCTGTCTAGAATGGATTATTGTAATTCACTCCTCGTGGGTTGCACACAAAGTCCTTAGACCTCTTCAGCAAGTCCAAAACTTTGCAGCTAAACTCATCTTCAAAGCACGGAAATCACAGCATTGCACGCCTCTCTTGCAAGAAATACACTGGCTCCCAGTTGAACAACGAATTAAATATAAAATCACATGTCTTTGCTACCACATCATCTCTGGAACTGCTCCTACATTGTAGCTATCTTTCCGAACTTTTGACTGTCTATGTTCCTTCTCGCTCTCTCCGCTCGTCTGCAGATGAAAGGATGTTCCGTGTACCAGAATATACCACAGGGTCAGACACGGTGGTCGAGCCTTCAGTTTCTTCTCCGTTCAGACCTGGAACTCGCTACCCTCGGTCCGTCCGTCACAGTACTTCACTAGGGTTTTTTAAAATCAACTTGAAGACGCATCTTTTTAGGGAGGCCTTTTCTTAGGCGCCCTGAGTGAGTGTTTTGGGGTGTTGGGATGTGTATGTGGTTGCGTGTTATGGACCAATGTACGCATATTGTGGGTTCGGGCAAATAGAATAGACCCAACGTTTCCCGGCGTGTCGTAAGAGGCGACTAACAGGGGTGATGTTAGCACGGCATCACTGGGCGAAAGTCTTCTACACAGAAGTCACCGGCCAGGGCGGAGGAACCTCACGTTACTACAGGTTCAACGACCACGTGCTCAGGGCCAAGGCGAGCCACACTGTATTCGTGGATTTCGGCTGTGGCCAACAGCCTGGAGAGGATTGGGCCCTGCCAGGTCTTTTTTGCCCAAGACACAACACATGATGAGGCTATCCACTAATTCCATGCCGGATCGGTCGTCGCCCGGCTACACAAGGACCGCGCCTTCCGTTGGCCACCAGGACGGAGGTGAAAAGTATGCTACTGATGGACAAATTAGCAAGATCCGCACGAGAAACAACATCGTCATAGGAACCTGGAATGTCAGGACCCTAACTGCGGAAGGAAAATTAGAAGAACTGGCCCACGAGCTGGACCACTATCGATGGAACGTTCTAGGTATCAGCGAACTGCGCTAGAAAGGCCTAGGTGAAACAACGACTGACAAAGGCCACAAGCTCTATTTCAGCGGTAGAGATGACAGGCACGAACACGGCGTTGGATTCTTGGTCCACAAGAACATTCTAGCCACTGTCATGGGTTGCCGCCCAGTCTCCAGTAGACTCATTACCATCCGTCTGAGAGCAACCCCTTTCAACATTACCATCATCCAGGCCTATGCCCCAACATCAGACTATGAAGACAGCGAAGTGGAGGATTTTTATGAAAATATACAGGCGGTCCTTGACCAAGTGCCGAAGAAGGACATAGTCATAGTGCAAGGCGACTGGAATGCCAAGGTTGGCCCAAGATGCGCACCACAACTGGGGAGACACATGCGGACCCCACTGCAACAACAAGACAAATGACAGGGGTCTGAGGCTATTGGAGTTTGCCAGATACAACAATCTGGTACTAGCAAACACGCTTGGTCTCCACAAAAAATCCAGACGATGGACATGGCACAGTCCCGGCGGGGAACATCACAACCAGATCGACTACATCATGGTCAAGAAACGCTTCAGATCAAGCATCAACATTGGCAGGACACGCACTTTTCCAGGAGCAGACATTGGAAGTGACCACGATCTCGTGATGATGTCTTTCCGGCTCCATTTGAAGAGAGTAAATACAGCAAAGTGCACTAGGCTGAAGTTCGACCTGGACAAACTGCAAGACCCAGAGGTGGCAAAAATATTTCAGGCCACAATTGGAGGGAAATTTGCACCACTGCTTATTTTGGGGGCAGGCGAAGTAGATGTCAACACCATGACCAATACCTTCAACTCAGCTGTAACAGATGCCGCCACTGAGATCCTTGGCAAGCACCGACCAAAGAAGAAGCCGTGGATCACACCTGAACTTTTGGATCTGTGTGATAAACGAAGAGAGTTAAAAAAGAAAAAGAACACCTCACAGGGAGCTGATGTCTACCGAAAAATCAACAATGACATCCGAAAAGGCATGCGCACAGCAAAGGAGAACTGGATAGAAGATCAATGCCAGGAAATAGAGAACAATCTGAACAAGAACAACAGCAAGAAGGCCTACCAGACTGTGAAACGGCTGACAAGTGTTAAACAGCCCAAAGTCTCCACTATCCAAAGCAAGTCTGGCATTTGCCTTACAGAAGAACAAGAAGTCTTGGACAGATGGACAGAGTACTGCTCTGACCTTTACAACCATACACCAAATGGAGACCCATCAGTTCTAGCATGTCCCGAGAGCAGAGAAGAAGAAGAAATCCTCCCAATTCTCCGGGAAGAAGTTGAGGCAGCAGTGCAATCGCTGAAGAAAGGGAAGTCAGCGGGAGTGGACAACATACCAGCGGAACTGCTACAAGCAGGAGGAGAAGCGATGACTGATGCTCTCACCATTATCTGTAACAAGATCTGGCAGAGTGGGGAATGGCCTACACCATGGACCCAGTCGCTTGTCATCACTCTTCCCAAAAAAGGTAACCTTCAGGAGTGTGAAAATTACCGGACCATCAGCCTCATCAGCCATCCCAGCAAGGTCCTCCTGAAAATAATACTCAACAGGTTGAAACCACAAGCTGAACAAATCATAGCTGAAGAACAAGCAGGATTCATGGCAGGGCGAAGCACCACTGAACAGATTTTCAACCTCAGAATAATCTGTGAGAAATACCTACAGCACCAACAACATCTATATCATGTGTTCATAGACTTCAAGAAGGCATTTGACCGAGTCTGGCATGCAGCTCTATGGGCAACCATGAAAGTGTACAACATCAGCCCTAAAATTATAGAAGTCATCAAAAGCCTGTATGACAAGGCTACCAGTGCAGTCCTCCATAACAGCGTCATCGGGAACTGGTTCAGATCAACAATCGGTGTGCGTCAAGGATGCCTACTCTCTCCAACACTCTTCAACATCTTCCTAGAGCGCATCATGTCAGATGCTCTTGCAGATCACGAAGGCACGGTCAGCATAGGGGGCAGAGCAATCTCCAATCTTCGTTTTGCGGATGATATTGATGGATTGGCTGGAGAGGAACAAGAACTTGAACAGCTTGTACAGAGGCTTGACACCACCTCCAGAGCTTATGGAATGGAAATAAGTGCAGAGAAGACCAAAATGATTACCAACAACACCAATGGCATCAACACGGACATCAAAGTACAAGGCCAATCCCTCAACACAGTGCACAGCTTCAAATATTTAGGAGCCATTGTGTCAGACAATGGGTCTCGACAGGAAGCCCTCTCCAGGATCGCACAAACAACTGCTGCCCTGACAAGGTTGAAGCCCATTTGGAAAGACAGAACCATCAGTCTACATTCCAAAGTAAGACTGCTGCGCTCTCTGGTCATCTCCATCTTCCTATATGCTTGCGAAGCATGGACCCTCACAGCAGATCTCCAACGAAGAATACAAAGCATGGAGATGAGGTGCTACAGAAGACTTCTGTGCATTTCCTATACCCAACACATCACCAACGTTGAAGTCCGACAGACCATCACACAAGCCATTGGACAACACGATGACCTGCTCACAGTGGTGAAGAAACGGAAACTCCGATGGTATGGCCACGTCACCAGATCATCAGGCCTTGCAAAGACCATTCTGCAAGGCACAGTGCAAGGAGGTAGAAGAAGGGGGAGACCGAAAAAGAGGTGGGAGGACAACATTCGAGAATGGACTGGTTTGACACTGAGCGAAGCCATGAGGGCTGCTGAGGACAGAGAAAGATGGAGTATGCTGGTTAAGCGATCATCTGTGGTGCCCCTACGACCTTCGGGTTATGGACAGGATAGGATAGGATAGGTACGCATATTGTGTTTACATTTGTTTGTGTAAAGTGCTTTGTGATTTTAGAAAGTGCTGTATAAATTGCCTGCTGTTATTATTATTATTATTATTATTGTTATTATTATTATTATTATTATTATTATTATTATTATATTATTTATTATTATTATTATTATTATTATTATTATTATTATTATATCATGAGAGTCCCAGTGTTACGTTGAAACGCAAACGATAATATGTCTGAAACGCACACGATAAATCTAATCGTTTCGCTTTGCAAAGTATGCAATAATAGAGTGTATTTACCTTTGATTTGAGTTTGCATTGTTGTTGGGAGAAGATTTGTGTAACGTTGATGATTTTCGTTAGTCGATATTATTGGAGAATTCTTGTTTCTTGTTCTTGTTCTTATGCTTGTTTACTGTCGACCGAAGCTTCTTGATAGGTGTAGATATTTGAGAACATTCTTGGACCGAAAAGAATGTTGTATGACGTAAGACAGTGATGACGAATTTATTTGTGATTGGTTATAATTGCGTCATGCTCGATCGTTCCAAAGTGTTCTGGAGAAGAGAAAAACTATATATTCGATGCTCTGTGTAAAGTGAGAGGAAGAAAAAAGTGAGAAGGCGATAGTATGCAGTTGTTGGTGAACGCTGAATAAAGTTCGAAAACTTCATACGACGACTCCGTGCCTTGTTGCTGATTGAACGGGTTGCGTGGATAAACGAATCCGAGTTACATTCATCAGTACTTCAGCATTGGGGCTGAAACAACTACTGATAGAAAAACACCAACATCAAACGTGTGTAACACCCAGACAGGGATGATCACTCTCGGACAGCCATTGATCTAAGCTTGGCTACCCCGGACTTTGTGCCCTTTCACACTTACTGGAATCCGGTCTTTGACACTCTAATCCGGGTGACTGGCACACCCGTTCGAACCTCAAAAAAGTACGCTATTTGGGCTTTGTGCTTCAACAAAACGGCAGATATGGCTCACACGTCGAGCGCAACTGCCTATGTTCGGGACTTAGCCTCCACTCGTATCTCCCTGTGCAGTGTTTCTGTGGAGCCTATATTGACTATGATCATTGCATCTTTAGATGCACGGGCTTGGAGGACGATTTCTCTGTGGTTAGGGCTGCGTGCCGCGACGCACAGTTGAGCGCCACGGTATCCGACCTGGTGACCTATTCCCTCTCGGTCGATCTCGATCTCCTCTTCAGGACCGCTGGGTACGTCTATAGATCTAAAGTAACAGCACACTTATATTCTTCCTTCTATTCTTCCTCCCACCGGCCACACTGTTAACAACTCTTTGGTGGTGTGCATTTATACAAATGTGTTCTTCTTTAGACAATGGATTAGTAATTGATCTGATATCCCTACATCATATCCTATCCTATACCGTAACTCAAAGGTTGTTGGGGCACCACACAGATGATCGTTTAACCAGCATACTCCATCTTTCTCTGTCCTCAGCAACCCTGATGGCTTCGCTCATTGTCAAACCAGTCCATTCTCGAATGTGGTCCTCCCACCTCTTTTTCTGTCTCCCTCTTCTGCTGTCTCCTTGCACCGTGCCTTGCCGGATGGTTTTTACCAGGCCTGATGCTCTGGTGACGTGCCCATACCATCGGAGTTTCCGTTTCTTAACCACTGTGAGCATGTCATCATGTTGTCCAATGGTTTGTCGGACTTCGTCGTTGGTGATGTGCTGGGTATCGGAAATGCCAAGAAGTCTTCTGTAGCACCTCATCTCCATGCTTTGCACTCTTCGTTGTAGGTCTGCTGTGAGGATGCATGTTTCACAAGCATATAGAAAGATGGAGATGACAAGGCAGCGCAGCAGCCTTACCTTGGAATGTAAACGGATTGTCCTGTTTTTCCAAATGGGCTTCAACCTTGTCAGGGCAGCAGTTGTTTGTGCGATCCTGGAGAGGACTTCCTGTCGGGAACCATTGTCTGATACAATGGCTCCTAAATATTTGAAGCTGTGCACTGTGTTGAGGGACTGGCCTTGGACTTTGATGTCCGTGTTGATGCCTTTGATATTGTTGGTCATCATTTTGGTCTTTTCTGCACTTATTTCCATTCCATAGACTCTGGAGGTGGTGTCAAGCCTCTGTACCAGCTGTTTAAGTTCTTGTTCCTCTCCAGCCAATCCATCAATGTCATCCACAAAACGAAGGTTGGAAATTGCTCTACCCCACGCCCCCCCCCCCCATCCCTCACTCCCTATGCTGACTGTGCCTTCGTGATTTGCAAAGTCACATGACATAATGCGCTCTAGGAAGATGTTAAATAGGGTTGGATTGAGCAGGCATCCTTGACGCACACCGATTGTTGTTCTGAACCAGTTCCCGATGGGAATGTTATGGGGGACTGCAGTGATAGCCTTGCCCTACAGGCTTTTGATGACTTCAATAATTTTAGAGCTGATGTTGTATACTCTCGTGGTTGCCCACAGAGCTGCATGGAGGACTGCACCCTTTTAGGGAAGAGCTATGAAAAGCTACTGGGTACATGGTGTAGGCCACTCACCATTCTGCCAGATCTTGTTACAAATAATGGTGAGGGCGTCAATCATCGTTTCCCATCCGGCTGGCAGCAATTCCGCGGGTATGTTGTCCACTCCAGCTGACGTGCCCTTCTTTAGTGATTGCACTGCTGCCTCAACTTCTTCTCGGAGAATTGGGAGTGTTTTCTTCCTCTTCTCTGTTCTGGGACATGCTAGATCTGATGGGTCTCCGTTTGGTTTGTTGTAAAGGTCAGAGCAGTACCTCAGTCTGTCCATCTGTCGAAGACTTATTGTTCTTCTATAAGGCATATTCCAGACTTGCTTTGGATCGTCGAGACCTTGTGCTGTTTAACACTTGTCAGACGCTTCAGATTCTGGTAGGCCTTCTTGCTGTAATTCTTGTTCAGACTGTTCTATATTTCCTGGTATTGCTCTTCTATCCAGTTCTCCTTTGCTGTGCGAATGCCTCTTCGGATGTCACTATTGATTTTTCGGTAGGCATCAGCTCCCTGTGAGGTGCTGTTTTATTTATTTTATTTTTAAAATCTTTCTTCGTTTATCACACAGGTCCAAAAAGTTCAGTTGTGATCCACGTTTTTTGGGGAGGCGGTGCTTGCCAAGGATCTCACTGGCGGCATCTTTCACAGCTGAGTTGAAGGAGGTGGTCATGGTGTTGACATCTACTTCACTAGCTCCCAAAATGAGCAATGGTGCAAATTTCCCTCCAATTGTGGTTTGGAATATTTCTACCACCTCCGGGTCTTGCAGTTTATCCAGGTCAAACTTCAGTCTGGTGCACTTTGCTGTGTTTACTCTCTTCAAGTGGAGCCGGAAGGACATCATCACGAGATCGTGGTCACTTCCGATGTCTGCTTCTGGAAAAGTGCGTGTCCTGCCAATGTTGATGCTTGATCTGAAGCGTGTCTTGACCAAGATGTAGTCAAACTGGTTGTGATGCTCCCTGTGGGTAACCTTCAGGAGTGTGAAAGTTAACGCACCATCAACCTCCCCTCATCAACCATTCCAGCAAGGTTTTCCTGAAAACAATACTCAACAGGTTGAAACCCCAAGCTGAACGAATCATAGCTGAAGAACAAGCAGGATTTATGGCACGGCGAATTACCACTGAACAGATTTTCAACATGAGAATAATCTGGGAGAAATACCTACAGCACCAACAACATCTATATTATGTGTTTGTAGACTTAAAAAGAGCGTTTGACCGAGTCTGGCATGCAGTTGTGTGGGCAACCATGAGAGTGTACAACATCAGCTCTAAAAGTACTTAAGTCATCAAAAGCCTGTATGACAAGGCTGACAAAAGCCACAAGCTTTATTTTAGCGGTAGAGATGACAGGCACGAACACGGCGTTGGTTTCTTGGTCCACAAAGACATTCTAGTCATTGTGATGGGTTGCCGCACAGTCTCGAGTAGAGTCATTACCATCATTACATCTGAGGGCAGCCACTTTCAACATCACTATCAGGTCCAGGTCTATTCCCCAACATTAGACTATGACGACAGCGAAGTGGAGGATTTCAATGAACGTCTACAGGCTATCCACCTCCAGAGCCTATGGAATGGAAATAAGTGCAGAGAAGACCAAAATGATGACCAACAACACCAATGGCATCAACACGGACATCAACGTCCAAGACCAATCCCTCAACACAGTGCATAGCTTCAAATATTTAGGAGCCATAGTATCAGACAATGGATCCGGACAGGAAGTCCTCTCCAGGATCGCACAAACAACTGCTGCCATGGCAAGGTTGAAGCCCATTTGGAAAGACAATACCATCAGTCTACATTCCAAGGTAAGGCTGCTGCGCTCCCTGGTAATCTCCATCTTCATATATGCTTGCGAAACATGGACCCTCACAGCAGATCTACAACGAAGAATACAAAGCATGGAGATGAGGTGCTACAGAAGGATTCTTGGCATTTCCTATACCCAGAACATCACCAATGACGCAGTCCGAAAGACCATTACACAAGCCATTGGACAATACGATGACCTGCTCACAGTGGTGAAGAAACGGAAACTCCGATGGTATGGCCACGTCACCAGATCATCAGGCCTTGCAAAGACCATCCTGCAAGGCACAGTGCAAGGAGGTAGAAGAAGAGGGAAACAGAAAAAGAGGTGGAAGGACAACATTCGAGAATGGATTGGCTTGACATAGAGCGACGCCATCAGGGTTGCTGAGGACAGAGAAAGATGGAGTATGCTGGTTAAACGATCATCTGTGGTGCCCCAACGACCTCAGAGTTACGGGATAGGATAGGATAGGATCGTTGACCAAGTGCCGAAGAAGGACATAGTCATAGTGCAAGGCAACTGAAATGCCAAGATTGGCCAAGATACGCACCACCACCGGGGAGACACATGCGACAACGAGACAAATGACAGGTGTCTGAGCTAGACTCTTGGAGTTTGCCAGATACAACAATCTGATACTGGCAAACACGCTTGGTCTCCTTGGTCGCTATCCCTTCATAGTCTACTTTCAATTTATTAATTACGAAAGATATCATTCTTTAATATTAAGCGCGGGCCTCTTACTAATGTACGCATAATGCTTGCTAATGCATTAAAGAACCAATATAATATGCCTACTTTAATGTTTCATAAATACATGTAAGCATGTTATCCTGTAGTATAAAATGTATTATGTTTTACTTCAAATTTTTATTACATCTATATCTAATATTTATGTGGTTTTCCTTTTATGGAGAGGACAGGAATAACTTTTGTTGACTGTTTTAAGCCTTAGTGACCACGAACATTGTTTTCAGGAGCTTTGCCGTTGATGAGTTAAGTATTATGGTCTCGTGACGAAACATTGCCGCATTCCTAAAAGTCGATACAGTATCGTGACGTCACATGCACGAGTTGAAACACGAAGGCATATAAGGCGAAGACGAGATTGCATGATGTTGACTGTGTTACACCTGATCCTACACCTGATCCTTCCTGATCCTGATTCGGTTCTTTGCAGTCCGCTGGACCCTATACAGGGCCCGGGCCCCTACCCTTTCTTGAAAGAAAAAAAAAAGAAAAAAAAAGAAAAAAAAGAAAAAAAATGTGGGGGAAAATAATAATAATAATAATAATAATAATAATAATAATAATAATAATAATAATTTTATTTATAAAGCGCATTATCAAACAATAGTCTGCTCAAGGCGCATCAAACACAGTCACACGCACAATACAATAGTTAGAATACAATAAATAAATAAAATTTTAAAACAAAATCCATTAAAATTTAAAAAAAGAAATTGGAAGTAAACCTCACTAACACAATAGTCGCATTAAAACAATGTATTAATAGCTTAATAAAATATAAAATAATAAAATTTATGTATATATAAAGAATATTATATATATATATATATATATATATATATATATATATATATATATATATATATATATATATATATATATATATATATATATATATATATATATATAAAGAAAACCACACACACACATAAATAAAAACAAGTGATACAGAAACGAGAGTCTCTCTGCAGAAACAAACGAAAACACTAAACACACAAACAAAAAACAAAAACAAGAGAGAGAGAGAGAGAGAGAGAGAGAGAGAGAGAGAGAGAGAGAGAGAGAGAGAGAGAGAGAGAGAGAGAGAGAGAGAGAGAGAGAGAGGAATAGTTTATGCGGTCTAGCTTACAGAGACGACGTAAGCCTACCGTGAATTCGTTTGCAATGCGGTCGAAAGGTCCCCAAAATCAGTGGCAAACTATAGCACCAAAATTTTGCAATTTACATGCTCAGATTGCACCATTTTTTCTCCCTTTTCAAAAAATTGTCCGGGGGAGCATGCCCCCGGACCCACCTAGCAAACTAGGCGCTTCGCGCCGTCGGCTCGGCGCTTCGCGCCTTCACTACTACTCTAAAAAAAAAAGTGGGCCCCTACCCCTCAAAAACTTAGGTCCGGCCCTGGCCTATAAACAATTACTAACTAACCTGATCCCTCCAGGCTAAGTATGCCACCTTACGAAAGTTACGCGTATTACACTGCCTGACCGCCTACCTACTTAGACCTTGGTACCTAATTATCTGTGACCTACCTATACCTCATTAATATAAGACTGTAATGTTTAATGTGGTTAACGACAATGAAGTACTGATGATTCACATCACTTTGGGAGAGTTGAGCAACATGGCTTTGGAGATGGCTACCAACAGTTGAAACAGGTGTTATACCCTAATCGTTTGTTTCTCCTGCATACTCGCAAGAGAGAGAGAGTGTTACGTTGAAACGCGAATGGTAGTACGTCGGAAGCGCGCACGATAGATCTAATCGTTTCGATTTGCAAAGTATTCAATGATAGAGTTTATTTACCTTTGATTTGAGTTTGCATTGTTGTTAGGAGAGGCTTTGTATAACGTTGAGAATTTTTGTTGGTCGATATGGTTGTAGAATTTTCTGGATCTGTTTGTTTACTATCGATCGAAGTTTCTTGATGGTCGTAGATAATGGAGAACATTCTTTTGGCAGGAAGAGAGAAGTATGACGTAAGTCAGTGATGACGATCTTTAATTCTGATTGGTTGGTTGTAATGCGTCATTTTCTAGAACAACCTGTCGTCATCCCGAAGGAGAAAAAAAAACTATATATTCGATGCTCCGTGTGTTTTGTGAAGTTGTTGAAAGCTGTTAAATAGAGTTGAGAATTGTATGCAGTCGTTGATGTATGCTGAATAAAAGTGGAAAACTTCATACGTCGACTTTGTGACTTGTATGCTGTTTGAGCGGCTGCGTGGATAAACGAATCTGAGTTACACACCTTATCAGGACTTCAGCATCGGGGCTGAATCAGATACTGATAAAGAAAACACCATCATCAAACCGAGTGTAACATTTTGGGGGTCAAGCCGCGATTCACGCCATAGCCAAGGGTTCAACTGCTACAACAAGCGAGTCAACGTTACGAGAGGCAGTCATCGAGGGTAGCCGCCAACGAGTTGCGTCGAGAGGGGCCAACATACTGGACTACATCACCGATAGGTTCGGGTTGACTGCAAGGGCGTGTAGTCGCTGAAGAGTTGCTTCGTGAGCGAACAACAGATCGGGACTACGTGGCTGCCGTAAGACTACGTCGAGGGACAGTCTCGGAGCTACATCGCCAGTATTACAGAGAGCGACGAGCGGACGTCGCGTCTACTTCAGCACAGGAGCGTGTACATCAACACCAGCGTGGTGCAGCGTCGCATACGACGAGGACAGCGGGGCCTGCGTCAGCGAAAGCGACTAGTGACAAGCATCAGCGCTACTGCAGAAAGCGTGCTGTTCTAGAACAGTCTAGAAAGGTACAGCACAGTCAAGAACTTTCCAGAAAAGAACTTTCCTGAAAAGAACTTTCCAGAAGCATCAAGATGGCTGACTTCTGGCAGAAAGGGGTTGAACTGAATCTAAAAGGCAAGCAGCTGACGGAGTACGTCAAGTCTCAGGAGAGAATACGAGAAAGAGAATTGGAAGAGAAGCGTCTAGAAAAAGAAATAGAACTAGAACAGAAGCGTCTAGAATTAGAGGAGCAGCGACGCCGAGAAGAAAGGAAGAACAGCGTCAACGTGAAGAAAAAGAAGAGCAACGTCGTCGTGAAGAAAGAGAAGTAGAAGAAGCGAGAAGAAAGAGAGAAAGAGAGCTAGAGTTGGCGCGTATCCAAAACAATCAGCATGCGCCACAAGTTATCAGTGACAACGCTCCAAAGTTGCCAGCTTTTGTCGACGGGAAGGACCAGATCGACAGTTATCTGGCGAGATTCGAAAGGTTCGCTGCCGAAAGCTCTAACTGGCAACCTCAAGACTGGGCGATTCGACTGAGTGCACTTCTGACGGGGCAAGCTCTCGAAGTTTACACCAGACTGTCGAACGATGACGCCAAAAACTACGACGTCTTGAAAGAGGCCCTGTTGCAGTGCTACAACTTTACAGAGAAGGGCTACCGTAAACGCTTCCGTGAATGCCGGCCTAAGTCAGACGAGACGCCAAAGCAGTTTGTGGAGCGCCTGTCGTCATATCTACACAAGTGGGTGGAGTTATCAGGCGAAAGGAAGTCTTACGACAGTCTCCATGACCTGATCGTGAAGGAACAATTTCTCAATGCCTGTCACAAGGACCTAGCGACCCACTTAGAAGAACAAAAGCTGCAGACGCTTAAAGATGTGACTGAGGCTGCTGAAAGATATCTCATCGCTCATGGGAAAACCCTGGGGCCACCCAGCGCGACGAAACATTTTCAGAAGACTGGAAACCATGAACCAGATCCAGGAGCCAGACGACCAGAGACAGACGGACTCCACGCCTCCTCCCAGGGAAGGGCATTCAAGAGGCTGTTTCACCTGCAACGCTACAGACCACAGAGCGGCTAACTGTCCTCAAAACAAAAGTAGCGGACAGCGAGCAGTACGGACAATGCAGCGGCGGGCAACCGGCAGAGGCGGTTCTCCAATCAACGGCAAACCAGTAGATCTGACCATCAAGTGTGCGGCGGGAGCGTCATTCTTCCGAGTGAGACCGAGCGCACAGCTACCCCTGCGGACGTGCAAGAGTGCATGACTGATGGCCAACTTCTCCTTGCCAACGGGAAATCCATCCCCGTCGTCGCCAGCGCAGCTGTGACCGTCCAGAACATGCCTGTTTCCAAGGGACGCGTCGGAAATCATGAAGTGACTGTCTTAAGAGACTCTGGCTGCAGTGGGGTCATCGTCAGAGAAGACCTAATCGCTAAAGAACAGTTCACTGGCGATTCAAAATGGACACTCATGGCCGACAGCAAATGTGTGAAAGCGCCAGTTGCGAAGATTCATGTCAACACCCCTTTCTACATAGGCGAAGTCGAAGCGGTTTGCCTGAAGAAGCCGCTGTATGATTTGATGATCGGGAATATCGACGGCGCGAGACGACCCGACGACCCCGATCCAGAGTGGAGTCCTGCCTCAACCCAACGCGTCGAAGTTGTGGAGGAGGATCCATTGCCATTTCCCGATGGAGACCTTACAGAGCTGCTACGGGACAATGTGGTTACTCCGGCTCAGCCCTGCCGACCAGAGATCGTCGGTGCTGTTACTACCAGGGCCCAGCCAAGAGAGACAAGACGTCTACGCCACTGAAGGTCGCCGACAACTCCAAAGCTGCCATCGTGGACAGAGATAAGCTGATCCAGCTCCAGGAAGCTGATAGCACTTTAAACAAGTACAGGAACCGCCAAGACCACGTGACCAAAGGCAGTGGTACGGTCTATTTTGAGGTGAAGGCCAAGATCCTGTACGAATCTTCCAGCACCCGAGGTCAACGGAGGAAACCACTACGTCAAGTATTGGTACCGTTACCCCTAAGGCGCCAGTGATGGTAGCGCATGACTCAATCATGGAGGTCACCTAGGTATCAAGAAGACGTCGGATAGAATCCAGGCGGTGTTCTACTGGCCAGGACTTCATGCGGACGTCAGCCGTTTCTGCCGATCATGTGACATTTGCCAGAAGACCATACCTCGAGGAAGGGTCCCGAAAGTGCCTATGCAGAGGATGCCTCTGATCGACCGACCTTTCAAGAGGGTGGCCTTAGACTTAATCGGCGAAATAAGACCTCCGAGTGAAGAAGGTCATCGATGGGTACTGACTTTAGTGGACTATGCGACTCGGTACCCAGAAGCAGTGCCACTGAAGAAGATTGACACTGAAACTGTAGCAGAGGCACTGGTGGACATGTTCAGTAGACTTGGAGTGCCTGAAGAAATTCTGACAGACCTCGGGACGCAGTTCGTCTCTGACTGCATGAAGGAGGTCAACAGACTGCTGAGCATCCGGCATTTGACTACGACACCCTACCATCCAATGTGCAACGGGCTTGTCGAAAAGTTCAATGCTACGCTGAAGTCCACCCTGAAGAAACTGTGCAGCGAGCAGCCCAGACAATGGCATCGCTACATCAACGCCTTACTTTTCGCCTACAGAGAAGTACCGCAGGAGTCCACCGGCTTTTCTCCGTTCGAGCTGCTGTACGGAAGAACCATCCGAGGGCCGATGCACATCCTAAAAGAACTGTGGACGAAAGAAGTAGACACCCCAGAGGTGAAGAACAGCTACCAGTACGTGTTTGAGCTACGGGAGAAGCTGGAGCAGACTCTCGAGATAGCCAGAGAAAACCTGAAGAAGTCCCAGACTGTGGAAAGCACTACTATGACCGTAGGGCTGTGAACAGGAAGTTTAAACCTGGCAACAAAGTGCTGGTGCTGCTACCTACCTGATCACAATAAGTTGCTGATGCAGTGGAAAGGCCCGTACGAAGTGGAGACCGTGGTGGGAATCAACGACTACAAGGTGAAGGTCGGCCAGCATTCCAAGATATACCACGCCAACCTCCTTAAGCTGTACGTGGAAAGGCCATCAGAGACTGTGCATCGCAGCAACAGCAGCTGTGACCGACGACAGCTTTGACAGCGAAGAACTGTTGGAACTGGAGACTTCCACAGCAAAGAAGGCATCGATGATGTTAAGCTAGGACCAAGCTTGACGGAAGGTCAAAAGAGAGCTCAAGGACCTTATGGGCGAGTTTCCCCATAGCTTCAGCGATGTCCCAGGCTCTACGACTTTGGTCGAACATGAAGTCCACCTCACTTCAAATATTCCCGTTCGATCAACCCTTCCCGATCCCTTTCAAGGCCCGTGAATCCTTGAAGAAAGACATCGATGAGATGCTGAAGATAGGCATCATCAGGGAGTCCAGTTCACCCTACGCGTCCCCTGTCGTGGTCGTGAAGAAGAAGGACGGGAGCAATAGAGTATGCATCGACTACAGAAAGGTTAATAAGATCACCGTCTTCGATCCCGAGCCGATGCCTACGGCAGCAGACCTCTTCCGCCAATTATCGGGGAGTAAAATCTTCTCAAAGATTGACCTCAGCAAGGGTTATTGGCAAGTCCCCGTGCGTCAACAGGACATACCAAAGACTGCTTTCATAACTCCTGATGGGACGTACGAGTGCCTAAGGATGCCCTTTGGCATGGTCAACAGCGGAGCTACCCTGAAGAGAGGTATGAGGAAGATGCTCAAAGGGATGGACAACGTCGTGTGTTACTGGGACGACCTGCTAGTCCACACCCAGACCTGGAAGGAGCATCTGCAGACCTTGAGGGAGCTGTTCCACCGTCTTCAAGAGGCCAACCTGACCGTGAGACCCAGTAAGTGCATTCTGGGGACTGACAACGTCGACTTTATCGGCCATTCGCTGAAAGAAGGACAAAAGGGGCTTCTGCTAGAAAACGTCACCAAAATTCTGAATGCTCCACGTCCCCAAACCAAGAAGCAGGTGCGATCTTTCCTGGGGTTGGCTGGATATTACAGGGAGTTTGTACCGAATTACTCCGCCATCACAGCACCCTTGTCGGACCTGGTGCGGAAAGGCTGTCCTAATCAAGTGGAGTGGGGACCGTCTCAGGAGAAGGCATACCAGACTGTGCGCGACCTCCTTTCGAAGGATCCGGTGCTACGACTGCCCGACACTTCCAAGGAATTCGTCTTAAGAACAGACGCAGCGGACGAAGGCATCGGCGCCATACTGATGCAAGAACACGAAGGGAAACTATTTCCGGTCAGTTACGCCAGCAAGAAGCTGTCCAGGGCTGAGAAAAATTACTCGACCATGGAGAAAGAGTGCCTTGCCATCATATGGGGAATCCGGAAGTTCGAACTGTACCTTCAAGGAGTGAAGTTCGTGCTACAGACTGATCACAAGCCGCTAACTTACTTGAACTCTGCCAAGTTTGTGAACAGTCGCATCATGAGATGGGCTATGTACTTGCAGAACTTTAACATGCGAGTAGAATCTATCAAAGGATCAGACAATGTTGGTGCGGACTTCCTCAGCAGAGTGTGTGAGTAAAAAACATTGACCGTGTAGATAAAGTGTGAATATTGACAATATCCAGATAGACTTGCGGATGAAGAACATTGACTCTGTGTGAATGAACTGTGAACACTGACAGTATTCAGACAGTCCGAAATACGTTTTAATTCTAAACTTTGTTTGTGCATTACGTTTCAACGTTGTTGAAAGAAATTGGGTAAATTTCTTCTTGAGTGGGGGGTTATGTTACGTTGAAACGCGAACGAAAGTATGTCGGAAGCGTGTACGATAGATCTAATCGTTTCGATTTGCAAAGTATTCAATAATGGAGTTTATTTACCTTTGATTTGAGTTTGCATTGTTGTTAGGAGAGGCTTTGTATAACGTTGATGATTTGCGTTAGTCGATATTGATGTAGAATATTCTGGATCTGCGTGTTTACTCTCGATAGAAATTTCCCGATGCATGTCGAGGCAAGAGGACGTTCGGGAAGGAGAAATAATAATGTATGACGTAAGTCAGTGATGACGATCTTTAGTTCGATTGGTGGCAGTACGTCATTTCTACCATGTACCAAATTGTTCCAGAAAAGAGAGAGGTTATTTAATCGTGTGCCGAGTTGCTTTTGAGAGAGAGTAAAGTTGTTGATAGTGATTTGGAGAGTTGCTGTGAAAGTTGTTGAGTTGAATTGAGAATTGTATGCAGTTGTTGATGTGTGCTGAATAAAAGTGGAAAATTCATACGTCGACTTTGTGACTTGTATGCTGTTTGAGCGGGTTGCGTGAATAAACGAATCTGAGTTACACAACTATCAGGAATTCAAGCATCGGGGCTGAATCAGATACTGATAAAGAAAAACACCATCATCGAACTGAGTGTAACATATTACTAGCTGCATGCTCGGAGCGCTCCAGTCTGACAGAGACCGAGAAACAGGGTGGGAGAGAGAACACGATAGAAAGAAAGAAATGGGGGGGGGGGGGGGGGTGGGGGTGGGGAGAGAAAGAGAGAGAGAGACAGACAGACAGACAGACAGGTAGACACTTGTTCATTTACCAAACAGATCAAAATAACCGCTATGACTTAACTAGATTTCGCAGCACATAATTTTTTTTTTTTTTGCACGATGGTAAAATGTTATCCCCAGGTCACTCACCTTCACAACGAAAGGGGAGAAAAGTCGAAGTCGAAACCTTTAATAGGATAATAGCATTAGGTCCTATGGACCTGTCCTAGAGAGAGAGAGAGAGAGAGAGAGAGGGAGAGAGAGAGAGAGAGAGAGAGAGAGAGAGAGAGAGAGAGAGAGAGAGAGAGAACAGATTGGAAGACAGAATACACACACGCTCGCTCTCTCTCTCTCTCTCTCTCTCTCTCTCTCTCTCTCTCTCTCTCTAACACACACACACACACGCGCGCGCACACACACACACTCAACCGTAATTATGTTTACACCAAAGTCCATCTGCTCCTAATGACGTCGTTAGGCGCATGGCCGAGTGCATTTCGATGGGAGATAACTCCTGCTTTTTGCTCACACACTGTCTTTGAAGTTATCTCCCGCATGCCATCCAGGATGGTGCGCTGTCCGTTAACTTGAAACGTCTTATGAATTCCAAAATCCCAGACCACTGAATTCGGCCATTTGTCAAAAAATGTCGAAATTAGCCAAAAGCTGAGAAGGGTTTCAGTTTCGAAGAGGAATCGGCAATAAATTGTCTTATTATTGTGTAACTGTTGTTCTTGTTGTTTGTAGTAGTCGTGGTTTAGGGTTAATTGCTGTTGCTCGTTATGTAATTACGAATGATTGTGATGTTGTTCTGCTACTTTTCGTTGTTGCTGTAGTTGTGGTGGTGGTGGTGGTGACAGCGGTGATGTTGCCGCTACTGCTGTTGCTGAAGAAGAAGAAGAAGAAGAAGAAGAAGAAGAAGAAGAAGAAGAAGAAGAACAACAACAACAACAACAACAACAACAACAACAACAACAACAACAACAACAACAGGCACAAGAAGAAGAACAAGAACAAGAAGAACGAGAACAAGAAGAATAAGATTAATATCAAAGAAACAGAAGAAGAACAATAAAAACAACAATAGCAACAACCACCATAACAACGACGACGACCACCACCACCACGACCAGAGAACAAAGAAGTCGAAGTTTATAAAGGACTGAAAAAAAGCAATCAAATAAACTAAAGATGAACAAAGTAAACTGTATCTTCCCTAAATAAACAAACAACTTGTAACTTCTACAATAAAATATTATTATAAATGGTGGTTGTTTACAAAAGGATTGTTTGGAAGGGAACATCAAAGAGTGTAAAACTGAAAGAAAATGGACTCCTTCTTCATCTGTTTACTTCCTAAATTGCTTACTCAGTTAAAGTACGTCCGAGGTCTCTTTTCAAACTTTTGTTTACACACAGATCACAGAGACGTTTACCACATTATTGGGGTGAAGGTTCTCCGATAAGTGTATAGAAAGCTGGAGAGGTCAATGGGTCCTCTCTCTCTCTCTCTCTCTCTCTCTCTCACACACACACACACATATTCTCGTTCACACACATACTCTCTCTCTCACACACACACGCACACACACGCACTCACCCTTACCCTCTAAATCCACCCATCAGGCCCACTACCCACACACAAACAGGCCCGTTGTGGAATCAAAAAAATAAAATTAACAAAAATAATTGGGAAACATCCCAAAATACGTTTTCTATTTTAAAATAAGAAACACGGCTATACAGTCTGTCACGACGAAAGTGAACCCGAGAGAATGAACACACTGTTAGTGTGATTGAAAAACAAGAGCGTAAAGCCTATGCAGTTACATTACATTGCAGTTTGATCGTGGATGTTGTTTCATAGAGGGGATTGGTCAGTCACAGATTTAAAGAAGAAGAAGAAAAAGAAGAAGAAGAACAACAACAACAACAACTACTACAACAACAACAACAACAAGGGCAGAGAGAAAAACAAAAACAGGAGACTAGGAGAGGAAGAGGAGGAGACTAAGGACAGGGAGGACTGTTATTAGTGCCAGCTGAGATCAACACCTCAATTTAAAATTGACCGACCAATTGGGCACAAACTGCACAAGAGTACAGAAAATGGAATTCTCGGTTCCTCAACTACGCAAAATCACAAATTCTCTCTGTCTCTTTCTTCACACACACACACACACACACACACACACACACACACACACACACACACACACACACACACACGTGCGCGCGCACGCACACTCTCACAAACACACACTAACACACACACATAACATACACTCTCTCCTTCTCCGTCTCACTTCATCTCCTTCTTCTCTGTCAGCATCTCCCTCCTTCTTCTCTCTCAGCATCTCCCTCCTTCTCTTAAATGTTCTATATACAACAGTACATTACAATCATCAGCATACAAATACAAACGGAGCTTTGCGCAATAAAGAAGCTAAATCTTGTTTGTGAAGTCTCCTCTGCAACCACAGCATAAGGCGACGCACCGACTACGTGACTTTCACAGAGCAATACCAAAGTGTTCCAGACCTAACCTCAAGGACAGGAAACACATACGGGCAATGAAGGGGGGTCTATTAAAAGACAGTCTGGACTTGGTACTTCCCTCAAAACCTCTCACTGGAAAAGAGAGAGAGAGAGAGAGAGAGAGAGAGAGAGAGAGAGAGAGAGAGAGAGAGAGAGAGAGAGAGAGAGAGAGAGAAACAGACAGACAGAGAGACAAACATACAGACAGAAAGACAGAGATTCGGAATACAACAGAGGTCACAAAGGTCACACACACACACACACACACAACTTTTCCCCTCCTCCCTCTCCTCCTCCCTCCACATTCCCACCACGTTACATTGGGAAGCTTTCCAATTCAAATGGTTTCCGTTCATTGTTGATCTAAGACAAGTAATGAGAAAATAGTAATGTATCGCATCGACCAGTGGTTCACGCCAGTCTGCGTGTTGAACGAATGGCATGTATGTTGATGGAGGCTAACTTTCGCTCTGTCGCGTGACATAAAGCTATCGCCATCTTTACTCTCCTCACCGGTCCTGATTTGGCTCAGAAGAGTCCGCTGGACCTAAAGCAATAATCATGTAATGTAATGCATACCTGTCAAGGGGTTTTCGGGTTGTGGTGTAGCAATTTAACACAAAAACCATAGCAAATGGAGGTTTGGTGTAGCACTAATGTGAATCACGCGATTCGCAACAAAACTGGAAACTTCTGCATCCAATATAAACACACACATCCAATGTGTTTACACATTTATTGTAAAATCTTGTTAATGCACAACACTTTATATTATAAACATTTGGAGGCTTTGCCATTTTCTTTGTTGAACTCCGTCTGCCTCTCATTAACAAAAACTGATCGTAGACTAAAGTTCTGAACGAACATGTGTTGCGGAAGTGCGGTGCTTTTACTAAGTGTCTTTAAACCGGACTCGACCGAAACAGACTACTTTCGCACGAAAACCCCCTTGGTTAATATTATCGTCACTTTTGAAAAATTGCGTAGCAGCTTTGTGATACGCCGTTGTTGTTGTTGTTGTTTGTAGATTATAGTCACACGACACTTTCGCATATAGGTGACTACTGGACCGATTTATACTGACACCAGCGGGCCAGTTGTTGGTAAAGGGGAAAATAATATGATCACACGTTGACCAATCCGGGATTCGAACCAGCGACCTTTCGGTTACTAGCAAGACGCTCTTACCAACTGAGCTACCCGGCCCCACCTGATACGCAGCAATGGGAAAATGTTTAAAATGCGTAGCGCTACGCAAAAATCCGTAGCACTTGACAGGTATGGTAATGTACTCTCCTCAACAGTCTATAGCTATGTAATCAGTAACCTAGTTTTAGAATAGTGCTGGATAAGCGGTTTCTACTTGCATGGAAGCAAAATTGCAAAAGCGTGAAATTACCACTTTGTAATCCACCTGCCCTGGTTCAGTTTTGGAGAAGAAACAAAAAAGGTTGACCTTGATTTGATCGTTTTTATATAGCGCATTTGCAGCTCCAGAACTACTCAATGCGAAGGAAGAAACAGGATCTAACTCAAACCGCCCACTTGCTGCCAGACAACTGATCACAAGCCTAGGCGACCGAGAATGGGTTGTGTCATGGATATAGTATTATTTTGTTGTATGTATGTATTATAGACTTCCCTTACTAGGCCTATACAGTCAATGCACTGTTTTTAGACTTAGTAGTAAGAGTGTGGGTATAACGTTGTAGGCGATGGTACGATGTGAACATGTGATGTGAATGTGTTATTTTGGGATGGTTTTTTTTGATTTACTGATTTTACAGACACACGGTCAAGATTGTAATTTCTCTTCTAGAGATGAATAAAGATGTATTGTATTGTATTGTACTTGCTGGGTGTATCTGAGTGGCCGGCACTCACCCGCCTAGGACATGAGCGTCAAGATCTTTAAAGACCGCGCGATAGAATGCTTGCGTGCACAGATTGGGACTGGGTTTACACTCTCATCCGAAGGAGTAGGGGACGCTTGCCTGTGCATCAGGGTTATGTTATTTTGGGCACTCCAAGCCGTCAAACCAGCTTTGAACCCCTGCCTGCAATGTCATACTTTAACACTCAGGCTTTCCTATGTTTCACCGTTGCTTACCCATTGAGCCGACTGCGCTCTGGACTTCCACCGGCACCTGACTAGTCATGCTTGAGCGATACATAATGTCCAAACAGGAGAGAGAGTGAGAGAGAAAGACAGACAGACAGAAAGAGACAGAGACAAAGACGCACCAGAAAGAGAGAGTGAGACAAAGAGAGAGAGAGTTAGTGAGAGAGAGGGAGATGGAAGAGGATACGAGAGAGAGAGAGAGGAGAGGAGAGTAGAGAGAGCTGTGAGAGAGAGAAGAGAGAGAGAGAGAGAGCACAATCCGCATTTTATGTCCTTGTCTGGTAGAAAACAGCAGACACCTCCATTTTCATCAATGATAGATTTCCATGGTAGCAGAATGGGATTTTGCCCTACTCCACCACCGCTATGGGGAAAACATATATTCAAATTAAGATACTGCTCAGTGACTGTGCCTAAGGCGCTTTGTGTCTAGGGAGTAGGTGAAACCACACTGTCCTTATGTTTGAGGGTAAAACACAGAAAACCAGTGGCGGTGCCCCAAGTGGATGCTGTGTCTACACTAAGGGGCACGATTAAGGTGACCTTCTCTTTAAACAATTAATAATAATACTAATAATACTAATAATACTAATAATACTAATAATACTAATAATAATAATAATACTACTACTAATAATAATAATAATAATAATAATAATAATAATAATAATATAATTATAATTACTTTATTATTATTAATTTATTTAAGTTTTTATTTTGCGCTTTTCCAGCTCAAGAGCTGCTCAAGGAGTTGTCCGATACAGGATCTAACTCAACCCGCCCGAGACGCCCATTTGCAACCTTTGGGCGCATAGTCTGACGCCCAGACTGAGCACAAGTCAAGGCCTGGGCGACCGAGGATGAGGGGAATGAACCTAGTGCTAGCTGAGTGTATTTGTGTGGCCGGCACTCGACCGTTTAGGACATGAGCGTCAGGATCTGTAATGACCATGGAATGAGTGCATGCACACATACTCGACTCACCCGTCTAGGACCTGAGTGTCAGGAACTTTTAAAGTCCATGCGATGGATGCGTGCGTTCAAAGACAAGACCTCGGTTTACACTCTCATCCGATGGAGTAGGGGCGCAGTGCCTTATGGTAATTTTAAAATAATAATGATGATGATAATGATGATGATAATAATAATAATAATAATAATAATAATAATAATAATAATAATAAGAAGAAGAAGAAGAAGAAGAAGAAGAAGAAGAAGAAGAAGAAGAAGAAGAAGAAGAAGAAAAGCAACAACAACAATAACAAAAATAAAATTAGCAATAATAATATTAAGAAGAAGAAGAAGAGCAAAAACAACAATAACACAAATAAAATTAACAATAATAATAATAATAATAATAATAATAATAATAATAATAATAATAATAATAACAATAATATAATAATATTAATAACAATAATAATAACAATAACAACAACAATAATAATAATAATAATAATAATAATTATAATAATAATAATAATAATAATAATAATAATAATAATAATAATAATAATAATAATAATAATAATAATAATAATAATAAACGTGGATTTATTTGCAGCCTTACCTCTAATGTAATAAGGTTGTAGGCGCACGACTCACGCACTTGAGCGAACTGCTAAAACACAAAAACGCATCCCGTCCTCCACCTCTCTCACACATCCACATCCCCACACACCAAAAGCCAACACACATCCACATCCCCACACACCAAAAGCCAACACACATCCACATCCCCACACACCAAAAGCCAACACACATCCACATCCCCACACACCAAAAGCCAACACACATCACCGAACAAAACTAAACAAACATTTTTCAGTGTGTGATGAGGTAAAACTGCACGCTGAATTTAAAGTCAAAAATCTGGTTTTCCTAGAAAACACCTTCAATGAGCCAAGATGTTGCCAGACGAGAGATTTGCAAGCAAACTTCCAGATGCTCCACTTGTTGATTAGTAAGGTTATAGTTACTCGTTACTGGTTATGTTCATAAAGTTAAAAGACAGGGGATAAAATGAAGGCTACGTTAAAACATTTTTATCCCATTACAGTGGCAACTTAAACTTGAAAAGAAAACTTCTGTCAATAGTACGGTTTTGATTATAAATATCAATAGATTCATTTAAAGTAGGTTAACGTAATCTATTAATAGCATCAAGGTTTATACTAAGAATAGTAACGCAGCGGACTGTTCGTCGTAAAGGCAGTCGCCTAGCCTAGTTCTCGTGCACCTTGCAGCACAAATGTTTCTTACAACAAACTTAAACTAGAAGGTCAAAGCCCTCATGACTCACATCGCTCTTTGCGGAATGAGTGTCCAGAAGAACAAAAACAAAGAAACAGTGGCATTAAAATGCTAAGTAATACCTACTTTGATCTTTCTTTGCTCTTGACCTTGAGATGGCCTTGACTTCCGGCTCCATAGGAACTCATGTAATATAAAATAAACAACAGCAAAAGTTGTATTATGCACACAAAAAATAACCTTGGGATTAGCTTGACCTTCAGTGACCTTGACCTTGGGATGACCTTGACCTTCATGTGAACTCGTACCTCAATGTTGTTGCACTCTATGGGTTAAATAGAGCCATTTCACAGTGATATCATTACTTTTTTTTTATTAATGTGTTTGCAAGGCTATATATTATATGTCGTTTGATAATAATAAAATGTACGCATTCAAACCAACAGGCGCACGAAAACATGAACAAAGGAAGGTCACAATCAAGCAATCAAAAGGCACACAATTACCCTCCCTTGCACAATACACAAGCCGTATACTCTTATATTTTTTCTTGGTCACGTATCATTGCTAGTCACTATGGATGATTATCTAACCATTTTCAACAGTTTTGTGTTAATTTGTTAAATAATGAACATAAAAATGCCAAAGTTTGGGGTTTTATGTTCTCTCTTTCTCTCTCTCCCTCACACACTCACATGCACAGAATACAATACATCACCTTATAGAAGGCATAGTAATTAAATATAACTTTTTTTTTTAAAAACCATAACAAATAGGATTAGTCATAATTCAATTAAGAATGTAATTGTATATTCACTATAATTCACGCACACACACACACATTTTTTGTAGAAACGACGTTGTGTTGACTGTCGTGAAACTCTACATACATTATTTTGACACACTTCACTTTTTTTACATTATTTTGACATTTTCAATTTTTTGAAGCTATCCCTAACCCAAACCCAAACCCTTACACAGCCCTAACCCTACCGGAACACTATTTTGACGTCAAAATAACGGGGCCGTCAAACAAAGTCAAAAAAAATTATGTAGATTTTCAAGTGTATGTCAGAGTAACGTCGTTTCTACATGCACACTAAATTTATCGCTCTATAAAAAAAATCGTACTTTTGAAAAAGGCAAGGTTTTGACTGAAATCTTTTATGTTGGGGTAAAGAGGACAATACTCACTGTGAATTTAAAAAAGAATCTGTGACCAGTGAAATGTGTGATCTCGGGTTCCTTTTAAACGACAGTGTCTCTGGGTTTGCGGGTTACACACTGTAGGAGTTTCAAGCTTAGGCAGACGGGTGTGCGATGTCTTTTTTTTTTCTTCTTCACAATTGACCAAACTACCTGGGTTGGTATTCAGGAAGTAGTTACCCAGTGGAAAAATCCGCGAAGCCGTACAGTACGGTACGGAATTACCCACCGCTTTGCAGATTTAACCACTGGGTAAGTGCTTCCTGAATGCTACCCCTGTAAACTGCAAATCCAATAGACTGGGAATTTTCAGGCGCGAAATCGCTTCGAAAGTTCTCTCTAGCATCATCAATATGAAGAGAGAAAGAAAGAAAGAAAGAAGAGAGAGAGAGAGAGAGAGAGAGAGGGGGGGGGGAGAGAGAGAGGGAGAGAGAGATACAGTGAGGGTGAGAGAGAAAGAAGGAGAGAGAGTGAGAGAGGGAGAGGTGAATTACTCAACGTGGGTACCTGTAGAGGATCCACTATACCAAAGCAGTAGAATAGCATACAGTCTTATTTACACAGATATAAGACTGTGTGCTCTCTAGACTTTTATCGCTTTGCTATAAAGATTGCGCTACAGGCACCCACCTTGACTAGAGTGATGCCATTGTGGTCCAACTTTCTATTTATAACAAATCAAGTCTAAATTTGGGACAGTAGCCTACTGTCGTGCTTAAGACCAACGATGTGAACGGAATTCTATAACACTGAAGTCAACCCCGCTTCATTTTGTCTGACAGCAACCAACAAGTTGACACGCCATTCAAATGTATTTCCAGACACACGCACCCACAAAAAGGCGCGGCGGGGAGTGAGGGGAACAGGGGGAACGGGGAGGGAGGGGAAAGCTTTTCTGTTTTGGTTGTATCCTGAAGAGCCAAAATGAAAGCATTAAATGTGGCGTCATTGTCTAATCTATTTGCACGCACGCGCGCGCACACACACACTCACACACACACATCCTAATCCTCCTCATCATCACAGGCCTACTCTACATCTTACTGCTACCGCCACGAGCGATTCTGCGGGCACTTACTATTGCTTACACTTTGCTTATCATCATCGTTGTCGTCACTATCATTGTCATCCTCAGCATTATCCTCAATCATCATCATCATCTATCATTATCATAATCGTCATCACCAACAATCATCCTGATCATCACCGCCATAATAGACCTAAAGCATACTGCTACGAGCCGTTCTGCGGTCAATCATGAAGGGATAAGGCCATGGAGATTGCTTACATTCGGCTTAAGGAGTTGTTATAGATCAGTCTGGAGATAGACAGCAGGGATGGATAGCTAACTACCACCGTCAGTAGGGGGACTCTCACGAGGACGGGGAACAGATTTCTGAAGCACCAAACAGCAAAACCAAAACAAACACCAGTAGAGGGCGATACATTCGAGTATTAATCTATCTTTCAACTGTCCTTGACGATAATCGAGGCAATCATGAAATGAGAAGGGAAACATGCCCTACGCACCAACGCATGCAAGCACACGCATACCCACAAACACTAACACACACGGGTGCGCTCACACACACACATACACACTAACACACACCCACACTGACACACACTAACATACACACATACTTTTTTAGACCGCGTTGTTATGACACCCATGCTATCCTATCATATCCTATCCCGTAACTCAAAGGTCGTTGGGGCACCACAGGTGATCGTTTAACCAGGGTGCGCGTACTCCATCTTTCTATGTTCTCATCAACCCTCATGGCTTCGCTCAGTGTCAAGCCCGTCCATTCTTGAATGCTGTCTTCCCATCTCTTTTCCGGTCTCCCTCTTCTACCTCCTTGCGCCGTGCCTTGCAGGATTGTCTTTGCAAGGCCTGATGCTCTGCTGACGTGGCCGTACCATCGGAGTTTCGGTTTCTTCCCCACAGTGAGCATGTCATCATGTAGTCGAATGGCTTGTGTGATGGTCTGTAGGACTTCGTTGTTGGTGATGTACTGAGTATGGGAAATGCCAAGTCTGTAGCTCTTCTGTAGCTCCTCATCTCTATGCTTTATATTCTTCGTTGTAGATCTGCTGTGTGGGTCCATGTTTCGCAAGCGTATAGGAAGATGGAGATGACAAGGGAGCGATGAAACCTTACCTTGGAATGTAGACTGATGTTCCTGTCTTTCCAAATGGGCTTCAACCCTGTCAGGGCAGCAGTTGTTTGTGCGATCCTTGAGAGGACTTCCTGTCGGGACCCATTTTATGATACAATGGCTTCTAAATATTTGAAGCTATGCGCTGTGTTGAGGGATTGTGTGCTAATACTTCAAAATAAGGTAGAAGTAGTGGGGAAAAAAATCACCGAAGATATTATGGTATATAATAAATACAAAATGTCAAGGTCACAGGTCTTTGCAAAATAAAAATATCCTCCAAACTTTGGAACCACATACAAGATCAGAAGTACCAAATTTCTCGTCTTGGATCATACGACTACCTACCGAGGCACTCGACTCCTTCCTGACCTTTTGTCCCAATGCCGCGGAAGGGCGCAACACTAACAGAGTGTTACGACGCCCCGGGGCGATTTTCCGGGTTCCATTTGTCAGTGGCACGGCGATGCTGTTGTAGTTGGGGATGAACTTCTGGTAGAAGCCGCAGAGTCCTAGAAACGACTGCACTTCCTTTTTGGTCTTGGGCCTAGGAGCGTCGAGTAGGCGTTTCACTGTCTTTTCTACCGGTCGCAGGCTTCCTTGACTGATGGTGTGTCCCAGAAATTCTAGCTCTGTGAATCCAATCTGACATTTGGTGGGTCTTGCCGTCAATCCCGTGTCTCTGAGGCGGGCGAGTAGTTGTTGTAGGAGCGTGACATGTTCCTCCCACGTAGGTGTAGCGATGAGGATGTCGTCCATAAACGAGTGTAGGTGCTCGCTGCTCAGGGGTGCCAGGAGTTTTCGCATCATGGCGCTGTAGATGCTGGGTGCGTTGTGGAGTCCGAATGGAAGTACGTTGAACTCGAAGTGTCCTTCCATCGTGCTAAACGCTAGGTACTTTCGGACTTGCGGTTGCACTGGTATCTGGTAGTATCCTTTGCTGAGATCGATGCGTGAGAAATACTTCGCTCGCTGTAGCTTGGCAAATAGGTCTGTCTGGTCCGGGAGTGGCTCTGGCTGGAACTGCGTTACCGCATTCAGGAGTCTGAAGTCGATGCACAGTCGATGCTCTCCGTTGGGTTTTCGCAACAATACCGTGCCTGCGCTGTAGGGTGAAGTAGACTCTGAGATGATTCCGGCTGCCAGTAAGGTGTCTATCTCTTCCTTGATGGCTCGCTGCTGAGACAGTGGCATCGGGTAGAGCTTCTGGCGGACGGGTGTTGGGTCGGTCACCGTTAAGGTTACTTCGACGAGGTCTGTCCTCCCTGGTCGGTCTGTGAGCACATTCTGATGTTGTCGAATGACCTGTAGTACTTGCTGTCGCTGTTTAGCTGTCCAACTTCTGCGTAGGGCTTCTAGCGGTCCTGCTAGAGGTCTGCCGAATAGCAATGTTGACGGGGTGTAGCCTGTGGCTGCATGGGGCGTTTCTCTATATGCGAACAGTGCCGCATTCACGTAGGTGTCCCACGCTTCTGGATTGTCGTCGGCGACTTTCCTGAGTATGGTGAGAAGGGTTCCATTCAGTCTTTCTACTTGTCCGTTGCTGGCGGGGTGGTATGGTGGTGTGCGAATGTGATGAACTTGTATCAACTCGAACACGTCTTGCATCAGGCGGCCGGTGAATTGAGATCCGTTGTCCGTTCTAATGCTGTCCGGGAATCCGACTTTGGTAAAGATGGCGATGAGTGCATCTGCAATCTTCTTGGTGTCGATCGCTGGCAACGGGACTGCTTCGCACCACATCGTACATGCGTCGACGAGTGTGAGTAGAAATCTGTTCCGCTTCTTGGTCATGGGCAGTGGTCCTACTATGTCTACTGAGACTTGCTGGAATGGCACGCCGACTACTACTGATGGTCCTAAGGTAACTGGTACGGTGTGATGTCGCGGGGAATATCGTTGACATTGGTGACAAGATTTCACGTAGCGCGTGACATCCTCCGTGATTCCTGGCCAATAGTAGTGTGCGCTGATTCTCTGCACTGTGGCTCCAATTCCCATGTGTCCGCTGAGTGGCATGCTGTAACCTAATTCTAGTACTTGGGCTCGAAGGGTGGCTGGTAGTACTAGTTGGGTGTGATCTCCATCTCCTTGTCGATGTAGAACTCCCTCTTCCATGTAGAAGTCTCCCTTGTGCGGGGGTGTGTGCGCCTTGGGTAGCTTCTGGAAGCACTTCGCTATCGAGGTGTCTTCTTTCTGTGCTGTTTTGATCTCTTCGAGTCCTGGATTCGGAGTGAACTCGGGCTGGGGTGGTTGGGTTTTAGCTTGGGCCCTGGTGTGCACTGCAGCTATCTCTACAGTTTTGGGGGGCGTGCCTAAGAACACATACCTACAACCTAGCACTAGATCATACAGGGGTTTCTGTAAAACAGCTGCTTGGATTCGTCCTGTGACGTACCTACTCTCTACTTCGATCCAAGCTATTGGGCAAGTAGTCGTCGGTTTCGTCAAGTCTGCTCCTTGTAGTTCGACTGTCTTGTCCGTCAAGTCCGCGCGCGATACAAGAGATTCGCTAACTATCGCGTCGTATGATAGACCTGTATCATACAGACAGTTCGCTTCTTTTCCGTTGACCTTGACCGTGTCTGTCACCGATGGGTGATCTCCGATCGTGTGTGGCTTGTTACCGCTACTTTGGGTTAGGACTCTGTGCGCTGGCCGGCTTTCGCGCTCTTCCCTACGTTGTGCGGCCAACTTGAAACATTCTGCGGTGGAGTGATTGTTTCTGTTGCAGAACGAACAATACCGTCTCTGTTCTGCAGGACCTCTTTTCCCGAATTCCGTGTTGGGTCCTTTATTCTGCCCAGGTCTGGGGTTATTCGGCTTATTCGCGGTGCGCTCTTCCCGGGTAGGGCTTCGTTTCTGTGCCTCTTTCCCGTTAGGCTTTAGGTCTCGCCTGAAGCTCTTGGCTTCTCCGTGGGCGGCCACGTACCTATCTGCGACCTTGACCAGATCTTCCAGTCTTTCCGCGCCCTGTTCTACTGAGAATGTTCTCAGCTCGGGGGTCATGGTTTCCCGTAGCTTGTCCCATACTAACAGTTCTGTCAGTCCATCATGCGTTTTAGCCGTGGCTGACTGGCTAATCCATTTATCTAGCATTGTGGACAACCGATCCGCGAACTGCGCATAGCTCTCTCCTTTCACTCTCCGATTGGTGCGGAACTTTTGCCGGTAGCATTCTCCTGTCAGTTCGAATCCCGTTAGGAGTGCCTCTTTTACTTTGTGATAGTCAGTCACTCTGTCAGTCGGTAGCTTACTGTAGATGTCATAAGCCTTTCCTCTAAGCCCTTGACTAAGCTTGAAAGACCAATGAGTGGGATCTAGTTTATACTCAGTTGCTAGACGCTCAAACCTAGTCAAATAGAGATCTAGACCTTCTCTCTCATTGAATGTTCCCAGTGGAAATGACATTCCTTGTACAGGGTTGGGGGCTACATCTAGCTGATCTGAGTGGGAAGGGGTTGAGGAAGAACTTGAAGCTCCTGATCCCAATCTTCTTAGCTCTAACTCATGCTGTCTTTCTTTTTCCTTTTCTTCCCTCTCTTTTTCTTTTTCTGCCCTCTCTTTTTCTTTTTCTGCCCGCTCATAATCCCACCTCCTAATTTCTGCTTCTCTCTCTGCTGCTACCTTCTTCTGTTCTGCTTCTAGCTCTAATTTCCTCGTTTCTATCTCTGCTTCTAATTCTAATTTCTTTTGCTCTGCTTCTAATGCTAGTTTCTTCTGCTCAGCTTCTAGTTCTGCTTTTTTCTGTTCTCTCTCTGCGGCTCTCTCTGCCGCTTCGAGTTTCTTCGCCTCTCTCTCTGCTGCTCTCTCTGCCTTAGCCTCCTGTTTCTCTACCTCTGCATTGATATACGCAATTAGGTCTCCCCCTGCTAAGTGTAAAGCTTCCCCTAATTCCTTGAAGCGCAATCTCAAGGCCACTGGGTCCGACATTGTCAAACGTGTCTATGAACAACCTCTGAATCAAGTGGAACACAAAAACACTAGCAATCTTGCAAGTCAATAACAACAATGCAAAGACCATAAACTTCTCAATCAGTAATAGAATAAAACAAGAGTCAAATGGCATACAACAGTTACTTAAGCAAAACATGCAAAAGAACAATGCAACATACAGGCACAAAAATAATTGAAGCAAAAAAGTTTTTAAGTAAAGAATAGTGCACCAAAACTGATCAGTGTTATACCCTTACACTATTCTAAGTTATTCTACTTCTACTGTTGTTATCTAATTTTATTGTACCTAGATCCGGTTATACCCAATTCCTATTATACACAGATCCTGGCTAGGCTCGCCAATTAAAGTGTCACGTGGGGTTTATGGGCTCTGCACAATGGAATTATAGACCCTCACGTTTATTCGGTGGGAACTGCTAGTAAGTCACCCTATGAATTACTTTAATAAATTTATTTGTTTAGCTCGTTCTGTGTTAAGGTTGGGGTACAGAGATAGATAGAAAAATGGTAGAAGATTACTGTCACACTAGCTTTCACACGGCTATGAATCATATGTAGTCCAGCCACTTGATAACAGTTAAAATCACACATTTATTTCTTCTACTCTATACAAGATTCTATAAGTACTAATCTAACTTAAAAAGTCTCAGTCAATGCTAATAGTTCGATCGCTGATAGTCTAGGCAGCTGTTATTTCTTCCTCGGGCACTTGCTATTAACTTGCATGTAGATTGGACTACTGTGGTCCGTTTTACAGTTTCTGTGCACTTCTGGGAATACACTTAACTTTCTTATGGTGCGGTAGAAGTCCTTCTGTGAGGTAGCTTCTGGTACACCTGAGTCGTTGTGTAGTTGGGTTCCCTTGCCACGCTGTGGGGTCTTGTAGGGTGTGATCCAGGGTAGCTCTTTCCGACTTGTGCGGTAGAGGCTATGCAGACAACTCGTCTCTGGGGAGTTGGGCGCACGAGATAGATCGCCTGCTCGTCTGTAATATAAGAGACGAAATTCTGCACAACCCTGAATAATCGGTTTGTGCAGAGCGTCTCACTGAAAGCCAAAGTAGCCCTCAGTGATAGCTCCACATCTCTATACATAAGCGACGAACATTCTGCTACTTCCGGGGTCCACTGGAATCTCAACTCTAAATTCCTATACATACATAAATATCAATCGTGTCTAACTATACACATACAGAATTAATAATAATATAAACATTCAGTGGTACAGCCACTGGTCTGCAAACATACATATAAGTTAAACAACAGTGGTTCCGTAGGGTATACAACATGGTGGCGCAACCGGTCGTGTTTCGCCTCGTGCTCGGCTCTTCCACGTGGTACGGCAAATTCGGATTAACAATTCACATATATGCATAGCAAATTCCACAAACATAATTTCAACAATAATATAAATATATCACGATGAAACAGAAGTGTGTTCATTTACCTGTTTGACAAGTTCAGGCCCGTGGCGACTTAATAGAATTCTAAGATTCTTAAGTCCTGCTTCCTGGTCTATGTGTGGAGAGATTTCTCTGCCAGCTCTGTAGCTGTTAACACTTCGATGTCTTACTCTCAACTGACCAAAACTGTGCTAGGTTTGGACCCAGTCAAACTGGCTCCAACCGCTTTGCCTGAGCTCTCATTGGTTAAACTTTCTTGCCTATCGTAATTACGATGATGTCATTGCGTTAGCCAGCGTCAACTATCACTGTGTGTATGATCGGCAGTATGCTACCGCTACGCTTGATTACTTTCATCGTCTGCTGCCTATCTTTGAAATTCTAATATTATATATACTAACCAAGCTAAATATTAAAATAAGCAGAGTTAAAACTAGCCAGTTCGTGACACTCTCTCTCTCTCTCTCTCTCTCTCTCACACACACACACACACACACACACACTCACATGCACAAATTACAATACATCACCTTATAGAAGGCATAGTAGTTAAATATAACTCTTTAAAAAAAACATAACAAATAGGATTAGTGATAATTCAATTAAGAATGTATTTGTATATTCAGCTATAACTCACGCACACACACACACACACACACACACACCCACACACACACACCCACACACACACACACATTTTTTGTAGAAAAGACGTTGTGTTGACTGTCGTGAAACTCTACATACATTATTTTGACACACTTCACTTTTTTGTCATTATTTTGACATTTTCAATTTTTTTAAGCTATCCCTAACCCAAACCCAAACCCTAACCCTAACACAGCCCTAACCCTACCGGAACACTATTTTGACGTCAAAATAACGGGGCCGTCAAAAAAAAGTCAAAAGAAAGTATGTAGATTTTCAAGTGTATGTCAGAGTAACGTCGTTTCTACATGCACACTAAATTTATCGCTCTATAACAAAATCGTACTTTTGAAAAAGGCAAGGTTTTGACTGAAATCTTTTATGTTGGAGTAAAGGGGACAATACTCACTGTGAATTTAAAAAAGAATCTGTGACCAGTGAAATGTGTGATCTCGGGTTCCTTTTAAACTACAGTGTCTCTGGGTTTGCGGGTTACACACTGTAGGAGTTTCAAGCTTAGGCAGACGGGTGTGCGATGTCTTTTTTTTCTTCTTCTTCACAATTGACCAAACTACCTGGGTTGGTATTCAGGAAGTAGTTACCCAGTGGATAAATCCGCGAAGCCGTACATCCAGTAAGTGCTTCCTGAACGCTACCCCTGTAAACTGGAAATCCAATAGACTGGGAATTTTCAGGCGCGAAATCGCTTCCAAAGTTCTCTCTAGCATCAATATGAAGAGAGAAAGAAAGAAAGAGAGAGAGAGAGAGAGAGAGAGAGAGAGAGAGAGAGAGAGAGAGAGAGAGAGAGAGAGAGAGACAAAGAGATACAGAGAGATACAGAGAGGGTGAGAGAGAGGGTGAGAGAGAGGGAGGGAGAGAGAGAGAGAGAGAGGGAGAGAGATAGGGAGGGAGAGAGAGGGAGAGGTGAATTACTCAACGTGGGTACCTGTAGAGGATCCACTATTCCAAAGCGGTAGAATAGCATACAGTCTTATTTACACGGACATATATCATCCGTAAGACTGTGTGCTCTCTAGACTTTTATCGTTTTGCTATAAAGATTCCGCTACAGGCACCCACCTTGATTAGAGTGATGCCCTTGTGGTCCAACTTTCTATTTATAACAAATCAAGTCTAAATTTTGGACAGTACCCTACTGTCGTGCTTAAGACCAACGATGTGAACTGAATTCTATAACACTGAAGTCAATCCCGCTTCATTTTGTCTGATAGCAACCAACACACACACACACACACACACACACACACACACACACACACACACACACCCGCACACCCACACACACCTACACACCCACACACCCACACACATCCTAATCCTCCTCATCATCACAGACCTACTCCACATCTTACCGCTACCGCCACGAGCGATTCTGCGGGCACTTACTATTGCTTACACTTTGCTTTTCATCATCGTTGTCATCACAATCATTGTCATCCTCAGCATTATCCTCAATCATCATCATCATCATCTATCATTATCATAATCGTCATCAACAACAATCATCCTGATCATCACCGCCATAAGAGACCTAAAGCATACTGCTACGAGCCGTTCTGCGGTCAATCATGAAGGGATAAGGCCATCGAGCTTGCTTGCATTCGGCTTAAGAAGTTGTTATAGATCAGTCTGGAGATAGACAGCAGGGATGGATAGCTACCTACTACCGTCAGTAGGGGGACTCTCACGAGGACGGGGAACAGATTTCTGAAGAACCAAACAGCAAAACCAAAACAAACACTAGTAGATGTCGATACATTCGATCGAGTATTAATCTACCTTTCAACTGTCCTTGACGATAATCGAGGCAATCATGAAATGAGAAGGGAAACACGCCCTACGCAATAATGCATGCAAGCACACACATACACACAAACACTAACACACACGGGTGCGCTCACACACACACATACACACACCCACACTGACACACACTAACATACACACATACTTGTTTAGACCGCGTTGTTATGACACCCATGCTATCCTATCCTATCCCGTAACTCAAAGGTCGTTGGGGCACCACAGGTGATCGTTTAACCAGCGTACTCCATCTTTCTCTGTCCTCAGCAACCCTCATGGCTTCGCTCAGTGTCAAGCCCGTCCATTCTTGAATGCTGTCTTCCCATATCTTTTTCGGTCTCCCTCTTCTACCTCCTTGAGCCGTGCCTTGCAGGATTGTCTTTGCAAGGCCTGATGCTCTGCTGACGTGGCCGTATTATCGGAGTTTCCGTTTCTTCACCACAATGAGCATGTCATCATGTTGTCGAATGGCTTGTGTGATGGTCTGTAGGACTTCGTTGTTGGTGATGTACTGAGTATAGGAAATGCCCAAAAGTCTTCTGTAGCTCCTCATCTCCATGTTTTATATTCTTCGTTGTAGATCTTCTGTGTGGGTCCATGTTTCGCAAGCGTATAGGAAGATAAAGATGACAAGGGAGCGATGCAACCTTACCTTGGAATGTAGACTGATGGTCCTGTCTTTCCAAATGGGCTTCAACCCTGTCATGGCAGCAGTTGTTTGTGCGATCCTTGAGAGGACTTCCTGTCCGGACCCATTTTCTGATACAATGGCTTCTAAATATTTGAAGCTATGCGCTGTGTTGAGGGATTGTGTGCTAATACTTCACAATAACGTAAAAAAGTCGTGGTGAAAAAATCACCGAATAATATGATAGTACATAATAAATAAAAAATGTCAAGGTCACAGAACGTCTTTGGAAAATAAAACTAAATCCTCCAAAATTTGGAACTTCATACAAGATCAAAAATTGTACCAAATTTCTCGTCTTGGATAATACGACTACCTACCGAGGCACTCGACTCCATCCTGACCTTTTGTCCCAATGCCGCTGACGGGCGCAACACTAACAGAGTGTTACGACGCCCCGCAGCACTGGTCCGGACGGGTGGGGGGACGGGGGGGGGATGGAGAGGGGCGCAGGATGGTGGTGGGATTGTCCGGTTCGGGGAGTGGTGAAGTGTCGCAAGCGAGAAATCTGGGGAGAGTTCACCTGGAACGATAGCGTTTTATGGCTCAGGGATCACTCACTTTGTGTAACTGTAACTGTAGATTATAGTCACACGACACCGAGGCGTATAGGCGACTACTGGTCACATTATTCTGACACCAGCGAACCAGTTGAATGTAAGGGGAAAATAATATGGTCACACATTGGCCAATCCGGGATTCGAACCGGGTACCTTTTGGTTACTAGTAAGACGCTCTACCAACTGAGCTACCCGGCCCCACTGACACTTTGTGTCCAACATTAGCTCGCTTTTAAACCCACTATAATTTTAGAATCAGTATTACTAACAGGCCTAGGTTCTGTGCATACACGAAAAAATAACAAATTATTGTTTCAAATAAAATCACAGACATTTCTAATCAAGTCGAATAGATCCAGTATAATCGGCACAATTTTGTTCTAAAGAAATAAGATAAAAGCGAAAAGCAGTAAAATTATTATTTTTGATTTGGTTAGTATCGATATTAATGATGTATTTTATCATTCTTATGTAGCACTTTATCAGATCAAGACGCTTGCCGATACAGGATCTAACTCAAACCGACCGAGGCGCCCACCTCCTGCCTGGGCGTACAGTCTGCCGCTCAGACGACTGAGCACAATCCTAGGCGACCGGGGATGGGAAAGAAGGGAATAACAGCAAACAATCACCATAACTCAATAGTAACTCAATAGTGTTATAACGCTTAAAGAATTATTTACCATTTCCACAAAGGAACAAAGTTCAAACATACTGTAAGTTAACCTGGATAGTATGTGACCAGAAAGTAAGAAATGGGTGAGTGAACACTTTTCAGTAGACGCCAGCAATCTACGGTATTGTTATTGGGCGATTAATTCATAATAAAACGACGTTATAAAAACTAGCAACTCACGTAAGTGCCTCGAGGAAAATGTGTCCTTGCTAATATCGCGTTGCCTTATGCATGTCTCTGCGACAGAGAGTGCTGCGCTATACAAATTGCATTAAGTGCACGTTAAATTGGAGTGGATCGGAGGACACAGCTGATTGTCTCTGGAATACTTTACTCCAACCTAAATAGGAGGACCACTGTCAACAGTGGCGGTAATAAACTTAAAATTTATTTAATAATTCACGGAGTTCTTAAAAGCACTCTAAGCAATTTTGACTTTCTGTCTAAAGGTTAGATAAAACAAACAGTTTTGAGTCGAAACAGGGCATACAGAATTTATTCAGCAAATAACAACATACAGTGCCTATGGACATTGCCCCGATGCTGATAAAAAGTCACACACACGCGCGCGTCGCGCCCATACACACATACACACGCACACACACACACGCGCGCCAGACAAATATAATCACTCCTACAGCAATAGATCTCACACACGAATACGTTATAAGACTTCAATGAAAAGATATTACAGGTACCGTTTCAACAGAAATAAAACTCGTGCCTTTAAAAGATTGTGGTGTGGTAAAACGGCGTCTCAACTCACCTACCAAGTACGGAGAGAAAGTTGGTAAACCAATAACAGGAATAATTATGTAGTCTAGCTCTTAGTCCGAGCACTGGAGGATCTTCATACTTTAACAGGTCAGCCTGGAGGTCAAACTTGTACATGGGCGTACACTGCAGTATCAAAAAAGTGAAGGGTTCGCGCCCTATCAGGAATTAATCAAGAGCCTGCCCACTTTCCTGAAAGAAACTCTTCATTCTACAGTACTTCTCAACCTCTTCCATTCTCAATGGTAAAAACCTGCCCGTTTACTGCATTCCGCTTCTGTCTCCTCCGTTCTCCTCATCCCTTATCGTCTTCATCGTTCTCTTCTTATTTTTCTCCATTTTCATCATTATTGTTCTTCTTCCTTTACTTCTTCTGAATTCAATATCTTAATTTAATGTCTGTTCATTACAATGTAATTTTAGACAACAAAACAACAAAACTGATGTCGTTTTTGTTGTTTAAACTACCCAGTAAGTTATCTTCTTCATTCTATTTCTTTATTACATTTCCTTTTTCTTGTTCTTTGTCTTCTACATTCTATCATTCTTCTTCTCTTCCTTCTTTTTCAGAATTCCTTTTCTTGTTCTTCTTCTTCTACAATCTCTTCTTTTTGTTCGTCTGTTTCATACTTTATTTTTCTTGGTTTTGCCCATCTTTTCTGGCGTTGAACGTGCATTAATTAAGTACTGAACTATTCCTTCTCTTCTTTTTTCTTCTTTTTCATCTTTTCTCAATCTATTATTAACCCTTGACGTGTCTAATCTTAATCTCTCTGTTCTATTCTGGTCACATAACATGCTCTTGTATAAATTCATTCTTCGTGGCTCCTCTCTTTCAAACGAATAGACTAGCAATCAAAGCGCTTGATTAAAGATCACTCATTACATCATCTTTTAAAAGGTCCCAATTCCAAGGCTTTGCTTACTCTTGGTAAAAACGGGTCAACTCTTAACATTGGCATTGGTATCACATTAAACAATGCTAAATTGGGTTTTCGTTGCTCAAACCAACCGCTAAAGTTGGAATTTTTGAATTTGGGTTTTGATTTCTCTGGTTTTAACGGTACATTTATACCATAGCCGCGTGACCTTTCATCTCATCTCTGAGTGAACCACACGACTTGAAAACTGCGTCTTTTGGTGTCTAGGGTAGAGTTGGATCTATTTTATTAACCTAAAACAGAACCCCCACCGAGCAATTTTTAGTATATGGGTTCTGTCTCTTATCGGCTGTGGTAAATGCTATTTTTAGCTCATTAATGTTGGCTGGCGGTTGCTATTAATAGGCAAAAATACTACGGACTTTAGTCATTAAAAACAACTATACTTTCAAAAGAGTTTTTTGTTGTTGTTGTAAGTTTATTTTGTTCAATGGGACAACACTCACTGTGAGCGTTAAATGGATATGTTATAATACAATTTCACAAGCAAGCTCATTGTCACAAAATACATTTGTTCAAACGTCCATAACAAACAAATATCTATGATTCGCCACATTAACGGTCAACATCTTGATCACGGATATTACTGAAAAAGAAGAAGAAAACGAATTAGTTCGTTATTCATCGCTTACAAGGTCCAGCGGACTGCAAAGAGTCGAATCAAGACCACAACTTCCCTGAAAGAGGACTCACCCCTGATCCGCATAAAAGATCTGCCGAAATAACATCGAAGGCACTCCACCAGCCGATCACTTTACAATAAAGACATCCAACGCAGGGGACTCTGAGGCTATACTCTAATTTATCAAAGCCCCTTTTACAAAAACAAAATAGAATACAAACATCATTATAAAATATCAGCAAAACACATACATATAAAATGCCTACATTGCCAAATAATAACATCATAGGAAGCCCCAATGACCATTTGGCAGAAAGCATCCAATATTCCCAAACTGATCCAACAGACCTCACACACAAATGAGGAGTTTTGTCCCGGAAGAGTTTTCAAGAAAAAAGGTAGGTGACTGGTCTAGTGAAGAAGAAGATAGTATAGTAGATTGATAGAACAGAGTAGGAATGAGAAAGAACAAAGGAGAAAGACAGCGACAGTGGGAATTTAAAGCACTAAATTTTCAGAAAGTGGGGATACTATTTATACTGAAACCCCCGGCATCCCCATAAAAGGGAGAGGGGGGGGGGAGGGGGGGAAGAAGAAGAAGAAGACGAAGACGAAGAAGAAGAGTAAGACTCCGTTATCCTTTCCATGCCCCTTATACCTCCTCTTCATCTTTCGTCAGTCTTCTTCTTTCTCCTTATCAAGTGCTTGCGTCTGTGTGACGAGGCGTGCAATCGAGCTCTGAGTCAGACAGCGCCCACTCATCTCTCCCAACCATCCAGTTACCCCCTCTACACATCCAGTCACCCCTAGGACGCGCGCTGGCTCATTCGCTTAAGCCCCGCCCCTCGGGCATCACGTTAAAGCCTGGCACACAACACCAGACTCGGTGTCAGATGCAAGCCCTCCAGCCTTCAAGCCACAACAACTTGTCCGAAGACACGTCTCCATCGACTGGCGACCTCTGAGCTACGGCAGTACTCGTGTGCTTCACCCCGTCTTAGTCAAGACGGCTCCTGTGCAGGGCTCATACCCCAGCCTTGTATCATCTCTAATTCGCTGACCCGCTGCAGGCCCCTGACAACCCAGGGAGTCAACGAGAAGCGTTCCCCCGAATTTCATCACTCCATAGACAGCTAGCAACGTAAGCTGAAATCTACGCCTGTACCTCAACCAAGATTGGCACCCTCGGTCATTGCGCAAGAAGCGTGACCGACTGACCTGCATTCCAAGTGACGCCACGCTAAGCCTGGTCATCAGTCCAACCAGACTATTTTGGAACAACCACCGCCCTTCAATAACCAGCTAAGTTATTGACCCACGAGCATCACCACTCTATGATCATCTGGCCAGAGACTAGCCAGATAAACTCTTGCCCTGTGATGGTATCAGTCCACAGTAGCACTAGTACCCCCGAAGTCAACCACCCAGAATATCTCCGAGCTACTCCCTACTGATATAGACGCTACCCCGTGACTCACTATTAGCATTACCCAATATAGACGACCCAATTCGATTTAATAAAACTTCCTAGTTATAAATTGCACCTACCCAGACTGGCCTTTGTTTTCGAATTCCTCAACTAGTGTAGTTGACCATCTTTCTCGTCTACCCTTTGACTGTCTCTCATTTAATTAGTAGCCCTAGCCTTAATTCTCTTGAATGTCATCGCATCATTAGCCTAACAAAGGAGGTAATACAGCGCGAGAGATTAAGAGCTCACCCTCCATTCCCCCAACCCCTTTCTTTGTGACAGTCTGGCCTCTGGAAGAAGTCAAATCTGTCCGATGTTGATTACTATCTTTTCCAGCCTCGTCGTTACGCGTACATTAGCATTTGATCTTCTTCACTTTCCTTCAACACCATCATCATCGTCTTCTTCTTCTTCTTCAGCAACAGCATTTACATGTTCATTCTTGTCCTGCATAACTTAATGGCAACACCAAAGGATTCTGCACAAGAGGAGCCACCCAAGGGCTAGACTAAGCAACAAATGGAAGGTAGACAATCTCTCCCAAGCCATGAACAGCCGCCTCCCGTTTCGCCACACTATTAGTAGTAGTAGTAGTAGTAGTAGTAGTAGTAGTAGTAGTAGTAGTAGTAGTGTCACGTGGGGTTTATGGGCTCTGCACAATGGAATTATGGACCCTCACGTTTATTCGGTGGGAACTGCTAGTAAGTCACCCTATGAATTACTTTAATAAATTTATTTGTTTAGCTCGTTCTGTGTTAAGGTTGGGGTACAGAAATAGATAGAAAAATGGTAAAAGAATACTGTCACACTAGCTTTCACACGGCTATGAATCATATGTAGTCCAGCCACTTGATAACAGTTAAAATCACACATTTATTTCTTCTACTCTATACAAGATTCTCTAAGTACTAATCTAACTTAAAAAGTCTCAGTCACTGCTAATAGTTCGATCGCTGATAGTCTAGTATAGGCAGCTGTTTTTTCTTCCTCGGGCACTTTGCTATAATATTTCATGTAGATTTGGACTACTGTGGTCCGTTTTACAGTTTCTGAAGAGTTGGACTACTGTGGTCCTGTTATGATCAGTTTAAGTGCACCTTCGGAGATTACACTTAACTTTCTTATGGTGCGGTCGAAGTCCTTCTGTGAGGTAGCTTCTGGTACACCTTTGTCGTTGTGTAGTTGGGTTCCCTTGCCACGCTGTGGGGTCTGACAGGGTGTTTTTCAAGGTAGCTCTTGCCGGCTTGTGCGGCAGAGTCTCCTCAACCAACTAGTCGTTTCTGTGGAGTGGGGTGCACAGGATAGCTCGGGATAGCTCGCCTGCTCGTCTGTAATATAAGAGACGAAATTCTGCACAACCCTGAATAATCGGTTTGTGCAGAGCGTCTCACTGAAAGCCAAAGTAGCCCTCAGTGATAGCTCCACATCTCTATACATAAGCGACGAACATTCTGCTACTTCCGGGTTCCACTGGAATCTCACTCTAAATTCCTATACATACATAAATATCAATCGTGTCTAACTATACACATACAGAATTAATAATAATATAAACATTCAGTGGTACAGCCACTGGTCTGCAAACATACATATAAGTTAAACAACAGTGGTTCCGTACGGGATACAACATGGCGGCGCAACCGGTCGTGTTTCGCCTCGTGCTCGGCTCTTCCACGTGGTCCCGCAAATTCGGATTAACAATTCACATTTATGCATAGCAAATTCTTCAAACATAATTTCAACAATAATACAAATATATCACGATGAAACAGAAGGGTGTTCATTTACCTGTTTGACAAGTTCAGGCCCGTTGTGACTTAAGAGAATTCTAAGATTCCTAGTCCTGCTTCCTGGTCTATGAGTGAAGATAGTTCTCTGCTAGCTAAGGAGATGTTACTTCTTCCTCGTCTCACACACGACTGACCAAGCTGTGCTAGGTTTTGACACAGTCAAAACTGCTCTACCCACTTAGCCTGCTGCTGATTGGTTAAACTGGTCCGATTCAAAGCTCAAGTGCTGACTCACTGCGCTAGCGTGGGTCGGGCTCGCGGTGTGTGGTCTGCTGTGTAATCTTAATTGCTGCTGTGTAGCTTACTGACTCTCTAAGGGTACAATGACTACACATGCTAAATAGTAAATGTGCAGAGTTAAAGCTAGCCAGTTCGTGACAAGTAGTAGTAGTAGTAATAATAGTAGTAGTAGTAGTAGTATGGCCGTCTCGGGCATATGTTAACAAAACGCAACACAACACAAAATTATTTTTAAAATTTAGTTCATGTAGACATTTGATTGGCTTGCCATCTTGTTTTTGTGCTTGTTGCAGTTCTTCCTCTTCTGCTCATTCTCCTCTTACGCTCACACGCATTAGATATTTGATTCTATCAGTCTTGACCAAGCTTTTCCCCCGTTGGGGTGCCGGGGGTTTCAGTAGGGCTTCCTATGATGTTATTATTTAGCAATGTAGGCATTTTATATGTATGTGTTTTGTTGATAATTTATAATGATGTTTGTATTCTATTTTGTTTTTGTAAACGGGGGTTCGATAAATTAGAGTACCGCCTCAGCGTCCCCTGCGTGAGATGTCTTTATTGTAAAGTGACTGGCTGGTGGAGAGCTTTCAGTTTTACCACTAGGGTTGTTTCGGCAGATCTTTTATGCGGATCAGGGGTTGTCCGGTCCTGATTTGGCTCGGAAGAGTCCGTTGGACCTAAAGCAATAATCATGTAATGTAATGTAATGACCAAGCTTTGGCCCTTGAACTGCCACGATGCAGGGATAAGGTTTCTTGTTACTGAACACCCTGATCAAAATTGACGCCTCGCAGCCCTTAGTTAAAGGTTAATAAGTATGCAAAGACTAAATACTAACAATGTGCGCAAGAATAAACGCTGACCCCTAGGCCATGGAGATAGTCTTTACGTGAAGAAATTCTTTAAACTTTGTATTATATACATTAGGCTTGCGTAGGAAGAAGGAAGAAGAAGAAGAAGAAGAAGAAGAAGAAGAAGAAGAAGAAGAAGAAGAAGATGCTTGTCACGAGAGGTTAGTTAGACCCTGCACTAAGGCTTCTCGCCTTAAATAGTTCAGCCTGTTTTAGCCTTTGTAAATTAAAGTCGCTGCCTAGAAGACGACACAAGTCAGGATTGTCCTAAGCATGTGTAAGCTAACTCTCGCGAGGGTAGGCAGTGACCTCATCCTGCTGACGTATAGCCACAACCCTGCGCTAGGAGGCGCTCAGGTCTCATAAGATTTTCGCGGGTTTTTGGCTGACCACAAGACTAGGTAGTTAGTCTTTGTCTGAATCTCAACCAAGTAGGACGCACGCTGAAAGATCTCTCTTGCTGAAGACTAAGCAGGCAGGTGACGGGTGAAATTCAATTCATCGCAGTATAGCCACAGTTTGACATTGTCAAAAAGGTAAATGATCAATCTTTTGTTTCATCGCGATTTATTGATACTATTGTTGGATTATATTTGTGAAGTCTTGCCATGTTTTATCATTGTGAATGTTGGTAAAACTTAGTGTGACCACGTGGCGGGCACGCGAGCGGTTTCGCCACGATGAGGTAGCCCCTACTGTCCAACTATTGTTTTTCCTATGCATATTATTGCAGACCAGTGAATGTGTATATGGTTAATTACCTCTCCATGTGTTTAGTTTAGCCATGATGTATGTAAATGTATAGGAATTATGTTGGAGATTCCAGTGGACCCCGGACATAGAAGTTGATTGTCCCTTGTTTGTATAAGTGGAGCGATCACTGAGGGCTGTTTCTGCCATCAGTGAGACGCTCTGCACACCCTTAGTATACAAGGCGTTGCAGAAACTCGTCTTATGTTTTGCAGACGAGCAGGCTTGTTGGTCCGATGCAGGAAATAGACAACTAAGAGTCAACCCTGACATTCGGCCTGCAGTGAAACATCGAGCATTGAGCTCCAATAGTCCAATAGTCAACAACCAAGGAGGAGACACCATCATCACACCTCAACAAATTAGCTAAGTGCAAGAAGAAGCGCACTAACACTGATCTAGAAGGACTGTGCGGTAGTCCACTCTCCTGAAAACCAACATTAGGCCAACCAGAACAAATAGCCCAATGATGAGACAGTAGCAGATATCAAGAACAGTAGCAGCATAGACCCATCAAGGAACGAACTATTCAAAGTGAATTTGGACATTTAAGTTAATAAGAGTGTTTAGAGAATTGTGCATAGAGTACAGGAAATAAATGTGTGTGGACTACCTATGTTTCATAGCCGTGTGAGAGCTAGTGTGCCAGTGAATCTTTTACCATTTTCTCCCTATCTCTATACCCCTATCCGCACACAGGCCGAGCTAAACATATAAATGTATTAAGATTAGTTACAGGGTGATTATACTAGCCGATCCCCGCAGACAAAGACGAGTGGGTAATAGAATTCCATTGTGCAGAGCCTAATAACAATAGACCCACCGTCACAATGATAGTGAGGAGGAGGAAGAGGAGGAGGATAAAAATAAATGAAGGTACTATTGCACCAACGACGGTGACGACGACATCTCCGACGATGAAGAGGCCAAAGGATGAGAAAATTTCAGAAACTTCAGATGAGTAGCCGAAAAGCAGCAGTTGTTAAGCAAATTATAGTCGGCGTGGAAAGGCTGTACCAGACTGATTTTGTTTGCTGGAAAACATTCAAGTACCCAGGCTCCTGGTTTTATTAAGTGCCACCTCCTCTTCCCTTCCCCCTTCACACCCTGCCTACACACCCACCCACCCACTATAATTTATACACACGTTTCTGCGTTCAAGTAATACCAGCGCTTTGGCAAAATCTCATGATAGAATGAAAGAAGCAGTAGTAGTAGATGTAGTAATAGTAGTAGAACCAGCGCTTTGATTTATCGAACTTAGATGGCATTAGAAAAAAGAAAGAAAGACAGTAGTAGTAGTCGCGTAGTAGTAATAGCTGTAGTCGTCGTAGACGTAGTAGTAGTAGTAGTAGAAGTAGTAGCAGCAGTAGTAGTAGAAGTAGTAGTAGTCACAATAGTAGTAGTAGCAGCAGCAGCAGTAGTAGTAGTCGTAGTAGTAGTAGTAGCAGCAGTAGTAATCGTAGTAGAAGTCGTAGTATTAATAGTAATAGTATTAGTAGCAACAGTAGTAGTAGCAGTAGCAGCAGTAGTTGCAGTTGTAGTAGTAATAGTAACAACAGCAGCAGCAGCAGTAGTAGTAGTGATCGTAGCAGCAGTAGTAGTAGTAATCGTAGCAGCAGTAGTAGTAGTAGGATTAGTAGCAGCACCAGCATGAGTAGTAGTAGTAGTCGTAGTAGTTGTATTAGTAGTAGCAGTAGTAGTAGCAGCAGTAGTAATAGAGTTACCAGCGTGTTTGGTGGTGTTTTTTTTTTTTTTTGGCGAACTTCGATGACATTAGAAAAAGATGAAAGAAAGAAAGAAAGAAAGAAAGAAAGAAAGAAAGAAAGAAAGAAAGAAAGAAAGAAAGAAAGAAAGAAAGAAAGAAAGACAGAAAGAAAGACAGAAAGAAAGAAAAAGAGCACAAGTTGAGTGAGAAGAAGAAGATATGAGTAAACGCAGCAAAAGTAGAAAAAGAAGAAAGCGGATAAGAATTTGTCAGAAGAAGAAGAAGAAGAAGAAGAAGAAGAAGAAGAAGAAGAAGAAGAAGAAGAACAATGAAAAAGAAGAAGTGAGTCTTTATAATCACTCATTTGCCTGCAAAAACGTCTGTTCTAGACAAAAAGAGCAGTCTTTTTTTAGCAAGAAGAAACTACTTCTGGAAACGGTCGTAACCTATATATATGAACTGAGCTTTCAACTGAACTTCGATGACCTCTCTCTTTGATTTGAAATTTTTGGTTAATATGGGCCAAACATGAGGACGAAATTCGGGTCGCTCTCTCATTGGAAGCGCGGCTGTCGCAGAGCAACACTATTCCAAAACAAGACAGCGAGAGAGAGTGAGAGAGAGAGAGAATGAGAGAAAGAGGTGGAATGGGGAGTGTACAGGAGGGGGAATAATATGACCTAGTGCTGGCAGGGTGTACCTTCTTGCACCTGGCATATTCCCATCTAGAACATGTGCGTCAGGATCTTTAAAGCCCGTGCCATGAAATGCATGCATGCACAAACTCCTCAAAGTTAACGGTGCTGGAAAATAAATGGAACGCTTTTGTAGGGGATCGATTATCTTCACTTTTGCACTTTACAAGTTTGTTTATGCATATGAAATTGGTAATTAAGTTACCCCATTTGAAGAAATAATGGCGACCATATTGAGTTCATTTGAAAGAGGGAAATCAGACGGTGAAAGAGAGACCTATCATTTCACAGCTAAGGTATCATCCATGGGTTACACTTAGACTAAAACCTCCAGACAACATGGTTTGTCGGGTCGACGCCAATTGTATCGTGCGCGTTGTAAACTGAAGAAGAAGAAGAAGAGAGAAAGGGATTTGTTTTCGGAATTGGGCAGAGGAATAAAAAGAAGTGGATTAAAATGGAGGAGGAGGGGAAGAAGAAGGAGAACAAGAGGAGAAAAGAAGGAGGAGGAGAAAGAGAAAGAAACGGCAACACAGTTAGAGGAAGACCAGGATATTATTTATTTATTTAATCCCTTTTATCTAGCGCTTTTCCAGTCCAAGAGTTACTCAAAGCAATAAGCATGTGAAAAAGAGAAGCAGAAAAAAGGCAAATTCTAAGCAGAGGAAGAGGAAGGAAAGAAAACACGGAATTTAAAAAAGAAGTAGTAGTAGTAGTAGTAGTAGTAGTAGTAGTAGTAGTAGTAGTAGTAGTAGTAGTAGTAGTAGTAGTAGTAGTAGTAGTAGTAGTAGCAGCAGCAGTAGTAGTAGTATTAGTAGTCATAATAATAATAATAATAATAATAATAATAATAATAATAATAATAATAATAATAATAATAATAATCCTATCCTATCCTATCCTGTAACTCGGAGGTCGTACGGGCACCACAAATGATCGTTTAACCAGCATACTCCATCTTTCCCTGTCCTCAGCAACCCTGATTATTTCGCTCAGTGTCAAACCAGTCCATTCTCGAAAGTTGTCCTCCCACCTCTTTTCCGGTCTCCCTCTTCTCCTACCTCCTTGCACTGTGCCTTGCAGGATGGTCGCTGCAAGACCTGATGATCTGGTGACGTAGCCAATATACCATCGGAATTTCCGTTTTTTTCACCACTGTGAGCAGGTCATCGTTGTTGTCCAATGGCTTGTGTGATGGTCTGTCGGACTTCGTCGTTGGTGATGTGTTTGGGTATAGGAAATGCCCAGAAGTCTTCTATAGCACCTCATCTCCATGCTTTGTGTTCTTCGTTGTAGATCTGCTGTGATGGTCCATGTTTCGCAAGCATATAGCATGATGGAGATGACAAGGGAGCGCAGCAGCCTTACCTTGGACTGTAGACTGATGTTCCTGTCTTTCCAAATGGGATTCAACCTCGCCAGGGTAGCAGTAATAATAATTATTAATTAATTAATTAATAATAATAATAATAATAATAATAATAATAATAATAATGTTACACTCTGTTCGATGTTGGTGTTTTCTATCAGTATCTGATTCAGCCCCGATGCTGAAGTCCTGATAAGGTGTAACTCAGATTCGTTTATTCACACAGCCTGCTCAATCAGCATACAAGTCACAAAGTCAACGTATGAAGTTTTCCGCTTTTATTCAGCACACATCAACAACTGCATACAATTCTCAATTCAACTCAACAACTTTCACAGCAACTCTCAGTTTCACTATCAACAACTTTACTCTCTCTCAACAGCGACTCGGCTCACGATTAAATAACCTCTCTCTTTTCTGGAACGATTTGGTACGTGGTAGAAATGACGCACTGCCACCAATCGAATAAAAGATCGTCATCACTGACTTACGTCAATACATATTTTTATATCTTCCAGAACGACCTCTTGCTTCGACATGTATCGGGAAGTTTCTATCAAGAGTAAACACGCATATCCAGAAGATTCTCAAATAATATCGACTAACGCAAATTATCAACGTTATACAAAGCCTCTCCTAACAACAATGCAAACTCAAATCAAAGGTAAATAAACACCATTATTGAATACTTTGCAAATCGAAACGATTAGATCTATCGTACACGCTTCAGCCATACTATCATTCGCGTTTCAACGTAACATAACCCCCCACTCAAGAAGAAATTTACCTAATTTCTTTCAACAACGTTGAAACGTAATGCACAAACAAAGTTCAGAATTAAAACTTACTTCAGTCTGTCCGAACACTGTCAATGTTCTCAGTTCATTCACACAGATTCAAAGTTTCTCATCTGCAAGTCTTTCTGGATACTGTCAATGTTCACAGTTCATTTACCCAATCAACGTTTTTCATTTTCAAGTCTGTCATTACCAATATTCTTAGTTCGTCCACACAGTCAGTGTTCTTTCGTTCGCAAGGAATCGACGCCCTCGTCAGTTGCGGTCGTCATCGGCCCAGGGTCAAAGACGATGATCACGTGGGCTTCCCTGGAATCAGTGCGTCCTCCGTTGTCTCCTTCTTCCGTCGGATGTCCGACGCAGTCGACGTTGTCAGCTCCCAGAATGCATTCGCTGGGTCTCACGGTCAGGTTGGCTTCTGCGGGACGGTGGAACAGCTCCCTCAAGGTCTGGGTGTAGACTTCATGTTCGACCAAAGTCGTAGAGCCTGGGACATCGCTGAAGCTATGGGGAAATTCGCCCATAAGGTCCTTGAGCTCCAACTTTTGACCTTCCGTCAAGCCTGGTCCTAGCTTAACGTCATCGATGCCTTCTTTGCTGTGGAAGTCTCCAAGTTCCAACAGTTCTTCGCTGTCAAAGCTGTCGTCGGTCACAGCTGCTGTTGCTGCATGTACAGTCTCTGGCGGCCTCTCCACGTACAGCTTAAGGAGGTTGGCGTGGTATATTTTGGAATGCTGGCCGACCTTCACCTTGTAGTCGTTGATTCCCACCACGGTCTCCACTTCGTACGGGCCTTTCCACTGCATCAGCAACTTATTGTGATCGGTAGGTAGCAGCACCAGCACTTTGTTGCCAGGTTTGAACTTCCTGTTCACAGCCCTACGGTCATAGTAGTGCTTTCCACAGTCCTGGGACTTCTTCAGGTTTTCTCTGGCTATCTCGAGAGTCTGCTCCAGCTTCTCCCGTAGCTCAAACACGTACTGGTAGCTGTTCTTCACCTCTGGGGTGTCTACTTCTTTCGTCCACAGTTCTTTTAGGATGTGCATCGGCCCTCGGATGGTTCTTCCGTACAGCAGCTCGAACGGAGAAAAACCGGTGGACTCCTGCGGTACTTCTCTGTAGGCGAAAAGTAAGGCGTTGATGTAGCGATGCCATTGTCTGGGCTGCTCGCTGCACAGTTTCTTCAAGGTGGACTTCAACGTAGCATTGAACTTTTCGACAAGCCCGTTGCACATTGGATGGTAGGGTGTCGTAGTTAAATGCCGGATGCTCAGCAGTCTGTTGACCTCCTTCATACAGTCAGAGACGAACTGCGTCCCGAGGTCTGTCAGAATTTCTTCAGGCACTCCAAGTCTACTGAACATGTCCACCAGTGCCTCTGCTACAGTTTCAGTGTCAATCTTCTTCAGTGGCACTGCTTCTGGGTACCGAGTCGCATAGTCTACTAAAGTCAGTACCCATCGATGACCTTCTTCACTCGGAGGTCTTATTTCGCCGATTAAGTCTAAGGCCACCCTCTTGAAAGGTCGGTCGATCAAAGGCATTCTCTGCATTGGCACTTTAGGGACCCTTCCTCGAGGTATGGTCTTCTGGCAAATGTCACATGATCGACAGAAACGGCTGACGTCCGCATGAAGTCCTGGCCAGTAGAACACCGCCTGGATTCTGTCTGACGTCTTCTTGATGCCTAGGTGACCTCCCATGATTGAGTCATGCGCTACTTCCATCACCTGGCGCCTTAGGGGTAACGGTACCAATACCTGACGTAGTGGTTTCCCTCCGTTGACCCTCGGGTGCTGGAAGATTCGGTACAGGATCTTGGCCTTCACCTCAAAATAGACCGTACCACTGCCTTTGGTCACGTGGTCTTGGCGGTTCCTGTACTTGTTTAAAGTGCTATCAGCTCCCTGGAGCTGGATAAGCTTATCTCTGTCCACGATGGCAGCTTTAGAGTTGTCGGCGACCTTCAGTGGCGTAGACACCTTGTCTCTCTTGGCCTGGGCCCTGGTAGTAACAGCACCGACGATCTCTGGTCGGCAGGGCTGAGCCGGAGTAACCACATTGTCCCGTAGCAGCTCTGTAAGGTCTCCATCGGGAAACGGCAATGGATCCTCCTCCACAACTTCGACGCGTTGGGTTGAGGCAGGACTCCACTCTGGATCGGGGTTGTCGGGTCGTCTCGCGCCGTCGATATTCCCGATCATCAAATCATACAGCGGCTTCTTCAGGCAAACCGCTTCGACTTCGCCTATGTAGAAAGGGGTGTTGACATGAATTTTCGCAACTGGCGCTTTCAAACATTTGCTGTCGGCCATAAGTGTCCATTTTGAATCGCCAGTGAACTGTTCTTTAGCGATTAAGTCTTCTCTGACGAT
>CM072526.1:13297355-13357355 GCA_036898135.1 Oncomelania hupensis | reverse complement strand
TGACATCAGTTCAAAGCGCAGTTCTCACGAATTATAGCTTACTTAACGTTAACATCGAACTGCATATAAAAAGAAGGGACACAACAACAAAACACTAATAAACTATGCAAAGACATAATACAAACATGAAAAAGTCTATTTACAAGTAAAATATAAAAGACGAGGGAAGGAGGGGGAGAAAGAGAGCCCCTAAGGAGTGAGGGGGCTGGGAGTGTGCACGCGGTGTGACGGCTGTGGTCTGAATCCGAAAAGAAGGAATAATGCTGGTGGTGGGAGACGAGATCAGACATTTTTTTCAGAAAGAGATGAGTTTTAAAGTCGGACTTGAAAGTGGCTATGTTCGGAGAGCTGCGAAGAGAGAGAGGAAGAGAGTTCCAGGTTGAAGGACCAAGCACTGAGAAGGATCGACAGCCTGCAGAGGAAAGTTTGCATCGGGGTATTTGGGGCATGAAGATGTCAGAGGAAGATTTCTAGATGGCTTGTAAAATATTGTTGAGTTCATACTGCATACAGTCCCGTGCATCAGTTTAACTTCATTTGTCATATAAACATAGAAGATTGAAATGGCAATACATTTTCTGTTCTGTTCTAGACGGAAGATAATCCTGTGGAAGATGCACATTAATGTAGCTAGCGCCACGATAGAAGGGGAAAGGAGAGAGAGAAAGAGGGCAGGGGGAGAGGTGGGTGGGCAAGGAACAAACATACAGCTAAGTGGACCAAAATGTAGCGAGTTAGTTTTTAATTGCTTACAGGATCCAGAGGATTGCAAAGAGCCCAATCAGGACCACAAAATCAGGACCACAACTTGGTTGAAAAAGGACTCATCCCTGATCCGTATTGATTGATTGATTGATTGATTGTTGCTTTAGGTCCAGCGGACTCTTCCGAGCCAAATCAGGACCGGACAACCCCTGATCCGCATAAAAGATCTGCTGAAACAACCCTAATGGGAAAATTGAATGCCCTCCACCGGCCAGTCACTTTACAATAAAGACATCCCACGCAGGGGACGGCTGAGGCTTTACCCCAACTACTCGAACCCCCGGTTACAAAAACAAAATAGAATACAAACATCATTATAGATTATCAACAAAACACATACATATAAAATGCCTACATTGCGAAATAATATCATCATAGGAAGCCCTAGTGACCACCCGGCAGAAAGCGTCCAACACTCCCAAGCTGATCCAACAGACCTCATACACAAACAAGGAGTCTTGTCCAGGAAGAGTTTTCAAGAAAAAAGGTAGGTCATTGATCTAGCGAAGAAGAGCAAATGAGAAAGACAGCGACAGTGGAAATTTAAAGCACTAAATTTCCAGAAAGTGGGGATACTATTTATACTGAAACCCCCGGCACTCCAACGGGGGAAACTTTTGCCGCAGTGAATCAGTCTTGCCTATAAAGGAAAGACAGGTTTTCAACTGGGGCTTTCACTTTTCCATTTATAGGTTAGAACAATCTACAGTGGCAAGATTGCTCATGACCCCAAGGGTTCCCTGATCCGTATAAAAGATTTGCTGAAACAACCCTAGTGGTAACAACGGAGGCGCTCCACCAGCCGGTCACTTTACATTAAAGGCATCCCACGCAGGGGACGCTGAGGCTATTCTCTAATTTATCGAACCCCCGTTTACAAAAAACAAAATAGAATATAAACACCATTATGAAATATCTACGAAACATATAACATATAAAATACCTACATTGCTAAATAATAATATCAAAGGAAGCCGTAATGACCATTTGGCAAAAAGTGTCCAATATTCCCAAACTTACCCAATGGACCTCATACACAAATGAGTTTTGGAAGAATATTTAAGAAAAAAGGTAGGTGACTGGTCTAGCGAAGAAGAAGATAGTATAATAGGTTGATAGGACAGAGTATGAATGAGAAAGAGCAAAGGAGAAAGAGGGCGACAGTGGAAATTTAAAGCACTAAATTTCCAGAAAATGGGGATACTATTTATACAGAAACCTCCGGCACTCCCCACTGGGGACAAAATGTAGCGAGTTCGACAGTGCGGGATAACTATATATCTAAGTCAGCCAATACATCAAAAGCAAAAGCAACAACTGAAGCATACACAATCATACATAATAAATACACACAGCAAAGACTAAAAAAAAAAGTCATACATAAAATACATACAAATGGTTACTAAACCATTGATCACAGGGGGGCCTATGATTTGAATGTCTCGGGTTGCTTCTCTCTAGGGAATTCCCCAAAGGCTCGCCCAGACGCCTTAGTCTTTTAACCGTAGTGTGTATCACATCGTCATTTAAAGCTGTCTGCACGACGTCTTTGTGGTGGTATCATGCTCGCGTTTTCAAAAAAAATTCTAAGCAATGACAAGTGCTGATGCTGCTGGGACTGAGAGACGCTATTCGAATGACCGTACATAAGAACGGATGAACGCAAAACTAATACATAAAACTGTGGCTTGGTAGTTGCGACAATGATAATGATACCGGTCGATGCGTTATCTATTTTATTTATTTAATCGTTCTTATATAGCGCTTTTCCAGCTCAAGAGCTGCTCAAGGCGCTGGCCGATACAGGATCTAACTCAAGCCGCCCGAGACGCCCACCCGCAGCCTTTGGGCGCATGGTCTGACGCCCGGACAACTGAGCACAATCCTGGGCAGCCAGGGATGGGGGAGAAGGACCTAGGTGCATGCTGGGTGTGTTCTTGTCACCGGCACTCACCCGTCTAGGACACGAGCGTCAGGATCTTTAAAGTCCGTTATGATGGGATGTATGCGACACAGACTAGACCTCGGTTTATACTCTCATCCGAAGGAGTAGGAAAACAGGAGTAAAGTGTCTTTTCCAGGGACACACCACAATGGCCCGGCCAGGGCTCGAACCCGGGACCATCAGATCCGCAAGCCAAAGCTCTACCATTAGACCACCGTGCCTCTCCGTTAAACTTTCCCAATATAAAAAAAAAAAAAACACTAATACTTGAACGTCATTAGAATTATGGACGGAAAAACGGTGAGGAAGAGGGGATGGGCACTACCCTCACAAAGACGGCCCTTACAAAAAGGGAATGAACTTGACTGCATATTTTTTTAATATCGACGTCACACTGACTCCCCATCAAACATTCCAACAGTCTGCCCAGCTGCTGTCCTGGCATAATCATTTTGTCAGTACTGCTACCCATACGTACATCGTGCCTGAGACTACAGACGAGGTATTCTTCCTCTTTGAAGTTGAGTGAGGGAGTAGGCCTTGTCTAGTTTTAGCTACGCCGCTTTATTTTCAAATCTGCCTTCTACCACCCATTCAACCGCCAGTCATCTATAGACAGCGCATTGAAATTTCAGAAAAAGTTAAAGGAGACTCAAGTTGAAAACATCTGGTGCTCTTCCGCCCTCAGCATCAGGTGCTGTCCGTCCGTCTCAGACCCCCGTATACTCACCCCCTATACCTCACCCCATTCTTACACCATTTCTTTTCTCTCTGCCCTTCATTCAAATTCACACAGTAGCAAGTACTCTTAAACCATACCGTTCAGCTGAGACTCCTTTCTCCCTCTCTCAGCTTCAGACAAAGCAGAGCATCTCAACTGATCTCAGCCACGCGGCGTGCACTCGAAACCCTTGTCCTTTCATTGTACCGCACACAGCGTAACTGAGACTGGCCGAGTACTTCTAACAAGTGAGGCTACCGGAAAGGCGAAACGGAAGCTCAGCAAATAAGTCTCTTTACCACTCACGCATACGCACACTTCTCCGGACAACACCACCAACCCCCATCTCTAATACGATCTTAAGTTCCATGTATGATGACTCCCTTCCTGTGGGTATTATTCATGGATATCCCACAGATAATGGCTAAACAATTCAAGGAGTGGCAGGCTGGTTTTCTTTCCCATGCATGCGAGTCTTGTGCGCAGTTCTTTTTCTAAAGCGAACGTTGAAACGTCTTCTACTAAAAGAATTTTTTTCTGTATGTTTTTGCGCTTAAAATGCTGCGCTTGATGCTGACGATTGTGGTAAGGTTGTTGTGGTTAATGCTGCTAAGACGCTTCAGATTACTTCGGACACACATCCACGATACACCAAAGCTTAGGGCAATCCCTTACCTCTTTGTATTAGATAACAAAAATATTCCAGACTCGGCGAATTCCGCAATGCGAAACGCGCGTCTGAACATCTCCGACCACCACCTAGTTTCATCTGTCAACATCATCAACCTACCCACCTTCATTACCCTCCTGCAAGAGCGAGAGGCACGTCAGACTACTCCTCGTTCTCTTTCTTTCTTTTCCTTCTACTTCTTTCGTTTTTCTTCTCCTTTCTTCTTAAATTTTGTTTTTATAATTTCTTTCTTCTTTATATTTATTTTTTTCCCCATTGTTCTCCTCCATTCCATTCTTTCTTCTTCTCGTTCTGTACTTTCTTTCTCTTACTTCTCCTTCTCTTTTTCTTTCTGTCTTCTCTTTTTCTCTGTGTGCTTCTCTTTTTTTCTTCCATTCTATCTTCTTCTTCTCCTCCTCCTCCCTCTTTCTTCTCCCCTCGCGTACCACCACTGAAGAGCGAGTGGAAGAAGATAACCACTCACAACTTCCGGACCACTTCGATAATTCCGTTCCGCAGACGGAGCGCAGGCAAGAACATGCACGCGCCTGACGACCGCACGTGCAGTGACGTAATGGTTCTTGTAGGCCACGTGCAGCGGCGAAACAATGCACATTGCCATGGATTGAAGCTTGTGGTCACAATTAGAGAGAGAGAGAGAGAGAGAGAGAGAGAGAGAGAGAGAGAGAGAGAGAGAGAGAGAGATTGGGTTGACTACAATGAATCAATGGAAGCTTAAAACAGGTACGTTATATTAATCTTTGTGTATGTCCAGGCTTATCTGGAATACTTTCAAACTGTCAGGTGAAATCAGAACGAGCCAACGAGCGTTGAGGCCGAGTGGTCTAAGGCGGTACTAACTTGCCTTGTCCGCAGGCCAGAAACCAATGGTGCCTAACACGTATTATATCGATCCAGCATCTGGGCGTTATGTTTCTCCGAATATTATTTAATTTCGACTCGGGGAGGAGGGGGAAGGGGGGGTCTCTGGGTACTCCGGATTCCTCCCCAAGCAAAATTTAAAAAACAACAACATTAGGTAGGTTGGGTTTGGGCGCGCCATAGGCTGCGACTACGCCGCGCCTTCCCCAGGGGAGGCGGCCCAGAATTTCTCGATAAAAAGTGACAATAAAGTGGGTTTTAAAAAAAAAATTTCGATCTGTCCGACGGTACGTTGGAAGCTATATCTCAAGAACCACTGAACGGATTTTGACCAATCTTTATAGGGACATGACGTATGTTAGTGGCCTGCCTCCCGTGATATCATATTACTTTGCTCTAGCTCAAGATCAAGGTCAATGGAGACATTTCGGTGCTAAACACGGTTTGCTCAATATCTTTTAAAAAAAAAAACACGCTGAAGCGATTTTGTTGAGTTTTGTTACACAGGTGCTTTTTCGCGAATCATGGGCCATCCTTGGTAGCAGTCCAGCTGTCGGTACGTCGGTCAGTGACAGTGGGTCGGTCCGTCGCTCCCAACTTCATTGTTGTTTGTTGTTGTTCAAAACACACATTGTGCATTATCTCAAGAACTACTGAACCGAAATTCATCATTTTTACTGTGTGGATACCACACCTACTGCTAAGCACGTTATTTCCATTCGTATTTGTACTTTTTCAAAGGTCAAGGTCATTGGGCTTCACCATTTTCTAAACGCGTTTTGAACTACAGTATTCCTCTTTTAACGTCACTACCGTTTAAGGTCACAACGCGGATAAGATCAATCAGGTTGTTGGTCCCGGCCAAACACCTTCTTTGTACCATTTAGAATTCCTCGCTTAGCGTCACCTCGCATAAGGGAAAAAAACCTCGGATAACGTCAACCCCGTTTTGGTTCCCAAACGGAGGAGACTACTGCTTAAGAGAAATTGATGTCACAGATGACGTCATTTATGAGGTCACTTCCTGTTTTGAGATGATGTCATATATTCCTTATGATGTCATTTCCTGTTCACATAGCGTGGGACGCTGTGCTGGTAAGTCTGTCACGTGCGTGCGCATCAATGTGTGTGTGTGTGTGTGAGAGAGTGTGTGTATGTGTATGCATGCTTGCATCCGTTCGTTTGAGTGTTTGAGTGTGTGCTTATGCATCATACACACGCACAAAAAATACATATACAGTAATGCATACATGCATACGCGCGCACCAACGTGCACACATGTACACACACACACACTCGCACCCACCCACACACACACACTGTCACACGACACAAAAATTTAGCACCTCGTATAAGATCAAGTTTTTTACTGGTAGTTGATCTTATCAGAGGACTGTTTATGGTGCCCCTCGGATAAGATCAAACAAAAATTTGGTCCCGTGGGGGGTCACCTTAAGAGAGGAGTACTGTATATCTAAAAAAAATGGCTGATTCTATTTTGATTAGTGGCCTATCATTCCATTTTTTATTTTGCTTCGTTATGATAACACCGGGTCACAACACCTCCAAGAAAGTTAACACTATTGGAAATGCGTAGTTTTCGGCTGTGTGCGTGAATGTCTGGAAATACATTCGAATGGCTTGCCATCCTGTTTATTTTATTTGTATTTTTGTTAACCGCTTCTAGAATTGTCTGAGCCTGTTTTTCCTATTTGAACGGGACCTTCAACCATACAAAGTTAAGGAACGTCGCACATCACACACCCCTGTCAGCAGTACATCCAGTTCACAAATCACCTCCGTCTGAATGGGTTGGTATCAGCCTGTCTTGAGACTTCAGCCGGGAAGGCATAACGCAATGAGAGAGATTACGTTACGCGCTTCAAGAATTTTCTTAGAGAGAAGGCAGCTTCCAAACACCCCTCTCCCAAAACGCCGAAATAGGGTACAGACCGGAAAAAAAATTAATCCTTGAATTTTTTGTTTCTCTCGATTCTGTTGTTCTGTGTTGGGTGAAGAAACACAAGCACAGTTCTTTCAAGCTCAACTCCTGTATGGACCAGCAAAAACTGTGCCACCGGGACTTGTATCTGTTCTACATCTAAGGAATCATACAGCATAGCGAAAACTAGACGAGACTTTCTCCCTCTTTCGTTGCAAGGTCTCAGCATCTGTGAAGCGGGTCTACCGACTCAACCGGGTGGTGAAACGGAGTAGTTACCCCGCATTCTTTTCAAAAAGCGCGAAGGGAATGCGATGTCGATACGATTATGTAATTCTTCCAGCAAACCTGCAATTCTGCAGTGGGTAGGTCTGCTCAACAGCTGTTATTGAGACTTGAAAGAGAAAGAAGGTCCTTCTCAAATTTTAGACACGCTGTACATGTATGTTCAGCAACTACACGCGGACGTGACCACAGAGGCAAATCATTATCTGTGATTCATTGCAGCGCGCTTCAAGTATAGTACGATACTCTGTGTTCAGGGCCTGTTGTTGATGATATTATCACCTTTTGTTGATGAAATTATCACCTGCCAGCGCAGCCGTAGTCGGTGAAAAATGATGGATTCGGAGGCTGTACTCCCATAGTGGCCGCTGCAACATATTTCGCACAGGAGGCCTACTAGAAGAGTTACGATCGGTGCATCTGTTTATAGGTCTGATCTTCATAATCGTGGCCTTAACCATCACTACTGTTATGAGCGTCGTTGTTGTCATCGCGTCATCTTCGTCACCGTCCTCTTCGTCATCATTGTTGCCCACACCATCATCGTCGTTGGCGTCATCGCGTCATGACCATCATCGTCATTACGCCGTCGTTGTCATCTTGCGAAGCCTAGCAAACTTTAGCAATGTCAGCACTTAAAGAACCCCGGGTGTGCGTCAGTTGATCAATTGTAACTTGTGATGAGTGGCCTTTGTTTTGTTATGAGTTGTTTTTGTTTTTTAAAATAGAAGCAAGCCAAGATATTCTTTTATTTCTCCCACTACCGCACCTTCTCCAACTAGCCCAAAAGACAAGAGAAGAATTATTCTGAAACATTGTTACAAGAGAGAGAGAGAGAGAGAGAGAGAGAGAGAGAGAGAGAGAGAGAGAGAGAGAGAGAGAGAGAGAGAGAGAGAGAGAGAGAAAGAGAGAGAGAGAGAGAAGCATAAAGCAACTTGCTTTTTTTCTCCTGCGATCACACAGACCCTCTCTATCCTATAAACAAACCAAATTCCGATGCATATCGGTTTGAAAACAACGAGACAGAAATCTTTCAACGTTAAACCGGAAGGGCCCAGCCTGAAATCAACTACGCATGTGCGCCATCTCATTACGTCAACTGCGCATGCGCACTATCTCATTGCGCAGGCGGAAGTGGGCATGAGTTCGGCCCTTGTTTACCTCTCTGAATATCAACACCTGAACACTTGCGATCGTTTCATCGTTTCGCCTGTTGAAGTTGTTTGGGTGGGACCTGGGAGAGAAACAAATGTAAGTTTCCAAATTCGTGAACCTGTCCCGACCCATGTCGAATAAATCTACTACAGACTTTCAACTCAATGGTACTGGATGCCGTCAATATTTTTAAAACAGCAGAAATAAAAATTATATTTCTCTTTCGTTCTAATAATAATAATAATAATAATAATAATAATAATAATAATAATAATAATAATAATAATAATAATAATAATAATAATAATAATAATAATAATAATAATTCTATATGCGCCTTTTTCCCAAATCAGACTCAAAGAGCGACCAATATACAGGCTCACATGTTACAGCAACTCCTACATGCACAACACACACATTCATCACTCAAACAAGTGGTGTTATGGCAGAACGCTATTAGAAGACGGAAAGGAAAGTGAATTTGGATTTGGATTTTTTTGACAGAAAATACCATTATTAAAGAAAGAGAAACCCGGAGTACTTGGAGATAACCCTCGGTGACCTGAAAGTTTCGTATCTAAGTCATGCAAGTTCGTCCCTAGCGGGGTTCGAACCTGCCACCTTTGGCATAGGAAACCGGCTCCCTATCAAATGGGCTACTAGGTCACACCTAACGACTTGCCTGTACACCACAGTTTTGAGTGATGAATCGTGTGTTTGTTGTCTATGTGCTGTAGGAGTGGCTCTGACATGTGAGCCTTCGTGTTGGTTACAGATCGCCGTGTTCTGGGTTTGATTTAAAAATATGGCGTGGATATGCATCCAGTACCGCATCCAGGATCACTATTTTAAGAACTATCTTTTCCCCATACCCTGCGCTTCGAGCAAGTTCTTTGCCAGTCCAATTACATAATGGTCCATAAAAGTGATGATGATGCTGCTGCTGATGATGATGATGATGCTGATGATGGTGATGGTGATGATGATGATGATGATGATGATGATGATGATGATGATGATGATGATGATGATGCTGATGCTGATGCTGATGCTGATGATGATAACAGATATGATCGGATCATTGCAAAAAGCAATACTTTTTGGGATACGGGACTGACTTGAATTACACAGCTCGATTCTGTGGAAATAAATGATCTTTTTTAACCAAAGCAAAAAAAGCGGAGGCCGCGGCAGGTTGTGAAAATAATGTTAAAATAGGCAGGCAGAACATGATCATATACTGACTGTATTCATTTCTCTTCTCAACAGTAGTTAAATATACGATACATTGGCAAGCATGAATGTTGTTAACACTGCAGTCCAAAAGCTTTCAGAAGGCACTCAAACGTTGAACAACACGTACTGCAAGTGCACGAAAGGTTTGCACATCTGTACTTCTTCTTTAGGGACCCTACACCCTCCCTCTTTCCATAAAAAATGTAAATATATATATAAATAAAATTTAAAATTAGAAAACAAAAAGGTTAAAAGAAACAATGAAATACATGTTCGAATACATGAAAAAGTCCTTTTAAAATGGATATATAAACTTATAAGTTATATATTAGTAGTGTGACGAACCCTTATACATCCTTTCATGCACAATCGCATCGCATCGGTGAACGGCGTCCTATCTAGCGGAATTTGTACGGGAGATGACCATGTCAACGTTGGACCCTAAAGTCGTTGTGGGATGTAAACAACAACAACGACGAAGGGGCATAACTGCAGCTGTCTATACTATTGACCAATATCGAGCGACATCTGAACAGGGAGTTAATCATGCCAGTTCCACCCTTTTTGTAGCGATCAGGGAAGTCGTCGACTTTTGCAGGTCCTTGGTCGAAGAAAGCGAAAAGGTTTCGACTCAGTCCCTATACAATCGCAACCCAAATTCAGAGAATGGCAACAGTCCTCAGCAACATACAGAACAAGCCGAAAGTTTACCAAACATCTCAAAACGATTCCCTTCAAGATTGTACTGGCATTGACAAACACGAGTAACATCCGGGGTAGTTAGGCAGTGCACTTTCCCTCCATCCATCTCTCCTCACCCATCACCACCCCCGGCCACGTATTCACCGTTCTCCAACCCACAAGCCCAAAGCCGGACCCACCCTCTTCTTACTTTCCTAACCCACAACCTCCACTTTAGACGTTCTAAAGAAATAAATAACAAACACTGCAGAGGTGAGAGAGAGAGAGAGAGAGAGAGAGAGAGAGAGAGAGAGAGAGAGAGAGAGAGAGAGAGAGAATTTGATTCTTTAGTGTCTTTGGCGACAAAGCCCTCATACAAGATTTAAATCAATTTATCAAACATTTCGAGAACATTTCAAAATTTATAATGATTATTTAATGTCACTTTTAAAAAATATAAATATGAATGTACCATCTATGCGCGCAGCCTAAAACTAAAACTGATCCTAAAAATATAATAAAAGCGTTATTACATTGTTTTCAATATGGCTGCCCAAAGCAAACACCCGATTTATTCTACAACACATTTTTTTTTTTTACGGGACAAAGTGACAAATCTCGCAGTTACATCATGCAATACTAAATCTGGACAGGCAGGTTACATATATAATTGTAACATTTTTAATAAATTCTCTCAAATGGGTAGCACCCTACAGCAGCCACACAGGGGCAAGGAATAAAACGAGGTGCTTTTTGTCCACCTTTGAGAGCGGGATAGTACGTTATTCATTGCTTACATGCTCCAGCAGACTGCAAAGAGCCGAATCAGAACCACAAAATCAGGACCACAACTTGGTTGAAAGAGGACTCGCTCCTGATCCATATAAAGATCTGCAGAAATAACCTTAGTGGTGACACTGAAGGCACTCTACCAGCCGGTCACTTTACAGTACAGGCATCCCACGCAAGGGGTGTCGGATAGTGCAGTGGTTGGAGCACTCGCTACTGTGTCGCAAGTTAAGCACCGTCCAGTCCGGTTAGCACTTGGATGGGTGACCGCAAAACGTGAAGCGACAAATAACAACGCCCCCAGTTGACTCAGCTGTGACTGAGTACCTACTCTCTTAAGGGTGGGGAAGGTAAAGCAGCGAGGGAGAGAGATGGGCATCACCCTCATTACGCTGGCCCAAGATAAGTGTGATCTCCAACATCACGCTCCCCTACGGCCACAAGGCTATGGGACTACCTTTACCTTTAACCTTTTACCACGCAATGGACCCTGAGGCTATACTCTAATGTATCGAACCCCTACAATAAAAAAAATAGTTTATAAACAGCATTATAAACTATCAACAAAACACATACATATAAAATGCCTACATTGCTAAATAATAATATCGTAGGAAGCCGTAGTGACCATTTGGCAGAAGCGTCCACACACACACACACACACACACACACACACACACACACAAAACAATATTTTATTTTATCTACATCTCTAATATGTGACGTTGTCTACTAATTCAGGCTTCTGCCGCACATTTTTACCTAAATTCTTTATTTTATTTTTATCCTTATATGCAAGCAGTTCTGTTACCTGATGCTGTATTACACTGTAATATATTTGACATCGGAATGCAATTTCTGCTTATCTCAATATGCAGAACAAACAAACAAAAAGTTATATTCATCTTCTAATTCGTGATCACAATGAGGACATCCAATATTGACAGACTGATCCCCATTCAACAACTACAACTTGCAGCATTCTGAGGCCCGTTGCTCCGATTCTGAATTTCACTAGAGAATCGCGGTGCCATTTGTTTGTAATAAAACTTTATGTATCTTTTCAGCTTCACAAAAACTCTTAAAAGAATGAAACCAACTGTATTTATCTGAACTTGAAATTTGTGCGTGCCAATTTTGTTTGAAACAGGCGATTAACCCGCCAAAAAATTATTATATAAAATATACTTCATGGCCAACATTTTGAGAAATCCAGACAATACCAAACCCATTTTCACATAAAATTCGTTTGACTGTAGAGAAACCCAGTTCAAATTATTTTCGTGTTGCACAAGCATCATTTCACAGGTCTGTCGGATCACCCTTGATTTTGGCAGTTTAAGAACTCTCATCCAATATTTAGGACACTTTATATATCATATGTTTCTATGTAAAAGGGATGCCGGTCTGTTTCACCATATACTGCATTTTGTTGGAGGCACACAGAGGAACACTCAAAAATCGCTTGATAGCAAATGTATGCTTTTTTTTCTATCCGAGACCCACTTTCCTCCAACCCCTTACCTCCAACGAATATGTCAATTAGTTATTTAATTATTGCTTACAGGGTCCAGCGGACTGCAAAGAGCAGAATCAGGACCACAAAACCAGGACCACAACTTGGTTGAAAGAGGACTCACTCCTGATCTGTATAAAAGATCTGCTGAAACAACCCTAGTGGTAACACTGAAGGCACTCCACCAGCCGGTCACTTTACAATAAAGGCATCTCACGCAATGGACGCTGAGGCTGTACTCTAATTTATCGAACCACTACAAAAACAAAATAGTTTATAAACAGCATTATAAACTATCAACAAAACACATACATATAAAATGCCTACATTGCTAAATAATAATATCATAGGAAGCCCTAATGGCCATTTGGCAGAAAGTGTCCAATATTTCCAAGCTGACCCAACAGACCTCACACACAAATGAGGAGTTTGGGAAATGTTTTCTAGAATTGATTGATTGATTTATTGTTGCTTTAGGTCCAGCGGACTCTTCCGAGCCAAATCAGGACCGGACAACCCCCGATCCGCATAAAAGATCTGCCGAAACAACCCTAGTGGGAAAATTGAATGCCCTCCACCGGCCAGTCACTTTACAATAAAGACATCCCACGCGGGGGACGGCTGAGGGTTGACCTCAACTACGCGAACACCCCGGTTACAAAAACAAAATAGAATACAACCATCATTATAAATCATCAACAAAACACATACATATAAAATGCCTATAGTGCGAAATAATACAATCATAGGAAGCCCTAGTGACCACCCGGCAGAAAGCGTCCAACACTCCCAAGCTGATCCAACAGACCTCATACACAAACAAGGGGTCTTGTCCAGGAAGAGTTTTCAAGAAAAAAGGTAGGTCATTGATCTAGCGAAGAAGAAGAAAGTATAGCAGAGTGATACGACAGATCAGGAATGGGAAAGAGCAAATGATGAAGATAGCGACAGTGGGAATTTAAAGCACTAAATTTCCAGAAAGTGGGGATACTATTTATGCTGAAACCCCCGGCACTCCAACGGGGGGAACTGTTGCCGCAGTAAAAAGGTAGATGACTGGTCTAGCGAAGAAGATAGTATAGTAGATTGATAGAACAAAGTAGGATGAGAAAGAACAAAGGAGAAAGACAGCGACAGTGGGAATTTCAAGCACTAAATTTCCAGAAATTGGGGATACTATTTATACAGAAACCCCCGGCACACCAAAGGGGTGTGAATCGATATACGCCTGAAATAGTTTCCAGAATATAATCGAGCTTGACATGTTAATTTTTCTCAATGATTTAAGGATTTCCATTACACCCTTTTTTGTTTTTATGCAGACAATTTTGTCGTGAAGACTATACGAAGTTGTTACTATTAACTGAACCCTTGCTCGTGACCGAACCGGTTGGGTTGTGCTTCGCTCTGCAGACTTTTGTCTTTTTTTGGTGTTATTTACCCACTAGACAGCCTGTTACACTCCGTTTGATGGTGGTGTTTTCTATCAGTATTTGATTCAGCCCCAATGCTTGAATTCTCCTGATAGGTGTAAACTCAAGATTCGTTTATCCACGCAACCCGTTCAATCAGCATACAAGTCACAGAGTCGACGTATGAAGTTTTCCACTTTTATTCAGCACACATCAACAACTGCATACAATCGCCTTTTCACACTTTTACAACAACCCTCTCTTCTTTTGAAACAGTGCGGCACTTATATAGTCTCTACATACTCAAGAACAAACGAGAATATCCTACATGAAACACCACAACCAATCAAAATTAATTTCATCATCACTGTCATGGTAACGCTTCCATGGTAACCACTCGAACTATCCATACGCTTCGATCGATAGTAAATAACCAATTCTCGAAAATTCTTAAATAATATCGAGCAACTAAAAACACCAACTTTATACAAAGCTTCTTTTAACAACAACGCAAAATCAAATCAAAGATAAACACACTCTATCACTGCATGCATTGCAAAATAAAACGAACAGATCTATCGCGCGCGTCACACATAATATCATGCGCATTTCACACGCACCATCATGCGCGTTTCAACGTAACACAGCCCAAAACGAATGGATTGAGTAAACCTTCGTAAGCTCCCAGTGCTAGCTTCTTTATATGACTTTCTATGCGCCAGACTATTGTATAAATTGATTTTTATGTGTCAGCTTCATTATCCTGTGTGGTAGGCCTATATGTGAGTTTCTCCGTTTATGACGTAGACCTAGGTATTTCTTCTGTGTGATGTGTTGTAGGCTTCGTATCGTGATGTTATCGAGTGAACACGATAGACACAGGTCTGACTCACGCAAGCGTATCAAACCGGAGTCAGCATCGCCTATTCAAGAAGAGCGTGACGGTAAAAAAGCTAAGTCGTCGTCTCGCGGTAGGCCTACTAACAAGAATAACACTAGCGGACAGTCAATCCTCAACCACTTTAGCCCTGTGCCGGGGGGTGTAGAACAAGTACATGCAGAGCAAGACAAAACAGAGGAGAACATTGATAGAGGACAGGGTTTTGGCGAAAAAGCAGTCAAGTCAGGACAAGAAACATTCACGATTAGTGACGTGATGAATCGGATAATCGCCATGGATACCAGCCTAAATAATATTGTGAAGGATATGCGTGACTCTCTGAACGAAAAGCTGAGTGACTTAACTCAACCAGTCGGGCAACTAAAAGCAGACATTTTTGACTTAAAAACAGAAAACGACACTCTTAAACAAGATCTCTTGGAAAGCAAAGACAAAATTACGAGTCTAGAAGAAAAAGTGGTAGAGGCAGAGTATGGTGCCAGCGTGGCTAGAGAGCGCAGCAACCATGCGGAACAGTATTCAAGGTTTCAGTGTCTGGCAGGGGGGAAACTGCCGCAGAAAGTGAGAAACAGGCTTTAGCTGTTTTCCACGACAAGCTAGGTCTTAATCTTATCACCCCTGCTGATCTTGACGCTGCTCATAGAATTGGTGACAGAAAGAAAGACACTGCTGCGTGAAGCTGTCTTCTGATGGTGTTTGCTGTAGCGGACCTCATCCTCAGAGCTGACAGGGTGATTAAATGGTCTTGTCTTGCAGTGGTAACGCGGGGGCGTCCGGACCTTCTTGGTTCTTGGACGCTTCCAGTGTTGTTAAAGCGCTCCCGCAGCCTTTGGACAATGGAGTGGGACACTCCCAGCCGCCTGCCAACTTCTCTCACCCCCACCCCTTCCTGAAGCCATGCAATAGCTCTGCCTCTATCCACATCAGTCAATCGTCGCCTTGGGGGCATGGTTAGAAAAGCAGCAAAAGCGCTGCCATTTCTACCCAGAAAAAAGCGCCGATTGTTGAACTGAACTCACAAAATGCAAGCCTTGCGCGTGCAAATCACTTTTTAATGTTGAAAAAAATTTTGCTTTATTAGCAAAACAGTAAATTAGGGTCATTTTTTGTAAATTACATTACACGGTTATTGCTTTAGGTCCAGCGGACTCTTCCGAGCCAAATCAGGACCAACATTGTTTTTGGGTTTGTTTTTCAACTCAGTGCAGAAAGTTCAAAACTCACACATGTGATTACTTGCCAGAATAAGATTGTCTTGAATGTTACTCATACTGTACAGGATAAGTTTTGAAATAAGCAATATAAGCGATATTATTGATACCAGCAAAAAATAATTAAATTAAATGAAATATGAGAGTGGCCCTTCAATTATTTTGAGTAGTATATTATTTGATTGTATTCACATTCATCCCCTTTGGCCCCCTGAAGTAAATACTATAACATCAGTTACAAACATTAACGATGATTTATGTGTGGGATTGGCAAAAGCTTTCATAACTTCTCTAGTCGCGTCGTTATATTTAACTGACACTTTTACTTATGTATTGATGTGGTTATAACTTATGTTTGTTTATATGCATGAGAGAGGTAGCCAGAGTGCGCGTGCGTATGTGTGTGTACATGAGTGTTTGTTCAAATGCGCGGTTAAAAAAACCCGTTTACAACACAACCAACCAAACAACAACAAAATGAGAGACAGATAAGAGACAGATCAGATAAGATAAGATAAGATAAGATAATTTTATTTTGCAAGGGTAAAAGAGTAAGCGCTGGATGCGCTTTTTTACATCTTGCCCTTTGGGCTTTAACAATAACTATTAAATACAACTCAAGGTTATAACAGATAGAAATGGAGAGAGACAGACAGACAGACAGACAGATAAACAGAGAAAGAGAGAGAGAGGGAAGGTGAGATAGAGAAAGATACCAGACAGACACAATCAAACAGAGATAGAAATGGAAGAAGGGAAGGCGGGTGAGAGGGCAAAGAAAAAAAAAAGAAAAACAAAAGAGAAGAAAGAAATACGATGATCGTACAAATCATAAATGAAACTTGATCTAAAAACCACTGATAGCGTACTCACGTTAATGGAGCTTTGTTCCCAATCGCTTGAAGTCGGTCTCAAACATATCACGAATCAAGCATTGAAAGCACAGTCCTTTCTATGGCTATGAAATGAGATGCGGGAAAACAAAAAAGTCACATTATCTTGAGTTCTGTTCAACTACCCCTGCCAGTGGAAGTGTTGGTTTTTTTAAAAATAATTTAAACTAATAAAACATTTTTTCAAATTACATTAAACTGTGAAGCGGGATATTTTTGCTGAGGACAGAGAAAGATGGAGCACGCTAGTTAAACGATCATCTGTGGTGCCCCAACGACCTCAGAGTTACGGAAAAGGATAGGATAGGATAGGTTAGGTGAAGCGGCCGGCACATTATTTATAATAGTCCAGTTCATTTGTCCCTGACTAGAGAAGTTAATTATTCACTGCATACATGGTCCAGCGGTCTGCAAAGAGCCGAATCAGGACCACAAAATCAGGACCACATCTTGGTTGAAAGAAGACTCACCCCTAATCAGTATAAAAGATCTGCTAAAACAATCCTAATGGTAACACTGAAGGCAATCCACCAGCCGGTCACTTTACAATAAAGGTACACCACGCTGAGACTAGCTATATTCCAATTTATCCAACCCTCGTTCACAAAATAAATTAGAATATAAACATCATAATAAAATATCTACAAAACACATCCATATAAAATGCCTACATTGCTAAATGATAATATCATAGGAAGCACTAGTGACCATTCGCAGAAAGCGTCCAACATTCCTGTTACACTGGTTGTTGTTTTTCTTTATCAGTAGTTGATTCAGTCCCAATGCTGAAATCCTGATAAGTGTAACTCGGATTCGTTTATCCACACAACCCGTTCACTCAGCAACAAGGCAGGAGTCGTCGTATGAAGTTTTCCAATTTTATTCAGCGTACATCAACAACTGCATACAATCGCTTTTTCACTTTTTCACCCTCAACAACTTTCAACTCTACAATGTGCATCAATTATATAGTTTTTTTCTAGACTCCAGATAACGTCAGAATGTTCGAGCGTGACACATTACAACCAATCGGAATAAACTTCGTCATCACTGTCTTACGTCATACAACATTCTTCATCATAAAAGAAGCTCTCAGCTTATAGTGGATCTATCTAGATTCTTCGATGATAATAAACAAGCAACTCTAGAGAATTCTCCAATAATATCGACCAACGAAAATTATCAACGTTATACAAAGCTTCTTCTAACAACAATGCAAAATCAATCAAATGTAAATACACTCTATTATTGCATGCTTTGCAAAATAAAACGATCGGATCTATCGTGCGCGTACCATCATGCGCGTTTCAACGTAACAATTCCCAAGCTGACCCAACAGACCTCATACACAAATGACGAACTTTGGAAGAGTATTCAAGAAAGAAAGGTAACTGCCTGGTCTAGCGAAGAAGATAGTATAGAGTAGATTGATAGAACAGAGTTGGAATGAGAAAGAACAAAGAAGGAAGACAGCGACAGTGACAATTTATAGCACTAAATTTCCAGAAAGCTGGGATACTATACGGGGAGGCCAGATTACAGAAGCAAAAGATGACAATACAATAAAATAAAAATAAAACAATAAATCAAAAATTTATTTCATAATAAATTAATAATAATTTCAAAAATAACAATAATAAATGGAAACAATAATTTTAAAATATATTAAAATTAATTAATTAATTAATAATAACTAAATAATTATTGTCACGTGGGGTTTATGGGCTCTGCACAATGGAATTATGGACCCTCACGTTTATTCGGTGGGAACTGCTAGTAAGTCACCCTATGAATTACTTTAATAAATTTATTTGTTTAGCTCGTTCTGTGTTAAGGTTGGGGTACAGAAATAGATAGAAAAATGGTAAAAGATTACTGTCACACTAGCTTTCACACGGCTATGAATCATATGTAGTCCAGCCACTTGATAACAGTTAAAATCACACATTTATTTCTTCTACTCTATACAAGATTCTCTAAGTACTAATCTAACTTAAAAAGTCTCAGTCACTGCTAATAGTTCGATCGCTGATAGTCTAGGCAGCTGTTATATCTTCCTCGGGCACTTTCTATTATATCTCATGTAGGTTTGGACTACTGTGGTCCGTTTTACAGTTTCTGAAGAGTTGGACTACTGTGGTCCTGTTATGATCAGTTTAAGTGCACCTTGGCGTGTTCACTTAACTGCTAGATGGAGCGTGCGAAGTCCTTCTGTGAGGTAGCTTCTGGTCCACCTGGGTAGTTGTGTAGTTGGGTTCCCTTGCCACGCTGTGGGGTCTTGTAGGGGGTTTTTCAAGGTAGCTCTTTCCGGCTTGTGCGGCAGAGTCTCCTCAACCAACTAGTCGTTTCTGTGGAGTGGGGTGCACAGGATAGCTCGGGATAGCTCGGGATAGCTCGCCTGCTCGTCTGTAATATAAGAGACGAAATTCTGCACAACCCTGAATAATCGGTTTGTGCAGAGCGTCTCACTGAAAGCCAAGTAGCCCTCAGTGATAGCTCCACATCTCTATACATAAGCGACGAACATTCTGCTACTTCCGGGTTCCACTGGAATCTCACTCTAAATTCCTATACATACATAAATATAAATCGTGTCTAACTATACACATACAGAATTAATAATATTATAAACATTCAGTGGTACAGTCACTGGTCTGCAAACATACATATAAGTTAAACACCAGTGGTTCCGTACGGGATACAACATGGCGGCGCAACCGGTCGTGTTTCGGCTCGTGGTCGGCTCTTCCACGTGGTACGGCAAATTCGGATTAACAATTCACATTTATGCATAGCAAATTCTTCAAACATAATTTCAACAATAATATAAATATATCACGATGAAACAGAAGTGTGTTCATTTACCTGTTTGACAAGTTCAGGCCCGTGATGACTAAATAGAATTCTGAGATTCTAAGTCCTGCTTCCTGGTCTATGAGTGAAGATAGTTCTCTGCTAGCTAAGGAGATGTTACTTCTTCCTCGTCTCACACACGACTGATTCAAACTGTGTTAGGCTCTGACACATTCAAACTGCTCTACCCGCTTAGCTGCTTCTGATTGGTTTAAATGGTCAGATTCAAAGCTCAAGTGCTGAGTCACTGCGATGTGGGTGGCTCGCTGTGTGTGGTCTGCTGTGTAATTTAATTGCTGCTGTGTTATAGTCTAACTTCTAAAGTTACAAGTACTACACATGGCTAAATAGTCACTGGGCAGAGTTAAAACTAGCCAATTCATGACAATTATTATTAAAATATTACTCGTGGAACAAAACTAAACAAAAACAAAAAACAATCGTATAAGCTAATGAAATTAAAAGCATCGAAAAGTTAATAATAATAATAATAATAATAATAATAATAATAATAATAATAATAATAATAATAATAATAATAATAATAGATGCTATATGTGCGCCTTTCTTCAAATCAATCAGGCTCAAAACGCGACGATCTGTACCAGTATACACGCTCACCTGTCTCATCCACCCTCACACACACAACAAATACACATCCATAAACTCAAACAGGTGGTGAAAGGCTGGGAGATCGTTATTGGAAGACGGACAGAAAATCGATTTTTTTAAATTTTTGACATTTTTATATTGACTGCTTCCAGTACTATTATTGAAGGGAGGGAGGAAACATAGTTATATAAATCTGGTTATGGTTATAATTATAACCCTAGCTGTCATTACAACAAATTCAAAACGAAGTGCTTGCATCTAGAGTTTTATAAATTAATAAATTAATAAATTATTATTATTAATAATAATAATAATAATAATAATAATAATAATAATAATAATAATAATAATAATAATAATAATAATAATAATAACTGAATGGCACAATTATAATTTCAACTAGACCCTCTTGAGTAGGCTTACTACGACACAACGCCTCGTGCACTACTGTTGTTATTTCACTTCTATTCAAATTGTCTAAAAACAGGAGACAACTTATCACACAAACACTTCAAGAACAATATTATTTTCACACAAAATCGATTTTTGGAAAACGAAACATCTGATCCTATCCTTTCCTATACAATCCTATCTGAAACAACACAACACAGCACCTTGCCTTGCTCAGCATTTCTATTTTCGTCGTCACTTCGGTGCAAGCGTCCCAACTGAAGAAGACAACAACACACTATGCAAACACTGCATGAAACTTTGTTTACAAACTTCAAAATTGTCCAGTGGCGATGTACGCCTGACACGCACAGACCAGCATAGCAACGTAAAAACTTTTTGCCCAAACGCGCCTCAGAAACTTGGAAGCCCAAATTTGTCGTCTGCGAGGCACGAGCATTGATTGGACATGCGCATCACGGGACCGTCGAGTGAAAATCGATGTTTTCCCTGCCAGAAGAGTTCTCTGAGAGCTCTTATCCCGTCTTTACCCAGTACAGAGCTGGTTGTATACCATCCAATGCTGCTGACATGCTGATTTTAGGTTTTGGTTGTTTTTAAGCCACGCGAACAAAGGAAAGGTCACGAGCTTTCTTATTGACCCCAAATTACCTTCCTCTTCCCCCCCCCACCTCCCCAATCACTCCACGCCTTATATTCTCCCTAACCAACCGTACCCTCGAACAAATGTTTTTAGACCAATCAACTACCTTTTCCCTGAAAACTCTTCCAAACTCCTCATTTGTGTATGAGGTCTGTAGGGTCAGCTTGGGAATATTGGACGCTTTCTGCCAAATGGTCACTAGGGCTTCCTATGACATTATTATTTAGCAATGTATGCATTTTATATGTATGTATTTTTTGATATTTTATAATGATGTTTGTATTCTATTTTGTTTTTATAAACGGGGATTCGATAAATTAGATTATATTAGCCTCAGCGTTGGTCCTGATTTGGCTCGTAAGAGTCCGCTGGGCCTAAAGCAATAATCATGTAATGTAATGTAATGTAATGTAATGTAATGTAATGTAATGTAATGTAATGTAAGCCTCAGCGTCCCTTGCGTGGGCATGGGATGCCTTTATGGTAAAGTGGCCGGCTGGTGGAATGCCTTCGGTGTTACCACTAGGGTTGTTTCAGCAGATCCTTATACGGATCAGGGGTGATTCCTCTTTCAACCAAGTTGTGGTCCTGATTTTGTGGTCCTGATTCGGCTCTTTGCAGTCTGCTGGAGCCTGAATTCAATGAATAACTAACTTGGTTGTTTTTCTTATTGTTTGGTTGTTTTGTTACAACGTTTCCGTTGTCTGTGTAGCCCAATCTGCCACATATTGATTTGGTAATGATTATCGGATGCAGTGTAAAAAAAAAAAAAATTAATAACAAAACACAACTAATATTAGGTAGGTTTGGTTTGGGCGCGCCACAGGCTGCGATTACGCCTTCGAGCCTTTGAGGAGGCTGCCTAGAAATTCCCGATAAGAATGGAAAATAAGGTGTCCACACACAAAAATAAATAAATAAGTCTAAATTTTAACGATGAAAATGTATTTCTCTTCCGCATTCAGTCGTAGCGATCTCTTCAGATCGCCGCGTTTTGAATTTGATTAAAGAAAAACCGCGTGATAGCACCCTGTATTATTTCTGAATTACATGTTATATAGTAAGCCTATATCTCCTTCTTTTCACCCTCACCTCTCTTTCTCTCTATCTTTCTCTCTCTCCCTCTCGCTCTCTCTCTCTCTCTCTTACTCTACCTCTCTCTCTCACTCCCTCCCCCTCCACACCCCCCCCCCCCCGCTCGCATCTTTCTCTCCCACCCAACTTTCCCCGTTTTACCTCTGCTCTTCCTTCTGTCCCTTGACACACGTGTACGTACTATTTCCGCCATATTCCCTTGACATGTACGTAATATTTGCGTCATATATTCATTTATTTTATTTTATCGTTCTTATATAGCGCTTTTTCCCGCTTACAGAACTGCTCAAGGCGCTGGCCGATACAGGATCTAACTGAAGCCGTTCGAGACGCCCACTTGTCACCTTTGGGCGCATGGTCTGACGACCAGACGACTGAGCACAATCCTGGTCGAACGGTGATAGGGAGAAAGGACCTAGTTCGTGGTGGGCGTATTGTCTAGGACATGAGCGTCAGAATCTTTAAAGTCGGTGCGATGGAAGGCGTGCGTTCACAGACCAACTTCGGTTTATACTCTCATCAGGAGGAGTATAGGCCTACGTAAATAGATGTGTATGTGTGTGCGTGCGCGCGCGTGTGTGTGTGTTGTATATAAATTATAGTTGTTTGTGTGCGTGCACGTGTGTGTGTGTGAGAGAGAGAGAGAGAGAGAGAGAGAGAGAGAGAGAGAGAGAGAATGAGAGAAAGAGAAAGAAAGAGATAATAGACCATACTCGGAAATACGAGGGGAAATAACTTTGGCCAGCTTGCCAGCATGTTGCGCCAGAGTTGTCTAACGTTCAGGCAGACAAATTCGTTGCAAACGAACACAGTTTCTCGCCTACAATTTCTGCTCTGTCCTCCATCAAACCTTCCGGATCAACCAAAAGGTTGATTTCAGTTGCAATCCTGGCTAGCTCCGCTAGTTCGCCCTTGCACTTCCAAGCAACCACCACCACCATCCTTTCCCGAAGAAGAGCTTGCAGCTCGGAATAGCAGCTTTCATAGAGTTCTGAGACGAGAAGTCATTCCGGATACACTAGGCAACTAAAAATAAAACAAAAAGACCAGTTACCTCCCATTTCCGAAGGCTGTCTATTCTACAGAATTCGAGCAAATTGACTGCCGGTGAAGGGTCAAGAGAAAGTCTTATTAAAGGGAGACAACCCCTACGCGACTGTAAATTCTTGATTGCCAGTTCGAGATCAAGGTTATTGGACTTGCTCAATGATCTGCTTGTCGAATGTCATTTCTTGTCTTTAAAATATTGTTTTTATTTATTTTATATATTTTTAAACGTAATTTATTTATTTATTTTGTTGTGTGTTTCTTTGTGCCGGGAGAGTTATCATATTTGTTCCAATGACATTTCAGTTTTTGAATTCAATCTCAGGCGTCCAATACTGAGTGACTTCAACAATCAAAACGAATGATAAATTATTAAAACATTGTTAAACATGCCGAGAAGCGCAAACGTTTAAATTCATTCGATTGGTAAATTATGCGATAACCGTGCGCACACACACCCCGTTTATAAAAACAAAACAAAATATAAACATCGTAATAAAATATCAACAAAGCACATACATATAAAATCCCTACATTGCTAAATAATAATATCATAGGAAGCACCGGTGACCATTTGGCAGAAAGCGTCCAATATTCCCAAGCTGACACAACAGACCTTATACCCAAATGAGGAGTTTTGGAAGAGTTTTGAAGAAAATGGGTAGGTGACTTGTCTAGCGAAGAAGTAGTATAGTAGATTGATAGAACAGAGTAGGGAGAGTAGGAATGAGAAAGAACAAATGAGAAAGACAGTTCCTATCCTATCCTATCCCGTAACTCGGAGGTCGTAGGGGCACCACAGATGATCGTTTAATCAGCATACACCATCTTTCCCTGTCCTCAGCAGCCCTGATGGTTTTGCTCAGTGCCAAAACAGTCCATTCTCGAATTTTATCCTCCCACCTCTTTTTCGGTCTCCCTCTTCTTCTACCTCCTTGCACTGTGCCTTGTAGGATGGTCTTTGCAATACCTGATGACCTGGTGACGTGGACATACCATCGGAGTTTCCGTTTTTTCACCACTGTAAGCAGGTAATCGTGTTGTCCAATGGCTTGTGCGATGGTCTGTCAGACTTCGTCGTTGGTGATGTGCTGGGTATAGGAAATGTCCAGAAGCCTTCTGTAGGACCTCATCTCCATGCTTTGTATTCTTCGTTGTAGATCTGCTGTGAGGGTCCATGTTTCGCAAGCGTATAGGAAGATGGAGATGACAAGGGAACGCAGCAGTCTTACCTTAGAATGTAGACTGATGGTCCTGTCTTTCCAAATTGGCTTCAATCTCGCCAGGGCAGCAGTTGTTTGTGCGATCCTGGAGACGACTTCCTGTAGGGACCCATTTTCTGATACAATATAAAAGACAGTTACAGTGGGAATTTAAAGCACTAATTTTTAGAAAGTGGGGATACTATTTACACAGAAACCCCTGACACCTCCACGTGGGGAGATCAAATTCCTGTGATTTCCTGCATTAAACTAACAGAAAAATGCAAGAAATCACAGGAATTGGAAAGTGGAGAGGGGTCCGAAATATTAGATTCAGATTCAGATTCAGAAAATTTATTGTCAGGCACCAGGCCCATAACAATGGAGTTCACATAGTTGGAAGATACAAATCAACAATGAAACCAGAAAAAAAACAATGGAATACACAACATTAACATTTGCCGCAAAGGGACTTCCGGATACATTAGCAATTATATATGTGTGAACTGTTAACGATAGGGCTACTAATTACAACAGTATACTAATCACGGGACGGACTTAGCTAGCTACAAAGATTGGGTTCATGTCTTCAGATCGGAGTTTAGTGGCCTTAAATATAAAATTAGTCACATTTATAATGAGTCTTTCGTTAGTACTAGCTAATAATAATGACATCTTGCACAAGGAGGGAATTCTGACAAATTTTCTTGGAATGTACATATTACGTAACTGGTTATATTTTGGACAGACTAATAAAAAATGCAGTTCGGTTTCGGCTGTAGGCTTATCCGTACAAAATGGGCAGTTAACATTCTGAGACGCACTGGGATTGTGCGAGTTGAACTGCAGAAAATGAGAGTTCAATTTTGACATACCTACACGAAACCTGGACAGTGTGTGGCGCATATTAATATATTTAATACAATCAAAATACTTCTTCATAGACAGTGACTGGTTAAATGAAGAGTACACATTATAAAAGTCATGAGACAATATGGCAGAGTGCCAGTCTTGTGTGTAACAGTCGATCAAACGACGCTTAAATTCATTTACAAACTTTTTAACGTCACCGACATAGTGGGATTCCCAAACAATGCCAAATCCAAACTTATACAGAGTATTTCTGATGGTGCAGGCCCACGTACAATAGTTTTGTCTCTGTAACGTTAACAATGTATTATAGGCTTTCTTTGGCAAACGTGAATTGTCCATACACACGATACGCAACCAGAATTTAATACATTTAGAATAAGTTACTACATGTAATGGGTAGCGGCCTAACTCGCCGTAAATCAAATGTCTCGGCGCTTTCTGACTAACACCCATTAACCTTTTCATTGCTGATAAGTGAACTCGCTCAATACATTCTTGATTTTGTGAAAGGCCCCAGATTTCTGCGCCATACGTTAAGATAGGCTGGATTTGACAGTCAAACAGCTTAAAGAAAACTGAGGGGGAATGTTCACCAACTGTCCATAACATTTTAACAATAGCCGCACAGCCTTTTCTAGCACGCTCAGCCAAATCACGCATAGTGGGCTGAAACGAAAGACGTGTAGTGATAATAACACCAAGATATTTGTACATAGAAACAGACTCTAAAATAGAATCACCAAATTTCCAATTTTCGTGTTGTGCAAGGAAACCTCCATTTCTAAAAACAACAACATTGGATTTATCCAGGTTGACAATGAGGTCTAGTCTTTTGGCTGTTTCATACAAAATATGTAATTGTGTTTGTAGACCAATCACACTGTCAGAAAGTAATGCAACATCATCTGCAAAAAGTAAAATCAAAATTTCAATAAATTCTGGATTTAACTGAATACCATGCTTGCCGTGACTGTTAATTTCTTTTGTTAACTCGTTAATAAAGAGAGAAAATAAATTTGGCGAACACACTTCTCCCTGCTTTAGGCCGCGAGGGCACACAAAAACTTCTGTGAGATCACCACCAGCCCGTACGCGTGCTCTAACAACTTCGTATATACTTTTTAGTGCATTTAAGAACTTTCCGTTTACCCCACTGGCATTTAAGATCCTCCAAAGCTTATCTCTACGGACTGTGTCAAATGCCTTCCGGAAGTCAATAAAGGCAACATACAATTTTCGGTGCCTTAAGAGTTGTTTCTGTATACAGGCTAGCAAGGTAAAAATGTGGTCAGTCGTACAGCGATTCTCTCTAAACCCGGCCTGTTCTTCGCCTAGAACGTTACTGTCTTCAATCCACCTAGTGAGACGTTTGTTCAAAACAGACGTGTATAGCTTACTGCACACATTTAACAGAGATATACCACGGTAATTGTCAGTAACATTTATATCTCCTTTCTTGTGCAATGGTTGCAGTATTGCCAAAGACCAGTCATCGGGAAATAATCCATTATCAAAAATGTAGTTGAAGAACTTAAACAGAAAAGGCATAATACGCTCGCAACCGTGTTTGTAAAACTCGCCAATTAAACCATCAGGCCCTGCAGCTTTGTCATTCTTTAACACCTTCATGGCCGCTTTAATTTCACTGACAGAAATAGGTTGATCTAGAGACACATTTTCATCCGCTTGGCTGTTGCTATAGAATCTGTCAAAATCTGCGTCGCATTCAACATCAACAGTAAACTCATTAAAAACGTTGTTAAAGTGGTGAAACCACTGTTCACTAGAAATGATAGTATTATGTCCACTAACTCTAGGTTTGACTGCACGAACAGTATCCCAGAACTGCTTAGGGTTATTGGAGTGACACTGCAGTGACTTTATCACATTGTCTCTGTGTGAATTCTTTTTACACTTCAGTAGTTCTTTGTACTCTCTTCGTTTCTGTGCGTATAAAAGTCGGTCAGCGTCCACATTTGTCCTAGAAAAACGATGAAGATAAGAGCGAAGTTTTTTTCTGCTCTCGCGACACTCGAGATCAAACCAGACATATCTTTTTTCATACCCAAAAACAATCGTTTTCTTCATGCAATCGCCAGCGAGGGTGACACACTCGTTAAACCTGTTGAGCGCTAAATTGATATTAATATCTACAAGTGCAACCGCTTCGTCTACTAATTTCTTGACAGCATCAGAGTGCATGATGTTACAAAAACAATCTTTTTTATCTTCATCCCATTTGTATTTTGTTAAAGTAGACTTATGCATCTTTCTTATTTCAGGTGACAGTTTAACACTAGTGTTAATAGAAAAACAAAATTCAACAACAGCATGTTTAGATTCAATCAATTGCATAATGTTTAAACTTTTACAACATCCAAGCAAAGAATTAGAAATCAAAAAGTAGTCAATAACGCTAGAACCGTTTTCAGAAATAAATGTGAAATTGTCCGTGTAACTAGATAACATTGTAAGTCCATTTTGTATAACCAATCCAAATTCGTCACAAACAGCAATCAAATAACGACCAAAGGAATTGACAAAGGAGTCCTTAGAGACACGTGACAAATACTTGGCATAAGAAGTACTGTTAGCTCCGTCACCTGTCATATCGTCATTAAACATTGAATAAATCTCGCTAAGCGGATCACAATTACTGTAGTTAAGTACACCCGTCCGTGCGTTTAGGTCACCGCATATTATGAACGGTAAGTCTCCAAAATCTTTAGTTAATTCAAGAAGGCAGTCTTCAAGCATAGCAACACCGTTGTAAATTTCTGTCCCCTCATAATATTTGGAACTTTCAGGTGGGAGATAAGTTCCAATCAGCAGACAATCGGAAGGTAATCCCGTTAACTTCTTTGATAATTTCAAAACAATTAAATTGTCAAATTCCACATGAATTCTCTCGACATACGCTGATAAATGCTTTTTAACTAGCAACAACACTCCCCCGGACAAAACGACCATGTATGGAATCGGAAATTTTAACTCCCGGACATGACAAGACAATGTGAGATGAAAAAAGGGAATCTGGAATGCTGCTAGTAAATGTTTCCACAAGAATAACAAAGTCGTATTTCTGTACAAAGGAAAAAATATCCATCTCTTTTATTATACGCCACAAACCTTCGACATTGAAAGTGGCAAATGTAAGTGAAGCGATGCTATTTATATCAACACTAGTATTATCATTAGTACTGGAAAGTAGGTCTGATATTTTACCACGCTGTGGATCATCAGATCGCTGGCCTTTGCCTGACCCCTAACTCTTGGGCTTACCACCTTTGTCACCGACGCCTCTAACATTAGTCAATGCCTCGGCGCCAGGCTTGCTGGAGAATACGGATTTCCAGGCCGCGTTCAGTTCACATGGTCTCTGGTCTTGCACACCCTGCGTACGGCTCCGCAAAGCTTTAGGAGAAAACTGGGATTGTGATGCTTCTGGTTGTTGCCTAGAGCTGCTAAGACGAGTCGCTCTCCCTCTCCCCCTCCCCCCAGGACAAGAAAGACTCCCACTAGCTTCAGCGCCGCAAGGGGACCCCCTCCCAAAACCACGCAGAGGTGTTGTATTAGTCTTGTCACTGTTGTTTTGGTTATCACTTTTATCTGTATTTTGCTCAGTTCTGACATTTAGGCTAACTCTTTCCCCCTGCTTGCACGACTCTCCCTCTGACACCCTCTCTCTCCTATTCTCTCCTGCCTCACTTTCTACCACTTTAGCCGTCTCTTCATCCCTAATCGCATCAGCATTACTGGTTACACCAGCCATCAATCTATCAATCACATCATCATCACCAACTGCCTCATCAACAAACACATCAACATTCATCTCCATCTCCACTCGATCATCAGAAAAGTGACGAGGTAGTTCCGGAAAGTCGTCGTCCGCATCCCACTCGTTGTGCACTGGTGCTGTTGATCGCCCCCCGCTTTGATGTCCCATGCTGTCTCTGTTTTCTTGTACTTGGGCTATCTGTTTTTCTTCTGCCAATACACGCCCGCCGTCATCGTCCAAACGCCGCCTCTCATCGCCACCCTCGCTACGACGACTGCCATAACCACTTGCATAGTTGTAGCTTCTGTAGCCTGTAGCAGGCAGCACACGGCCGTCCTTCAGGTACCAACGCTTGCCCTCGCTTCTTAAGCGTTGCGCTTCATCTCGTTGTGCAGGCGTGAGGTCAGGCCCCACTCTGACGCCGCTGTCTCGTGCCATCCACTGTCTGCCTGCCCTGTCAGCCATCACCACCCTGGACTTCTCCTGACTCTTGAAGGTGATAATCACGGGCCTGGTAGTCTGCGAACTCCATCTTCCCACACGGACAGCATCACTGACATCTTCCAGCTGAAGGGACAGACCACGAATGTAGTTGTTAAGAATGTCTACCACCTTATTGACGCGCGACGCCGACGTTTCATCACTCACTTCTCTCAGACCAGTGACCTTTAGATTGTTACGGCGTAGGTCTGACTGCATACGATCTAACTCCTTTCGTAACTTCTCCGATTCATCCTCCGACTTGAGTAGTCGCTTATGTAGTGTCTGAATGTCGCTGCAGTTCTGCTGTACAGACTGCGTGATCCATGTAAGTCGTTGTTTGATGAAAGCCATGTCTTGAATCACTGCGCTATGGTTGTCTATCATCTGACGCCGCGTCTCCATCGCCTGCTGACTGTTCCCGGTCACAATAGACAGAACAGATTGTATTTGACTGGATAGTGCAGTTATATCTGAGTCAGGTCCCGGATTTTGCTCTACATCACCAGCCCTCAACAACAGGGCAGAACACAAAAACAGAAGTATCAAGTCCGATGGTCTTGCCGAACATGGTATTCTAAGAGTCCGTAAGAAAAGAGCAGCCGCTTTTCGTGCACGTTTATACATAAAGGCAATAAATACAACGTTAAAAAGTCCAACACTGGCCCAGTACTGTTGTGTTTCAATAGGCATATTTGGTAAGAAACAGTACTGCAAACATTCAAAGTTGAAATTCTAAGCTCACATAGTATAATTATCATGTACTGATGTAGTGATTACTTTTCCACAGTACTGTAATGAACAAATCAGAGCTCACTATAAACACGTCCGATCCCTTCGACAGCAAGAAGTGAACTCCCGGGTCCGAAATATTAAAGAGAGAGAGAGAAAGAGACAGAGAGAGAGAGAGAGAGAGAGAGAGAGAGAGAGAGAGAGAGACAGAGAGAGAGAGAGACAGAGAGAGAGAGAGACAGAGAGAGAGAGAATTAAAAAAAAACTCTCCACCACAGACACGAGTATAAGCTCAAAAAAGATTTATACACAAAATGTAAACAACAAACGTTATACAAAGGTAAAAACTAAAGCCAAATGATTTCCACACACAAGCAGACACAATATATGATAATACGTATAACTTGTCTGAGCCGTTATAAGAGATCGAATTTAATGCCAAACGCATGCCATTCTCAAAAAGGCACAAATATTTGCAAATGCGTCTTCCGATTTAAATGATTTCATATTTAAAATGTGTGGTATATTGTGTTCAAGTAATAATTTTGCAACAGGAAGGGGATAGCTAGCAACTAACATTATGTTAATATTCCAAGCTACTGTAGGTGAGCTCTAGTCCTCCTATTTCAGCAAAGAACGTACAGCTTCACAAAGAAGGTGCATAACTCAAAAGCGTGCAAAATCGAGAGTACAGCGCCCCCAAGCGGGGGGTCTGAAGCTTTGCTAGCTGGCTAGTGTTGATAACATGGCGGACAGCATGTGTGAAGCTGCGGGAGGTTGCAAGCATGCGGAAGAAGTAGGGCTAGGATAGAAAAATTGGAATGAAAGATAGACTGTGAAAAAAAAAGAGTGAATGCTATTCTTTGCGACTCGAAAATATTGTGGTGTATGCTATTTCTATTTTTCACTGTGGTGATTCTGGATTCTGTTCATGACAGACACGGTAATTTGAATATTTATATTTTTATGATTTACTTGTTCAAAATATAATATTGAAACTAAGTTTGTAACAATGTTTTCATATTTTCATAAACGTAATTGTCTGTCAGACCGGAACGGGGTTGTTTCAGAGAGAGATAAATTCATATTAAAGTTCAGCTACTTAATACTTATTATTTTATTACTATAAGACTTATAGTTTTCTTGAATATTGTTTTTTTTTAATTCCGTTTTAATTATTATTCTATTATCTTATGTGAGGAAGAAGAGTACCATAAAATTAGCAAAACGTAAATTGGTGTTGCGTTCCAACTGTTGTGTATTTTTTGCGTCTTCAGTGTTTCTAGTTTATCTCCCTGTCTTAACTTGAGTAAATCTATAAGAAAGGCCTTTTGATGAATGCGTGTATTTGTGAAATTGAAACAATAAAAACAGTTTACAAACTAATATCAAGTTTGTAGGAATCTTAAAAGTGAAGTGAATTATTAAAATCAAAATGTTTCTTCAGAATCAAGTGTGTGTGTGTGTAGATTTCCTAATAATTCATATTGCTTCTCTAAATTCTTACCCCTTGGGGTCATGAGCAATCTTGCCACTGTAGATTGTTCAAACCTATAAAGGGAAAAGTGAAAGCCACAGTTGAAAACCTGTCTTTCCTTTATAGGCAAGACAGATTCACTGCGGCAACAGTACCCCCGTTGGAGTGCCGGGGGTTTTCAGTATAAATAGTATCCCCACTTTATGGAAATTTAGTGCTTTAAATTCCCACTGTCGCTGTCTTCCTCATTTACTCTTTCCTATTCCTGCTCTGTCCTTCACTCTGCTATACTATCTTCTTCTTCGCTAGATCAATGATCTACCTTTTTTCTTGAAAACTCTTCCTGGACAAGACTCCTTGTTTGTGTATGAGGTCTGTTGGATCAGCTTGGGAGTGTTGGACGCTTTCTGTCGGGTGGTCACTAGGGCTTCCTATGATCGTACTATTTAGCACTATAGGCATTTTATATGTATGTGTTTTGTTGATGATTTATAATGATGTTTGTATTCTATTTTGTTTTTGTAACCGGGGGTTCGCGTAGTTGAGGTCAACCCTCAGCCGTCCCCCGCGTGGGATGTCTTTATTGTAAAGTGACTGGCCGGTGGAGGGCATTCAATTTTCCCACTGGGGTTGTTTCAGCAGATCTTTTATGCGGATCGGGGGTTGTCCGGTCCTGATTTGGCTCGGAAGAGTCCGCTGGACCTAAAGCAACAATAAATCAATCAATCAAACTCTAAATTCTTATCAATTAACTTTGGGCATGTTTTTGTGCTTTGGCACTTTACATGGCTATGTTTCAATTTGTTGCATGTTGTATTGTAATACAATTAAATGACATGCAAGTTCAGCAATGCACTGTTTTTGTTCATTTTCACTTGCTTGTCCGTCTTCTTAACTGTCTGGTCACTGATTTCTTTTCCCTGTCTTATTATATGAATGGTCACCGATTTCTTTTTCTCGGCAAATATGCCTATTATACAGTTGCACACATACAGGCCTGAGTAGGCTACACAGGAATGCATTATGAAGTTATTTCATAACAAGTTCAGATAAAAGTTATAAATGCACTCGAGCTTTCTCAGAAGAAAAAAAACCTGTTGCATGTGTAGGCCTACAGCACAAATTAATACACACGCAGTCATGCACTCAATTAATAGGCAGATTCACACTTTCATATAAAGGAGAAAACAAGGCAATAACTGCACAACAAGAGCAATTCAGTATTACTGAATAATTGCATTAATTAACAGGTTTGTTGCCAAGTGTTTGCGCACTAATGAATCTATAATAAAGGCAAGCACCGTGTTTGTTTTTAATGTCACACGTTTTTGCTGGTCAGTTACTGTGTGATAGGTCTGCATAAAATCATGAATCGAACAGCTTTGGTAATTAATGTGAATTAAAAAAAAGTATTTACTTGTATAAATAAAACATTTTGAGTTCGTTTTACTACAAAAGGATAATGTTTAGGGTTAAAAAAAAAGTCCTGCGGCAAGGTTTGTTTACGTATTGCTAAGCAGAGGATTACGTCCCTTGCAACGAGCGTTCAGACCATCCGCTTGGTGCGCGCCAAACGCATCTGTCATCACTTTTTATATAGCGGTGTGGCGTTATGATCCTTCTTTGTGAAGCTGTACGTTCTTTGATTTCAGTAACCCGTCACCCGCACTAAGACATACGGCCAACGTGCATTCGCTTACTCCGCACCTAAGCAGTGGAATTCCCTTCCCTCCCATATCCGCAACATACAATCAACACAAGCATTCAAAAAGGCCCTCAAAACCCACCTCTTCAAACTGCATTATTCAGACTGATTTGTATCCCGCTGCCATTCTCTCCTCTTTTGTCTCTGTCTGATCCGTAAGTGTATACACGGCTGTAAATATTTATATTGTTTTTCCTCCTGGGCCTAACCGGGCATATAAATAGCTGTGAATAGGTTTTTGCTATTCTATTTCTGTCTTTTTTGTCATTTGTGTACATAGTTGTAAATAGTCTATTTCTGTCTTTTTTTGTGTCATTTGTGTACATAGTTGTAAATAGTTTGTACCTTTACTGTTCCGTCTTTTGGTGTATTGTAGCAAAAGCGATGTTTTATCGAGTGCATGTATTTATATGTAATGACTATGTAAAGCGTGGTGAGTCTGGTCACAGGCTGGAGTACCCGCTATATAAAAATCCGTTATTATTATTATTATTATTATTATTATTATTATTATTATTAACCAAGACAACTACTGCCCTAATTGTTGGCAAGTTTTAATCACTGTAAATATCAACATCATAAGCTATTTTTTATTTTCCGTTGTCATTTAATCATTTAATTTCAATGTTTTTGAGTTTGTATATGCAGGTGGACAGTGCCCCGGAAAATCTTGTAATGTTTATAGGTACAATAAAGGATTCTGTTACACAAACTTTGTGTTTCCCAATTCTACCGCACTGTCAAGAAAGGTATTCTTTATTGTTCGTTAGTAAGTAAGTTAGTTACTCATTGCTTACAGGGTCCAGCGGACTGCACAGAGACGAATCAGGACCACAAAATCAAGACCACAACTTGGCTGAAAAAGGACTCACCTCTGATCCGTATAAAAGATCTGCCGAAACAACTCAAGTGGTAAAACTGAAGGCACTCCACCAGCCGGTCATTTTACAATAAAGGCATCCCACTCAGGGGACACCGAGGCAATCCTCTAATTTATCGAACTTTCGTTTACAAAAACAAAATAGAATACGAACATCATTATAAAATATCAACAAAACAAATACATATAAAATGCCTGCATTGCTAAATAATAATATCATAGCCATAGGAAATCCTAGTGACCATTTGGCAGAAAGCGTTCAATATTCCAAAGCTGACACAACAGACCTCACACACAAATGAGGAGTTTTGTCCCATAAGAGTTTTCAAGAAAAAAAGGTAGATGACTGGTCTAGCGAAGAAGATGGTATAGTAGACTGATAGAACATAGTAGGAATTAGAAAGAACAAAGGAGAAAGACAGCGACGGAGGGAATTTAAAGCACTACGTTTCCAGAAAGTGAGGATACTATTTATACAGAAACCCCCAGCACTACCACGGGAGGTATTTTTCGTTGCATTCACCAAATCGTATTTTATGAAGTTATTATTTGAAGTAAAAACAAAAAAACAAGATTGTTGTTGAAAGTGCGCATGACCTCGACTTCATATGCTTAATTTATCTGGCGTGGTACATTGGTTATGAATGCCGATTCTCACATGATGTAGTGGTCCCTAAATATATCTACATAACATTTCTTTGTTGTTGTTTAAGCGAGTCCCTTATAAGAAATTAAAAATGCTAATTCATATAATTTCTCAATGTGGTAACCTACAAGTTGCCAAATAATGACATTTTATATCTTTGTTAGATTTAGTGTATTGTTTTTTCCGAGCAAGAGACATATTAATAGCAATTTAAACCAAACCTGTTCAAGGATTTCTAGAGAAATTTAAACAAAACTTAAATTATTTGTTTTAAAAGCAAGCACCATCTACGCCATGCAAAATAATGATTGATTGATTGATTTATTGTTGCTTTAGGTCCAGCGGACTCTTCCGAGCCAAATCAGGACCGGACAACCCCCGATCCGCATAAAAGATCTGCTGAAACAACCCCAGTGGGAAAATTGAATGCCCTCCACCGGCCAGTCACTTTACAATAAAGACATCCCACGCGGGGGACGGCTGAGGGTTGACCTCAACTACGCGAACACCCCGGTTACAAAAACAAAATAGAATACAAACATCATTATAAATCATTAACCAAACACATACATATAAAATGCCTATAGTGCTAAATAGTACAATCATAGGAAGCCCGAGTGACCACCCGGCAGAAAGCGTCCAACACTCCCAAGCTGATCTAACAGACCTCATACACAAACAAGGAGTCTTGTCCATGAAGAGTTTTCAAGAAAAAAGGTAGGTCATTGATCTAGCGAAGAAGAAGATAGTATAGCAGAGTGAAGGACAGAGCAGGAATAGGAAAGAGTAAATGAGGAAGACAGCGACAGTGGGAATTTAAAGCACTAAATTTCCATAAAGTGGGGATACTATTTATACTGAAAACCCCCGGCACTCCAACGGGGGTACTGTTGCCGCAGTGAATCTGTCTTGCCTATAAAGGAAAGACAGGTTTTCAACTGTGGCTTTCACTGTTCCCTTTATAGGTTTGAACAATCTACAGTGGCAAGATTGCTCATGACCCCAAGGGGAATGCAAAATAATGAAATGGAATAAAATTAGTATGAATTTACAAGTACAGAAACCAGGTTAGTTAGTATGGGGTTTTTAAAGTTTTTTTTTTTTTTGTTTTAGATAAAGGCAGGTTATAACAATTGGTGAAAGAAAATAAGTTTTATTAAAAACGCATAAACTAAAAAAAAAATGAATAAATCCAGAGAGTGATCATTGGTTTGCATTAATGAATTGAGTAAAGATTGTATATCGACTTGGTTTTATATTTACACTGATCCTATGGGTACAAAGAAAAATTAAAATTTTACTAAGAAAATATTATTGTGTTTAACAAAATATGTTAAAATCCCAAACACCACACATGAAAAGAATTGAAGGACAAAGACTATGTATAGTATATAAAAAAAACTGACCGATATCTAACAATGAAGAGCTGATATATTGAAGTTTGTTTTTAATTCAAACAATCCTTAAAATGAAATTTACCCATGGTCACAATTGTTCGTGCTCTTTGCTAAAAACAGTAAAATATTTTACCAGATTAATCAGAATTAAACATAAAAAATTTTCATATGTGAAATATTTGGTTTTTATTCAAATACTGCTTATATTCTTGTTACGTTTGAGACGCCCACGATAGATCCGATCGTTTTGTTTTGCAAAGCATGCAATAATAGAGTGTATTTACCTTTGATTTGATTTTGCGTTGTAGTTGGAAGAAGCTTTGTATAATGTTGATAATTTTCGTTAGTCGATATTATTAGAGAATTTTGTAGGGTTGCTTGTTTACTATCGATCGAAGCTTATACATAGATCCAGTGGTGGCTACGAAATGATTCCAAGTTGTATGACGTAAGACAGTGCATAGTTTTGATGACGAATTTTATTTCGATTGGCTGTAATTGCAAAGACCATCCTGGAAGGCACAGTGCAAGAAGGTAGAAGAAGAGGGAGACCGAAAAGGAGGTGGAAGGATAACATTCGAAAATGGACTGGTTTGACACTGAGCGAAACAATCAGGGTTGCTGAGGACAGGGAAAGATGGACTATGCTGGTTAAACGATCATCTGTGGTGCCCCTACGACCTCCGAGTTACGGGATAGGATACGATAGGATAGGTAATTGCGTCACGCTGGAATGTTCGAACGTTCTCTAGAGTATAGAGAGACTATATAAGTACCGCACTATTTCAGAGTTGGTAGTCGTCCCCTTTACGCTTTGGTGTTGGGGACGTTAATTTACTACCAGACCAGAGTTGGTAGTTGAAAAAGTTGAGAGTTGAAAAGAAAAAGTGGGAAAAGCGATTGAGCGAAGTTGGAAAACTTCATAAGACGACTCCTGCCTTGTTGCTGAGTGAACAGGTTGCGTGGATAAACGAATCTGAGTTACACTTATCAGGATTCAAACATTGGGGCTGAATCAACTATCAAAAAAAACAACAACAGTGTAACAATTATAATCCACCTAAATGCCCAGTGGTCTTTGCTTTTGTTAAAAACAATCCTCTATTTTCAAATTTGTGGTCAGCTTTATCACAGTCACACAGAATTATAATAGTTTGTTCTTTCGATTTTTATTTTTATTTTAGCATGACGTAATCTAAGTTTGAAAGAATCATAAAGTACAAAACAGTCAAATTCTATATATTCCCTTCTCCAAAAAAAAGGCTCATATCTCGGTTACAAACTTCCTGATGATTATCAAAAAAAGCAGGGTGTCACGAGAGCCTAGTTTGGACCCTGCACTAAGGCTTCTCACCTCAAACGTTCATCCTGTTTGGACTTTGTAACTTAAATTCGAGGTCTAGCAGACGACAGCAGTTAGGATTGTTCTAAGTATATGTAAGGAAATCTTCGCTAAGGTAGGCCGTAGCATAATCTAGCTGACCTACATCTGTCATACCCCGCGCCGGCACTAAGAATCTTGGGATATTGCGCGCTTTCGCTGACCACAGCGTTAAGGTAAGGGCAGTCTTTGCCTAAACCCGCAACCTAGAGGACGCACACGCTGAAGATCTCTCTCAGAAGACTACACAGGTGACGGGTGAAATTTATTCATCGCAGTATAGCCATAGCCTGACATCGTCAAAAAGACGAGCAGGCTTGGTCCGCGGCAGGATATAGACTCCACAGAGTCATCCCAGACACGCTGCCTGCAAAGTGAGCAGAGATCACGGAGCTCCAAAAGCTCAGTAGTGAACAAACAAGACGAGGAGACAACAGCACCGCACCTCGACGCTTAAGCTAAGTCCATAGAACAAGTGCACGAACACTGATCTATAGGGACTGTGCGGTAGTCCACTCTTCCTGAAAACGAACACTAGGCAAAACCAGAACAAAGCCCAAGGATGACACAGTAGCAAATATCGAGAACACTAGCACAATAGATCCAGCAAAGATTTACCCATTCTCCGAACCACTCGAAGTGACTTTTGGACTATTAAGTTAATCCTAGTTATATTATGTTTTGGACATGTAAGTGAGTGTAGTGCTTAAATAATTAGATATGGAGTAGAGGAAATAAATGTGTGATATTTACTCAGGGCTTCCAATGGTCTGAGATAAAAAAGGAGGAAAATGACCGAGTGACGAGGTCACGAGCGCACGACCCCAAACACTGTCACAACACTGTCTGCTATAAAAGAAACAATTTTATTAGTGAGAGTGAAGTAGAAGAAAGAAAATAAGTGATTTACAAAAGGTTTGATGTAAGGTCTCACATGAATAGAGAATAATTAAGGCAAATATGGAATTTACCACATTTTAACGATCTTAATTGCTTCATATCTTAAAAGCAAAAACTGAAGAAAAAAAAAGGAATGTTCAGCAAAAAGTGACTTACCAAAATCTGCAATTAGAAGATATTTTTCTTGTGCAGCTGACTTAGTAAAACCACAATGAATTCAGAATACAATACAGAATACAATCCTCACTAGCAAGTCACTCATGGTCTACTCTGTTAGTGTTACATAGAATGTTCATAATATTAAACTACTCCTACTAGTTCTGCTTTTACAAAAAATTATGGTCAAATGCATACACAGTTATGGTGATGAAAAATGGTTTTGCATTTTTTAGGCCATCAGTAGTAGGAAAGGCATTTGGCAGTGAAACAAGTCTAAATTTTCGCTTTTTAAAAATGTTTTTCTAGTCGGCAGGAAAAGATAAGGTTGCAAACACAAATGTATGTACACAGATCCATGCTCATCGCACAACATAAAGTGCCTCTTGATCCGTAATTGATTTCGTTCGAGCACAAGACTCAAAACGCGTGTCCGACACGTGGAATCTTTCGGATATGTTGACTCAATTTTTCTTCTTCTACCTCCACCTCCATCCAGTCCCATCTCCACTTGTTTTTGCAAGAAACATCGTCAAACTTTTGGCCGCGTTGAACAAAAATTCGACCCGCCATTTTTGCCTATTTGCAAACAGAACGATGATCCGTTTCCAGTCTTCGAAACCAGCCAATTACAGATCAACCAAACTGAGACTGTGTTACGGATATTTTGGAGCCCCTATGAAATTTTTACCTCGGCAGTTTTCTACGGCGGAACTTTAAAATTTTTCGGCTGAAATTTTTTTTAAATGGCGGAAATTCGCAGAACGGCGGAAGATTGGAAGCCCTGTTTACTGTTAACAAGTGGCTGGACTACCCATGTTTGATAGCCGTGCAAGAGCTGTGTGTCAGTGAATCTTTTACCATTTTCTCCCTATCTCTGAAACCATATCCTCACACAGACCGACCAAACATATAAATGTATTAAGAATAGTCATAGGGCGATCTAACTAGCCAATCCCCGCAGACGAAAGACGAGTGGGTAATAGCATTCCATTGTGCAGAGACCAGCAACAATAGAACCCACCATCACACAGGTCACATACTTGCATATTATATTAAAACTGATATTTTCCGGTGTAAATGCATTCAGATATACAATATCTTGTATCCTGTATCTTTTACCTTTTATCTCGATCCCAGAACCCCCACTTGAATATATCTGATCTTCATTGTTTTGAAAGCCACAATTGTTAAAACCACATACAATTAAAAAGAAATGATACACCAAGGCAACCAAATGATACAAAACATGATTTCCTTTATTGTAATCATTAGTATTCTCATGCAAAAACAAGTCTTTAAAGACAATAGCCATGATAATTGATATCAATGATTCTAAAATGATGCTTCCACCTAATAATAATAATAATAATAATAATAATAATAATAATAATAATAATAATAATAATAATAATAATAATAATATGGTTAAATTGTAAAAGGAGAAAATAATAAATGTATATTTTACATTCCAAAACAGAGTTCCATTAGTCTAATAAAATAAGAAAACTAACAAAAAATACTATAAAGAATATAACTAAGGCTATAACAAACAATATATATTAAAAATTACACAAAATAACTTAAGTATATGATTTCGATTCTGCTTTCTGTAATGGTTATATTGATGTCTTCAAACCGCCGCATTTTGAGGTCGATTAAGAAAAAGCATGTGATAGAATCCCGTACCATTATTATTATTACTATTATTATTGAAAGAAAATAATTGTTAACAAACCATACATCAATAGTAATAATAACACATCACAAAGTATATAACAAAGTGAATAATTATTAAAATATTATAATAAGAAGAATATCTATTATATATGAAAATTTACAACAAATATTACAAAATATATAAGAAATTGAGTCTACATTGCATAGAATTGAACGACAAGCAAGGCAGTACAATTTGTGTTGTATCCTTCGAAAGTTTTATTCCAATAAAACTAGTACTGATAAGTAGATGTTATGGAAATTAATTATTGCAATTCCAAGCTGGTTTTCATGGAACCAAAGAATGAGGGGGGAAAAAAACCCGCAATAGCAAAATCAAAACAAGACAAAACAAAAACGCACACCCACACACACATGCAGAAAGACTTGGCATTTAACAAAACCGAAGTACAGCACATATTTTAAATAAAATAAAAAAATCTACACATTTCAAAACAAAAGTCTACAATCACTTTAAAATAAAATTTAAAAAACACAGTAACATAAAAATCAAGCTACTCCAACAGTACGACACTTTTAAATATAAAATAACAAACACAAATTAATTCAGTAAGGAAAATGTCATTCATTTGTTTCATTCTCTAAACCATTAGCAAAACCAAAAAAATATTGCGAGCAAACATGTCAAGTGGTTCTTGAAATAAATAAAACATTTCAATGTGCATACCAGAAATAAAAATTATATTGGTATAACTGATAAGTTTTATTGCAAGCTGTACTTAGAATAAAACCAAAATATTTTTACAGTTGATCATTTCATATACTTTTTTTTCCCCACAAAGAAAATAACCAACCCATGTTTGCACCTGTTTTTAAGTAGATGTTTGACCAAATAAAATGTTGTTCCACTAAAGCACCTTTTTCCATTAAATGTGTAACACGGTCTTCTTAACACTGTAAAGTTTGCAACAATTTTCCTTTTTGTCTGCAATCAAGATCTTAAGTCGACTTCTACAAAACTATATTTCGTGTTCTCTCCTCAATTCAAGAATCATACTGGAAGCAGTCAATCTAAACTTTCCAACATAAAATTTGATTTCCTTTTCGTGTGCCATCTAATAGCACTCTACCTACCTTTAAACCACATTTGTGAGTGATATAGATATGTATTCGTTGTGGATGTAACAGAGTGTGTGAAACATGTGAACGTGCATGTTTTAATAGATTACCGCGCTTTGGACCTGATTGGCGATTTGGGGGAAAAGCTAGTATATAGCATCCAGTATTATTATTATTATTATTATTATTATTATTATTATTATTATTATTATTATTATTATTATAGTTTAAGACCTGCAATATACAAAATACATTTCGCACAAACCGGTCAGGTTAGATTTTAAAAGTACATCCAGAATGTAGGAAACTTAACTTTCTGTGATCACAATTGTGGCAATGTGAGAATTTGTCTTTTAACGTTCATGCAACAGAATGCAACAGCTTGTTCTTCTTCATTTTACCCATGACCCCACACTGCTATTTCTAAAAGAACGCTGCTGAACCACACAGACATATACACCTAAAAGCAAATCAAATTAAATTTCTTTTGAAAAAGTATAATCATCATCTATACAAAAAGCAATACAAGGTTTCATATTCTACAAACGTTAATCTCATTCTGAATCAGAAGTGAGCGCTTTGGCGAGTCAGAATTGTAAAAAAAAAAAAATGACTTTTTTATCATCAAAGTCTGGAAGATCTATTTTGTACTACAACAACAACAAAATTCAACATTTTCAAAGAATAGTAAGAATAATTTGATAAGAAAATAAATAAATACACAAATAATGCCAAAAAAATAAAACAAACAAATAAACTGTTATGGGTAATACTACAAATTTCATTATGCCAAAAAAAAAAATACTTGGTAAGTAAAAATGAATAAATTGAAAAGAAAAAGAAGAAAACACTTTGAACACAAATAAAGTCTTTGTGACTAGAAAATATATAGAAAAAAATAGTCTAACTGTGATGAAGAACTCTGCTGTAATTAGAAATTACTAAAGAAAAGCACACAAGTTGCTTTGAGCTTTGAGCATGAGTTGGTAAAGCGCTATATTAAAAAAATGATTAAATTAAATTAAATTAAATTTAAAAGTCGGAGTAACCAAAATTAAACATAAATGCAGTTTAATATGAAAGAATGTGATACAGTATAAAAGAGCGGTTTAACAGATTTTCTGTTCAGTAACAAAATCCATAATTGTTCATAGAAAACTTTTTTTTTAGCAGGCAGAGAAATAAAAAAGCCAGTACATCTAAAATATGTATATAATTATGTTGTCAGTAAGACAAATATTCTTAAATAAATTCCCCCTTCCTCTCCCCCCTCCAAAAAAATAGTTTATGTTACCAGGCAAAGCAAAATATTTATTATTCAGTCCAAAATGTGTTACCAAAGAAAGCAAAAGACATCCCATTCATTTTAAAACTGTTTACACAAATCCACCAACATTATGACAGCATAAATTCTTTCAAATCTGAAGCAAACCCCCACTCCCCCCCCCCAAAAAAAAACCCCAAGATGAATCTGAAACTTTTAATGATATTTGTTTGTTGGTATAGTAGCTTGCATAATCTATATTTCTCAAACACAGGTGTACAAATGCATCATGCTGAGTTGTATTCCTCAAATCTAACACAAAAGCATGCAAACTTTTTGCTGCGCTAGTCCTTAAAATCTAACGCAAACCCTTATACCGCTCCACAAATTTTATACATAATAAGCACCTACACACACAGGATGGTTTTATGACCATGAAAACTGAATATTCCGGAATCATCTTACAGTATCAAGCTTAGCTCAAATATTATAATTCCAAATTCTTACTGTTAAAACCCTGAAAAAAAGCTATCAGCAGATTGTAACTAAAATGACTTTCAACAATGTTCCTGTACACTGGCAACAAAGCTGATAATTTTTCCACGATGCACAGCAGCTTCGTCAAAGCCTACTCATGAACACAATCCCAAACCCAAAGCACTTTGTTATACATCAAGCCAAACTTTCTAGCGCTCATGATAACAATAGTCACATTATCATTTGCAATTATTTTCACATTTTCAAAATCCAAAATTTTTATAGGTAACTCTTTTTAGTCCAATTTACTTCTGCATGTTGAATGTCAAACCAAATTTTCTATGAAAATGAGGTTTAGCACCTGTGATGTGTGTGTGTGTGTATATATATATATACACATATTTATACACATATATATATACACATATACTTTTAATTTTCCAAAACCCTCAAATGTTTTCAAGAAACCCCTTAGCCAAAAATGCGTTTGTAATATATGGAGAAACGTTTTTGTCTGCTGAATAGTTTTAGAAGTACTAAGGTGGGGCCTGCGATGTTTATATGCTGTCAGTCTGCACAGTGACCATGGTGGTTCCGTTCCAAGTAGTTTTGAACTGCTCTGGCAAGGCAAACTCTTGCTGTAACAACAGAAAACAATGCAATCATCAGCAACACGGTATGAAGACTTCACAAAACTACTGACACCCAGATTGATGAGGGCTCATATACCTTTGGCGGCTTGAGTTCTAGCCTCTGTTTGGCTAGCGCTTTAAGCAGCTCTTTGGCCTGGCTATATAAACATAGGCGCTTGTGGGGTCCATCCCAAAGGTCTGCCTGAAACTTTTTTCTTAGTATATACTACTATACTATACTACTGTATGTTCCAACATTTCCCATCACACCTGTTTTTCCTGCAGTACATCTTTGGATGAGAGTATAAACTGAGGTGTAGTCTGTGCATGCGCGCATTCCATCCCACGAACTTTAGGGTTCCTGACGCTCATGTCCAAAATGGGCAAGGGCTGGATACACAAATGCAGGCACTAAGTTCCTTCTCCCCTATCCCCGTTCGCCCAGGATTGTGCTCAGTGGTCTGGGTGTCAGACTATCCACCCGAAAGGCTGCACGTGGGCGTTTTGGGCAGCTTGGGTTAGATCCTGTATCAGCCAGTGCCTTGAGCAGCTCTTGAGCTAGGCAAAGTGTTGTATCAGAGCGGTTAAATAATAAATGAAATGAATAAATGAAACACTATGCCTGCTGGAACAGGTATCAAAATGCTGGAATTCCCGCTTCCCGATACAGCCACATGCACCCATGTGCGTAACAGCACTTCACAATAATATCCAACCTACGGCAGCATGCTCAACGCAGCCAACTGTGACTGATGGAGAGCGGTACTTACAAAGTATCAGCAAACCCAGCTGATACACCGACAAGCTGAGAACACTGCCAAATGGACTGCCTGTATCTATAGCACAATTCCACAACCTTCCAACCACTGGCAGCAGAAGGAGGAGATAGCTCTTTTCTATCATACCCTTACTTCCCTGGAGGACAGCCACTGGCAGCAGAAGGAGGAGATAGCTCTTTTCTATCATACCCTTACTACCCTGGAGGACAGCCACTGGCAGCAGAAGGAGATAGCTCTTTTCTATCATACCCTTACTTCCCTGGAGGACAGCCACTGGCAGCAGAAGGAGGAGATAGCTCTTTTCTATCATACCCTTACTTCCCTGGAGGACAGCCACTAGCAGCAGAAGGAGGAGATAGCTCTTTTCTATCATACCCTTACTTCCCTGGAGGACAGCCACTGGCAGCAGAAGGAGATAGCTCTTTTCTATCATACCCTTACTTCCCTGGAGGACAGCCACTGGCAGCAGGAGGAGATAGCTCTTTTCTATCATACCCTTACTTCCCTGGAGGTCAGCCACTGGCAGCAGAAGGAGATAGCTCTTTTCTATCATACCCTTACTTCCCTGGAGGACAGCCACTGGCAGCAGAAGGAGGAGATGGCTCTTTTCTATCATACCCTTACTACCCTGGAGGACAGCATCTGATAAGGATTATATATCGTAGATGCTGTCAATGAACTCTGGTCCCATTTATTCAGGTGAGACAACAATTACCCATGTTTGGCACACACATTTTCATCTCCCTTTGTACTTACAAATCCGCCGTCACCATCAGGAACAAGAATGTTCATCTCCGATGACTTGGCGGAGACGATCTCCACGGCAAGGGAGTCCTTGCTGAGATAGATCATGCAGCCGTCAGTCTTGTCGATGCTGATGGTGGGCACCTTGCCTGTCACCTGCACACAATATCAATGATCGGTAAGTGCAAGGGCTCAATAGTTCAGTCTGCTACTGTCATTTGATAAACAATGTTTAAAAAAACGAAAAAACACTAAAGTGTTTTTTTATTAACAACAAAATTAGAGTGCAACTAAGTGTAGTTTTTAAAACAAACTCAGAGTGCCATAACCTATTTGTAGCGTTCACAAATATCCCTCATCACAGTGCATGGCTTCAAATATTTAGGAGCCATTGTATCAGACAATGGGTCCGGACAGGAAGTCCTCTCCAGGATCGCACAAACAACTGCTGCCTTGGCAAGGTTGAAGCCCATTTGAAAAGACAGGACCATCAGTCTACATTCCAAGGTAAGACTACCCCTTGGGGTCATGAGCAATCTTGCCACTGTAGATTGTTCTAACCTATAAAGGGAAAAGTGAAAGCCCCAGTTGAAAACCTGTCTTGCCTTTGTAGGCATGACTGATTCACTGCGGCAACAGTACCCCCGTTGGAGTGCCGGGGGTTTCAGTATAAATAGTATCCCCACTTTCTGGAAATTTAGTGCTTTAAATTCCCACTGTCGCTGTCTTCCTCATTTGCTCTTTCCCATTCCTGATCTGTCCTATCACTCTGCTATACTATCTTCTTCTTCGCTAGATCAATGACCTACCTTTTTTCTTGAAAACTCTTCCTGGACAAGACTCCTTGTTTGTGTATGAGGTCCATTGGATCAGCTTGGGAGTGTTGGACGCTTTCTGCCGGGTGGTCACTAGGGCTTCCTATGATGTTATTATTTAGCACTATAGGCATTTTATATGTATGTGTTTTGTTGATGATTTATAATGATGTTTGTATTCTATTTTGTTTTTGTAACCGGGGGTTCGAGTAGTTGGGGTAAAGCCTCAGCCGTCCCCTGCGTGGGATGTCTTTATTGTAAAGTGGCCGGTGGAGTGCATTCAATTTTCCCACTAGGGTTGTTTCGGCAGATCTTTTATGCGGATTGGGGGTTGTCCGGTCCTGATTTGGCTCGGAAGAGTCCGCTGGACCTAAAGGAACAATCAATCAATCAATCAAGGTAAGACTGCTGCGCTCTCTTGTCATATCAATCTTCCCCTCATAGCATATCTACAACGAAGAATACAAAGCATGGAGATGAGGTGCTACAGAAGACTTCTGGGCATTTCCTATATTCAGCACATCACCAACAACGAAGTCCGACAGTCCATCACACAAGCCATTGGATAACACTATGGCCTGCTCACAGTGGTGAAGAAACGGAAACTCTGATAGTATGGCAACGTCACCAGATCATCAGGTCTTGCAAAGACCCTCCTACAAGGCACAGTGCAAGGAGGTAGAAGAAGAGGGAGACCGAAAAAGAGGTGGGAGGACAACATTCGAGAATGGACTGGTTTGACACTGAGCGAAGCCATGAGGGTTGCTGATGACAGAGAAAGATGGAGTACGCTGGTTAAACGAGCATCTCTGGTGCCTTTACCCTACGACAGGGGTGAGATTTAACCCAGTAGACTAACTAGCCCGCCGGGCTAGCTAGTAAGTAAAGTGAGGTAGCACGCATGGTTTTTAGGCAGCCCGACAATCGTTCACTTCAATACTGCTGCATGAGCTGGAGTCTGTTGATCACGTTGAGGGTTCTTGCCTCTCAGAATGATCGGGTGAGTCTTGTAGCTACGGGGTTCGGACGTGGTGAGGTAGATTCTAGAAATAAAGTTCCACATTTTCTGATCAACAACCGTCACCTTGACAATACACGTAATTTGTAGCGAGTGTCTTTTTCACAAACAAAGCAAACAGCGTGCTTGGCGCGAAAGGGAAGTAGGCAAAGGGAAATAACGCTCGCGTATGCTTCATACTCGTAGCAGACGAACAGTGACCTAAAAACGCTCTAGCTTCGGACCGAGCTTCTAAAAGTCTGCAAGTAGTAGTATTTTTTTTTAGGTCGCCAGGCGGGTTGGCTCAATTATAAAGTGAGATCGCCCGAGCCGGTTTTAAGTCGCCTCGGGCGACTGGGCGACCGCTAAATCTCACTCCTGCTACGACCTCCGAGTTACGGGATAGGATAGGATATGATAGCGTTCACAACAAAATCAGGGCCTCAACATGTGGCTTTCACAACAAAATCAACAGTACCAAGAGGAATCCCCAGCCAGACCAAGGAACGTAATAATGTTTGAACATATACAGTTAAGGAAGCATACGCCAAGCCAGACCAAGGGAAGTAATAATGTTTGAACATAATACGGGTAAAAAAGCACGAAGTAATCCGTTATCTCCCGTGGTTAACTTGCTCCTCTTAGCTTACAAGACGAACTTTTCCACCTCCATTTATTGCCACGCAGCAAATACTCTTTCACTACCAACGAAGATGATGATTTTATATAGTACTATCCCCTCCGTGGTTGATCCATGTTCACGGCACACACACCATACTTACTATAACGCACGGGAACAAGCAACCAAGGGGCTAAATAGCTGTAATGAAACAAAAAACTGCTAGCAATCAAAAATTGAAACAATAATGAGAAACAAAAAGGATAAATAAACTAAACAGAAAGTTAATTTTGACGCACAGAAAAAAAACAACAAAAAAACAACACAATGCAAATGTTCAATCAAAAATTCTTCGTCAGGCAGACAAAACATCACAAAACAAAATTAACAAAATACTGCCAAACACAACTTGGTTTGACACCTTATTCATTTTGTTTCCCATTATTAAAGGAACTAAATACCAAACCAGAACTGACCTGTCCCTGCATACTCTGGCAGTTGACAAACTCCAGGGAGGACACCACATCTTCGAACACAATGCCTGTCTTCTTGCACTGGTCTGCCAAAACGTGTACACATATAAAACCACAATCAGTATTCAGTGATAATCGCTTCTAAACAATAAATTAGGCAGGTCACATTCAGTATTCCCCAAGGAAATGGAATAGGGGAAGGAGGGGGGGGGGTGAAGGGGGTACCTGGAGAAAATCCTTGGTGTCCGGAAAAGTCTTGTACCAAAATCACGTTTTTTCTATTGGGGATTGGAATTTGCAACCTTCGGTCTAGGAAACCAGTCCCCTATTGATATTAACTGTACTACCAGGCACAAGAAATTTAGTTTTTGTTCATTTGTTTGTTTTTGTGGGATGGGTGGTGTCGGTGGGGATGGGAAAAGAACAACATCAGAAATGAAGAGAATGCAAGGCAATTTATTAACAATTTCATTATTTCCTCAAACAAAATACTGTGTAACCCAAAGCTTAGGGACGACTAAGATAACTTTCTGCACATTTTGTCTTTGACCTTTGAGCTTTGAGACCTGAAGCATCAGGTTTGGAATGACGCATATTAAGCTCTCAATGTAAAAGCATACAACACAACTGCTGCTTGTCGTGGTAAACGTTAGCACATCATAACTGATCTACCATCGGCACCACTCACCAAGAATGATGGAGTTGACTTTGCCCTTGACCTGGATCACAGAGTTGGTGCACTTGAAAACGTACACCGTCTGTTTCAGCTCCGTTTTGTCAATGACGATGTTCTTGTTGCCGTCATGGTACTCCTGGAAAAGCAAAGACAACAAACATGGACGTTAGAACAGTCATCCTATTCGACGATATCGAAGCTCTTCAAATTGCTGATGGCGTCATCTCGATTCCTGGGAACAGATCTGGAGAAATGACTTCAAACATGTATCAATTAAGCTGATGGAACCTGCATTGGCGGAGAGAACTAAAGTTGAGGTTACTAAGGAGGATAACCACACCACAACAACTACTGACTTACCACAAACCCAGTTCTTGCCCTGTAGCTCAGTGGGCCTGGCAACTTCAGCTTGATGTTCAGATCCAGTGGCCTAACGCATGAAGCGGTCCTAAACTACTGTCCTAGATACACAAAAAGCTGTCCTGGCTCAAAACATGTTGTAAGGAATGATTTTGCCCACGTTTAGTCAGGGCTTCTTCTTGTCTCGGTCTGCTGTGTTGAGGATACAGACCTTTTAGCCTTCTGAAATCCTGTGGCCCGATTATTGCTCCAGGTGTTTCACAAAACAGCTTTTGCCTCCCTGTTTCCATCCATTGTACAAAGATATTTGCAATTTACAGTGAGAAACAATTATAAATACACTTACAGAAACAAAATATGCGTACCTTAGCACTTTTGTCTTTTCGTGGGGACTCTCTAAACAGATTTTTTTTTCATGTAGTAGATTTATGAAGTCCAGTACCTGTCTTTTTATTGCCCCATGTTTTATTATACAGTCTCTTATTCTGCGCGTGCTTGTGTGAAAGAGTAAGCGTGCGAGCGCTTTGAGAGAGTATGAGTGTGAGAGCTTTCAGCCGACTTTTTAGTTTGGAATTGCACTTTATAAATTATTATTATTTTTTTTATTTTTTTTTTAATTATTATTATTATTATTAATTTATGAATTTATTAATTTATTTAATATTGAAATACATTATTTATTATTAATATTATTATTATTAAATCGAAGTGTAAATTAAAACATACTTTAATTGAAATCCTCCATGTCAGCCTGGCTTGAGTTGGTAACAGGATTTGCAGATGCTGTAGCCATTTATAACTTTTTTGTCTTCATCGTACAACTTGAGCTCAGGTGAAAGAACCAGGCAGCACTTTCATTCCATGCAATGAAAACAATGAGACTTACCACCATCCATTTCTTGTTTTGCAGCTCAAGGATGGGAGCATGCTTGGGGACTGCTGCTTTAGCTTTGGAGGCGGACGCTGTGTGGGCCGGTGCTGAACCCTTTAAAAGTCAAGCATTTCACTAATGTCCTATACATTCAACATAGGCTTTCCAATGCAAAAGCAATGTCTCCATCAAAATGAAACCTCTTGTGACTTACCCCAACCCGTCTCTGCAGCCTTCTTTGACGTCCACTGCTTTAGACTTTGGTGCTGAGACTGATCCATAACCCTTTATTTACCGTTGTTTCCACACTATAAGCCGCAAGGTCGCCAACACTTTTACACAATTTCAAGAAATGTGCGGTCACTTTGCCAGTAAGAACTGAAAAAAGGGGATTTCATTTCTATTGTTGCTGAGTAATGTAAAATTATGCTACTTGAAATTTTTAATGGGGCGTGCGATTTTGATATCTTGCTTTAAAATAGGATAATGGGCTCAGATGAGTTGAAGTTATGGCACGCGTGTATTTCAGATGTTTGTGGGGGCATGATTGTCAAACGCAAAGTGTACTGAAACAATTATAAGAGTTGTGCTATAGAACTTTTCATTTATTATTATTATTTTTATTATTATTATTATTATTATTATTATTATTATTATTATTATTATTATTATTATTATTATTTATATTATAATTGTTAGTATTTCTCTGAAATATTTTCAAATCAAATGGTGCTGTTTCTTTTCCATTATTAAGAAAATACATTGTGTCAGATAAAATACAAAACTACACAATAAGGCTGGTTTTCTGATCTGCATTTGATTCAATGACTCGATTATGCAAAGTGCCCAAGTCCACAAATACAGGAACATGTTTTTCTTATCATTGCTGCCAACTACAATCACAAAAAGAAAAGAAAATAGCACCGCCTCAACCGAGTAATAGAAAACACGTGTCAATTACAGATCCTGTTTTGTTTGGTGAAGTTGAAACTTCAATCCTACAGCTGAGGGTACAAAGTGGATGCAGGTTCTAGGCATAGCCTAATCCTACTACCTGTCCTTTAAGTGACTGACAAGAAGCCGTGAAAAACTAAATGTGATTACACCCGAGCCAGAATCCATCTACAGCTGACATCTCGAATACTGATCAGCAAATGGGGGTCTGAGTGGAGTAGCGACTGAATTATAACATGGAAACTACAGTCTGAATTTTTTTTTAAATAACTTTCTCAGCACAACACTCACAAAATGCAAAACAACAAGTACAAGCAAAAAGCTGTGCCACTCACCACACAAACCCATTTCTTGATCTGCAGCTCACTCAGGATGGGGTGGTCCATCTCAGTACCTTTTTATTGTTCTTGACCCTCCTTGTTAGCAAAACCCCATACACTCATTGATGCAATTGGAGTCTAAACACTTCACTGGTTTCAAAGTTGGCCACAATCATTTTCGCACTTACTTTATTAAAAAAAAATAATAAAGCTCAGTTTTATTAATAAGTTCCGACCTCCTTAAGGATACTGTAAGCATGAAGTGTCTACCTAGCCCATTGATGTGCTATAACTGCTGATACGGTATTGTATGATCCCATGGATGCCCATAGTCTTAATTACCCTTTTATCCAAATCTCCTGCTGGAAGACTAGGCTCACTAGCACTCCAACTAGACCCAAAAGTTCACTCGAATCTTAATGCATAGTGTAATTTATATGTTGTACCGAAACATCTGTGAAAATATTTGTCACAAACGAGCTATAGTGTGGGGAATCCATCATTGGGCCAAGCCAGAAACTTTGCAATATCCTGAAGAAACGGAAGCTTCTGAGAAAGTGTATAATAACATTCAAAGTAGGTTGAACTGTTGAGCAAGGGATCTCTACGGTCTCTGCGCAGTGGATGTCATGACAGGACCTTCGACACTCATTGTGACCTAATAGGAATAAAATTAAAATTAAATGTTTTACACCCACCTTTGGCGATATAGTGGTTGACAGGGATAACCATCCCAGGGAAAGCTGGGTTAAGGACCAAATCAACACTGAACCACCAGAGCAATCCTACTGTTAAGATGGATAGTGAATAATGACCACTTTTTTTTCTTTACGTTTGATTCCACCTTCCCACTCCACACCCCCTGGAAATGAAGGCGTTACGTTCTTTGCTTTTATGAACAGGGGACGCTACTGCACCGAGACCATAGAAAACCGCTTGGGGGGGGGGCTGTCATACTGACCACGACCCATTTCTTGTTCTGTAGCTCGGTGAGTGGTGGCTTGGCCACCTCGGCTTTAGGCTTGGCGCCTGGCTTAGGAGCGGTCACGGGTTTGGCCGGCGTGGCAGCCTTGAAGGGAGCTGGGCCTTGCCTCAAGCCAGGGTTCTTGTGCGTCTTCATGTCGTCTGTCACCTTCTTCAGGCCTGTTGAATCAAAGAGGAGAGAGAGGAGGAGTACCATGGTGTACAATGGAATAATAAGAACAGACGGAGATTGGCAGAAATGAAGAGAAGGAGGAAGTGCAGAACACAGGAGAGGGAAGAGGAAAACAGGAGAAGGAAGACGAGAACAGGAAGAAGAGGACAGGAGAAGGAAGAGGAGAACAGGAAGGTGAAGAGGATAACAGGCAGAAGGAAGAGGAGAACAGGAAGGTGAAGAGGATAACAGGCAGAAGGAAGAGGAGAACAGGAAGGTGAAGACATAGACATATATAAGAATAGACTGCGCAAGCCTGTATCGCGAAGAAGGCGAGCAGCGTGCCTGGTTTTTGGTAGTTATGCCCCTTGCAGTTACTCCCCTGCTCGGCCATTTTTAATAATGACGAAGTATTGCTACATAAATCATGCCGTGTTGTGCGGCGAATACTTGTTCGAGAAAAGACACTAAGGAGTCAAGACAAAAAGGATACACTTTCCACAGGTATGTAAATGGTTCTTATAATTTATTATTATTATTATTACTACCCCAGAATCTCAAATTAAATGACAAACACGATCTGCTGAAATGATTGAAACAATCGTGATGTAGGCCTACTGATGTGATGATCATGTCGTCGAAGTTTCGAGATCGAATAAAATATGTATGTATTTAATATAATTTTATACAAGCAAAGGGGAATTTTAGAATGAATTATTAAACTGTATTTATTAGTTAAAGTCCAATTTAGGGTCGTGCACCTATTATATTTACGTTCCTAAACTGGTGTTGATAGTCATAATACTTGTTAGTGTTGATACTTGAAGTTAAGTAGGCTACTGACGTACTGTACTCAGTTAGTAACTTTAGTATACCACTAGTAAATTACTAACCCACGGCTACAAGACAAGTACAAGAAGTAGTGAAGTACAACTCAATTTGTAGTTGGTCAGTGACTCTATTAGCACTGAGCACAGACCAACATTTAATGATTCAAAAATAAATACTACTTCAATTCCAGGCTAAATTTATAGTCCTATAAGGCTATATAAAATAGGCGAATAAATAAATAATCCTAAAATAATTACTTCAACGTGAGTATAATAATACTAATAGGCTATTGAAATCCTGTTTTGTTTCATTTACATGTTGTCTAATATCACTTGTAAAGTGAAAAGATTTAAAATAAAACCAACCAACCATGAAATGTTACTCTAATGTGCCCATGAGCAGACGGACAAAAATCACATTTCTAATTCAGAGGCTATAGCTATATTTAATTTAACAATTTATTTAAATGAACAGTGATAATAACTGATATTGGGCAATCACCAGTTATATTCCCGCAATCAGTTATTAGACAACACCTTGAATACAACAAGTGTTACATACAAAAAGACAAACTGCTTCTGCATAGCCAGGCAATCTTATACTAAGCCAAAATTATCTATCTACCACCAAAATGCAAAACATATAGACATAATAGGCTGACAACATCATTTTTTTAATGCCACGTCATCTACTACTCGATTGATCACGATCAACGTTTGGGGCTCCCATGCTATATTAGAAAGTAGCATTTTGTCTTTTGCTGTTTGTTTCTTATGATCTGAAGCTGAGCATAGCTAGAAAATTCAATTTGTATTTTTATTGTCTAATAATAATTAAAAGTACCTTTGATATTTCTTTGTTGTGTTTTTTAACTTTTCAGATACTTAGCAGTCCCTGTTGTGTTCATGATTGCTTCACAATGCTGTGAAGTTTTGTTTTAGTTAAGTAGCATTTTTAAAATTATTATTATAGTTTTTTGTTGTTGTCATTTTTTAAAACAGATTTCCACACCGAGACCCTGATAGGCTAAAGAGGCTGGTGAACATGAAAAGAGACAAATACTACCCATCACCCACAGCAGTCCTATGTTCAGCGCATTTCAAAGAAGATTGCTTCTACAGACATGGGAATGTAATTGTCCTCAATCCAGAAACATTAAATTTAAGATGCAAATATTACCAATTATGATTACTGCAAAGAGTGCAACAGTAGAAAAATGGTATGATTATGGAAAAATTAAAATGAAGACAATTTGTTGTACATAATATACCTAGATACAAATTACACTCGTTTTGAAAACCAATATCAAACATATTATTATTATTATTATTGTTAACCTGACTTATTATGTACATGTGATCAACTCCTACTTTAAGCATATGGCAAGAAAGAGAGAAAACACTCAAATTAACTAGTTAGTTAAATAAGTATAATATCATGGTTTCTGGACAGACATTTAAAAAAATCAAAACAACACTGATTTGTCATTGTTGTGTAATTTAATGCAAGTCACTATATCATTGGTTTTTATATACAACTAAATATGTGTATAATAAATTAACAATATTAATTGATGCTTTTAATGACTGCTTTAATTTAACAGATGTTTAATGTAATTCCTATAATATTATTTTTTTAATCTTGTGTGTTTAATATTGAACAAAATGTTAATCTTATGAATGATTTTTGGTTTGTAATTAAATCTACTTAACTTAAACTGCTTATGTTTTAAGAATAAAATTTTACACCACAGAAAGTTCTTTGCAAGATAATTGGAGATGAAATTTGTGTTTCTTTTTTTCTTTTCTGACATGACATTACTTTTCTTATTTGTCATCTTTGCTTTATCCTTCTGGTATTTAAAAAAAAAATATTTGATGATTAAAATTGCCTTACACTCTAACAATAAATAATATTAAAAAAAAACTGCAAAGACTACACTTTTTGTTTAAATGTAAGCAACATTTTGAAAATATTTTTCTTACACCTACTATACAACATTACTAAGAAAAGGAATTAAGAATATAATAGTAAGTAAATAAAATGCAAACACATTTTTTAATCAGATCAGCTTACCTTCTTACAATTTAATAAAATAATTATAAAATAACTAAAAAATAAAATATATCAAATGCATGTCGCCACTGCAACAAAAAAAATAAAAATAAATAACCATAAATAACCATAAATAACTAATAAATTTAAAACAAAATTACGAGAGCAAATACCTGCCAGTAATTCCCTAACTATGGAACTAATGCAAGATCAAGAAATTTGTAATATAACATGAAATCCAAAGATAAAGAAAGTTTGAATTAATAAATATTTTAATCCAATATATTTCCTTACATTATAACCAAAAATAAATAATTTAATATATAGTTTAAAATAATTATAAAGGAATAATTACTTTAAAATAATAATTGCAGGACTATTTTTTTTAACAGATTTAAATAGAAATAATCGTTTTATTTATTTATTGTAACGATGATGATTACATAGTCACTAAGCAGAAGGGTAGAACCTCAGGGGAAGCAACCTTTTTGCGGCCGCCACGTAGATTTTCTTCCCTTGATCAGTCTATTCTTATATATGTCTATGGGTGAAGAGGATAACAGGCAGAAGGAAGATGAGAACAGGGAAAAGGAAGAGCAGGGAACAGGAAGGAGGAGGAGCAGAACAGGAAGAAGGAAGAGGCGAACAGGAGGAGAAAAATAAAGGTGGAGAAAACGATAAAGAAACTGCCCTTCACTGGTTGTAAAGTAACTCCCTACTGGTCATTTCTTCTCACTTTTGTCATTTACAGTAATGCATTTGAATGAAGTAAAATCTTTACAGTGGGACAATTTAATCTCACAGTGACGACAGCTGCCCATTAATGGCCCATGAGGCGCAAGACCAAATGTCGTTGTTGTAGTATCCATTTTTATTCATCAGATTAACATAAGCTGTACTGACCAACTGTCAGGCCACCCCCACATTCACAGCTGCTTTCAGGACCATCGGAGAGCTGTCCCTTCAATCATTTGGATGAATAAACTCTACTACGATCATATTATCTAGTGCCAAAGTTTGATCAAATGACCTCTGACTAAACTTAACATCATCATCATCAGCATCATCATCGTCATCATCATGAACACTCACCAGCAGTGACAGCCTCTCCGCGGCTGAGTTCAGCAAACAGGCGGGACCGATCGTCCGAGCCTCCTCCAGAGCTTCCAGTATCTGCAGGGGGAGGAGGAGGGGGTGGAGGAGGAGGGCCCGGTGGAGGAGGAGGAGGAGCCCCACCAGCAGCAGCGGGAGGAGGAGGCGCAGAAGCACTCAAAGAAGTTGCACTGCCTCCCTGCAACATAACAGTTCAGTGAATGGATCAGTACACGTGCTCAGTGAGAGATGAAGTGTGTACATTAAATGAGGTAATGCGCATGGCTACCAGCGCTTTCAAGATACAGTTGAAAGTACCGCTGAGTAGCGTGAACAGGATATATCGTAATATCGCCAAGATAATAACTTGAGTCCGCTATGAGCGGACGAGGCTACTTGCGAAATCACGGAAAAAGCGCAATTTGACTGCAGTGAACTCATGAAAATAGAAAAATGTAAGTTTTGTCTCCTCTAGGGGACGAATTAGGTCAAACTGTATTAGTTTCTAGGTCAACTGTCTTTTACGAACCGTTTGAGAATGTTTTTGAACCGTTTGTTGACGCCGGATAGTGTCCTCACTTGGTTTCATGCAATTTAAGAATCCAACAGGGCACTTGGGTTTTTGAGACGGAAAGAGCGGAATGTTGTAGAGCAACATTCTGTATATATTTACAGTGAAATTGCGCTTTTTCCGTGATTTCGCAGGTAGCCTCGTCCGCTCATAGCGGACTCAAGTTATTATCTTGGCGATATTACGATATATCCTGTTCACGCTACGCAGCGAAGATTAGAGGTGTATCTTGAGTGCGCTGGTACCTTGGTGCAATGGGTGATTAAATGAATACAAGACCCCAAGCATCATCATCACCATCATCATTATCATCGGGCCACGTTGACATGAAATTTACAATTTTAAATCATTTCGGCCATGTTGTAAAATGAGTAGTATTTATTTATGTTGAACAAAAGCCTATGTCGGTGTTTTACAATTACAACTATAAACTATAGCCATCATTGAAATTCTTGACCACCAATAATAAAACATCAAAGAAAGCATTCATTTGTCAATAAAGTATGATTTAACACAGAATGACCCGACAGATATTAGCAGAGAATTAATTAAATGCTTACTCATTTCTAAAAAAAAATTAAAAACAGTAGAATGCTCGGGAACATAAAAAAAGAAGAAGAAATTTTCATTAACTAAAGGCTTAACACGTTCATTCTCAAGTTTACAAAATAAGGGCAGTAAGCTGGGATAACAGTTGCTTGACGGGTAATATGGCAGCAGTTGCTTCCCTTGAATTGCAAGCCATGAGGATTGTAGCCCAAGCTCTCAAGTCATGGAACGAAACTGTTCTGTCTGATCTTTTCACAGCCCTACTTTAACGCCTTCATGAAGAAGAAGAAGAAGAAGAAGAAGAAGAAGAAGAAGAAGAAGAAGAAGAAGAAGAAGAAGAAGAAGAAGAAGAAGAAGAAGAAGAAGAAGAAGAAGAAGAAAAACAAAAAAAAAGAAGAAAAAGAAGAAGAAGAAGAATGACCAGAAACCAGAAAGCACAATGTGATAGCGTATATATTGGTACAGATCGCCGAGTTTTGAGCCTGATTGTTGACGTTGGGAAAAACGTACATGTAACATCTATCCTATCCCGTAACTCGAAGTCGTTGGGGCACCACAGAAGATCGTTTAACCAGCGTGGCTTCGCTCAGTGTCAAACCAGTCCATTCTCGAATGTTGACCTCCCACCTCTTTTCTGTCACCTTCTGCCTCCTTGCATCGTGCCTTGAAGCATGATCTTAGCAAGGCCTGATGCCCTGGTGACGTAGTCATACCATCGGAGTTTCCGTTTCTTCACCACTGTGAGCATGTTATCGTGTGTTGCCAATGGCTAACGTGATGGTCTGTCGGACTTCGTTGTTGGTGATGTGGTGGGTATAGGAAATGCCCAGAAGTCTTCTGTAGCACCTCATCTCCATGCTTTGTATTCTTCGTTGTAGATCTGCTGTGAGGGTCCATGTTTCGCAAGCGACAAGGGAGCGCAGTAGCCTTACCTTGGAATGTAGACTGGTGGTCCTGTCTTTCCAAATGGGCCACAGTTGTTTGGTTTAGTATCCAGTTGCATGTAGTATCCAGAATTACTGCTACTACTTTAGATAGACAGACAGACAGACAGACAAGATAGATAGATTAGATAGATAGATAGATAGATAGATAGATAGATAGATAGATAGATAGATAGATAGATAGATAGATAGATAGATAGATAGATAGATAGATAGATAGATAGAATAACTAAAGCGGGACTAGATAGATAGATAGATAGATAGATAGATAGATAGATAGATAGATAGATAGATAGATAGATAGATAGATAGATAGATAGATAGATAGATAGATAGATAGATAGATAGATAGATAGATAGATAGATAGATAGATAGATAGATAGATAGAATAACTAAAGCGGGACTAACTTGGCTTGTCCACAGGCAAGGAACCTAAGGCGTACGACAGGTGTGGGATCGATCTATCTAGCTATCCCGCCTCTGGGCGTTATGTTTCTCCGAATATCATTTACTTTCGACTATGGCAACGTCTCCGAGGTTTTCTCCGGATACTCCTGTTTGCTTCCCCATCAACATTTCAAAAACACAACTAAGATGGGTTTGTGCGCGCCACAGGTTGCGACGACGCTGGGGAAAGCGTCCCAGAATTTCTCGATAAAAAGGGACAATAAAGTGTCAAAATAAATATTTAAATTTTTTTTTTTAACAGAAATACATTCTTTTGATTAACACAAAACATGCGCATGTGTAGAAAAATTGGTGATGCATGT